>VZTO01025589.1:29654-65410 GCA_013400615.1 Syrrhaptes paradoxus
TGCATTAAATTTTTCCCCGCCCAAATCTCCAGCCTGTCTAGGTTTCGCTGGATGGAAGCACAGCCTTCTGGCGTGTCAGCCACTCCTCCCAGTTTCGTATCATCAGCAAACTTGCTGAGGGTGCACTCTACTCCCTCATCCAAGTCGTTGATGAATATATTGAACAGCACTTAACAGCACTTAACCCGCAACCGCTCACAACACTTGCAATCACTTTTCAGTACTAAAATGAACAACCTACAGAAAACCTGCTAAACAAGCCCCAGAAGGAGCTGGCATAAAACTTATAAGGTGTTTCCATATGTGCCAGAGAGAGAGAGATGAAGAGATACTTGAAGAGAAAAAGGAAGGAAAAGGAGAAAAGAGAGAGAAAAGTTTTCACCACTCTTTGGATCCTTGGAGATAAGCTTTGACATCTTGGGGGGGGGGGTGTTGCTCTATCAGTCTGTCAGCATCTCAGGAGTCCTCAGGTGGTGGGTGCAAGCCCCTTCTCTTTGTGTATTCACCTCTTATAGACAAAAGTTCTCAGGTCTCTGCCTAACTTTATTCAGTTAGCATAGGAAGCTGAGAGGGGTGTCTCCTTAATTAGCATGGGGAGAACCTTCTGCAAGTGCAAGAGGGGGAAGGGTAGCATTAACCCTTTCAACCAGTTAACACAGGGTCTGCATGACCTCCAACTCAGATTAACTTTGGCCTTCTTGGCACCTTCAAGCTAGAGGCAGCTGCCTTACTCAGCAAGGGTTTGCTATTCTGTTGTAAGAGCAAGAGTAGGCCCTTTGTTGGTGAAGGGAGTAAAGCCTTCAGGGCATTCTTCGCTGCTTCTTACCAGCAAGGTATGGGACTAGGAGTCTACAACGGAAATGCTTTGAGACATCACAAGGCCTTGCCTCATTGCAACCTCCACAGGCAGCTGCAGCTTTCTTGTAAAATTGCGTGAATAGTCTGTTACAGGATACTACAGCACTGTTGTCCATAGGAGTTCCTCATGACTTTCAATTTATATTTCCTTCATATACCTGTGGGTTAAAAAAAAAAAACGCACACACACACAAAAACCCAACCCTGGAGGGCTGAATTGTTTTCTTGTCAAAAATGTAAATGAGTTGCATCCTACAGAAGTAAGAAGGCCAAGAAATTGTGCAGGAGGCAGAGTGGAAAATCTGTTCACAAAGTTTCTTCCAAATCCTATTGGATGAAAGCCATTTTATCCTTTGAAACTTGATACCCCAAATCTTTTTTTTTTTTTTTTTTTTTTTTTTAAACTTTGTACTCTGGATATTCTTGTTGTTCAGTAACCATGCAGTTTATAACCTTGCTGGATTTTTGTCCAGAGGTAACTTTAGATTCTCGTTAATTTCTCAGTGAATTCCACAGACAAATTGTCAATGGTCTTTTTTTTAATTGAAGAAGAAAAAAAGACATCAGAGAAAAGTATCTCCCATTCTGATATTTAAGAATTGTGCAATATGACAGGGTTAACTTTTAAGATGATTTTGTTAGATGATTTTATACCTGTTGGGAAGGCTGTTCTTGGGTCACCTTTCTCTGATGTCAGGTATGTTCTAATTTCCAGTCTAAATATAGCAACGAGTGCTTTACATGCACTCACTTCTTGTGCCAACATTATACTTCTGTCAGACTTCATTCTGCTGTAAGTCAAACCCTTAACAGCCTTGTACAACGCAGAAATCTGGTACCTTGATTATTTTCCAATTTCCTGTGTTTTCAATTAATCCCTTGTGTGTGAGAGACCAGATGTGCTCCTGGGCTGTTTCCGATGAGGTCTGGGCGTTACCTTGCATGATGGTGTCAGTGTTTTCCCAGCTCTGCAGAAAGGCTGTAACCAGGGAAGGTATTTGCCTTCCCCCATCAGATTGGAAGCTCAGAGCAGGTCAGTACCCTGCTGACGTAGCTGGGTCTTTTTCTTCCATCGCTTCCCAACATTTGCATCACAGTCCAACACTGACAGCAGATCCTCTGAATGAATCACCTTGTACTCTGTGTTACTTCGTTACCTTTCTGTTATGCTCCTCAGCATTCTGTTTTCCTTTTGGTGATTTCATCTTTTTCCTTGCAGCAGAGCATTAGAGTTTTGTGTCACCAGCAGATTTCACTTACACCTTTTATGACAAGCTCATTAATGATAATATTAATTAAAATTTCCACTCTTTTGGTTAATTTGTTTTTTTTTCCTTCTCCTCTTATTGGACCTTTCTTTGTGTTTCCTCTTGTCAGCTGCTCTGAGATAAACATTTCGTGCTTCCTTCAGTGCATCAAAGCTCTCCTGTACAATAGCTTTGATACTTATCTGTTCCCTAAGTCTTCCTGTTTTTACCGTCTCTGAAAAATACTTGAAGATACTTGGGCTTGTCTGGGCTGCTGAAGTTTGTATGCTGAGTCTGAGATCAAAATGAAACATAGAGGAAGCCTGTGTTAGTGTCTTGCAGCCTTCCATTGCCACAGGTAAAATAGCATTTTGTTAAAGCAGCAGTTTGCTTTGGTGGTGTTTCTCTGCTGTAATTGCAAATTGTATTTTAGCTGGTTGTCCAGTGGTCAGGAAGCAGTTACACACACACACATCTACAAATATATATGAAACTATATATTTATACATGAAACATATATACTTTTATACAATAAATTTATATCTTTATGTATATTTTATATACAGAAATGAGAAGGTAAACTTTTTTTAGAAGAATCTCTACCTTGAAGTTTCAAAATACAGCCTGTACTACATGTGTTACTGCATCTGCTACCACGGAGTCCCCAAGAAGCAGCAACAGCTAATGTTGTGACTGTTGCATTGCAGACTGGGGATATGATGTGCTTGGGTTAAATAAAAATAGGAAACTCTGATGACAGGAGGAATGAGTAATAAGATACGAACAGAATTGTTGTGATTTTGTTTTGGTATTTTGCTTTCAAGATAGAAAGAGTGGAGGCTGCTTGGGACAGCAGTAAGGAAAGTCACAGAAGGTATCTGCTGGTGTTGGAACAGCTGTTCCAGAAGTAACTGTTTAAAGAAATATCAGGGAAGGTTTTTTTTGCATTGCTTTACAATTCTCTTCTGTTCTTATGCCCTGGAAACCAGCTGAACTCTCTCTAAAACAGGTTTATCTTTTGTTGTCTTTTGAGGGCTTCCTAGTAACCATGGGAGTCAGGAACAGCCTTGGCTTAAAATCCCGGTCTTCTGGCAGTAGGTGGGTTCTGATGTGCTCGCTGCTCCCATGGAAGGAGGAAGATTAGATCATTTAGGTACAAATGGACAAGAGGGTTAAACTGGGAATTTTTGTCTTGAATATCAAAATGAAGTAATTCTCTGAAATTAAGTTTCAATATTTAATGGAGGATATCAGCAAGATGAAGAAGGTGGTGGTTTTGGTTTTGCTTGTCTGTCTGAACAGCTGACTGACATTTTTGGTTTAGCAGATTCATCAGTTTGGAGAGAGAAGCTGTAGCTCATCCCATTAGTCAGTTGAGAGCTGGCAAACATAGAAATTATGTCGTTTTTCTCGAGTTTCCAGTTGTGTTTTGTCTCAGTTTCCAAGGTTTTTTGCATCCATTTGTGAAAGACCAGCAGCAACACTGTGTTCATTCCTACAAGATACGGGGGGGAAAGGTGGAGAGTAGTGCTGAAATGCTGTAACAGAACCCCTAGCTGTGCTTGAAAAGCTTCCTGCAGAAAACAAAAGCACGATGGCATCTCTAACTTCAGCAGAAATAAGCACCTTCTCATTTAGAATTACTGCTGTTACCTGACCATTACCTTTGAGAAATGCTTGTCACTGATCTGAATGTAAATGAGATTCAGAATGCACCCCAGCAGCCCTAAATCTCGCCCTCTTGTTTTAGGCTTTACAGGAAGACCTGTGTTACCTGGCAGTGATTGCTTTGATTACGTAATGCCTTTGCGCTCCAGGACAGCTCTGCGGCTTGCCAGGCTTCCTTCTGGCACGCAGCCTGACCTTGCTGCAACCCCAGAGGCTCAAAGCATGGCACTAGTGGTCTTGTCAGCCTTAACTTTAAACTTATCTTTGTTTTTTTATGTGCAACTTTACTTCGAATTTAACAAAGTGAAATTGAGATCATTAGCTGGTATCAGTTCAGATAGCTGCACCAGAGTGAATGGAGTTACCTTGATGTATAACAACCTGTCAGTATTATAGACCGTGTTTGTCTTTGTGTTAAAATATATAAGGGCTGTAGAGTTGCACATAAAATGTCCTGATGCTTTCTTTTACTGTTTTGTTGAAAAAAATCTGTGTTAAGATAACAATGTAGAATAAATAAATGTATTTTACTGAGAAAGTATGTACTATCTCTGCAGGGGATTAGGGTCAGGGGACCATGAAGGACTTGAATTCAGTTTGCTCTACATGATCTGTCTGCAGAAGTACTGAAACACTGAATTTCAGACAAACGCGTTTTTGATGAGTTAGGGGCTGTATGACAAAGCCTAAAATATGAATTAGGGACACTGTAGTTTTCTCCAAGTCACTAATACTGATGATATCCCCCAGAACAGAGTGAAAAATAACATCTGGTCCCAAATAGTCTATGGGAACCTCAACTAAGTGAGTGGGTGACACAGTACCTGGAAAAGGCAACCAGCAGTAAGAAAAGCTGTCATGAAGAACTCCTCAAAAATGGAGAAGAGGGAAAGAATCCAGATATGAACTTGTTAGGTGGGAAGTTAGAAGCACGAAGGCAGCAAAAAAAGTACACAGGACAGAACTGCAAGCGTGAATGATTGCAAGAAACCAGAATTTGAATGTGAATTTGTTGAAAGGAGAAATGGTGGAAACACTAGGCTTTTTGGGCAAGACAGGACTTTCCAGGTCTCTGAGCATGGCTGGTATGTGGATTACACTGCATCCCAGACAGGTCCAAGGGTGGTAAACATACGGTGAGTGCGGCAGGGCTGGAGTGCAGGTGGGACATCCATTTGGCTGTGGGGTTGTGGTTGTCTTCCCAGTTCCTGGAAGGCTTTTACCCTGCCCCAGCATGTGGGGATGACGGGAAGCAAGTCCTTCGTAAGCAGGGTGGCTTCCTGCCTCTCAGCAAAGTTGGGTGGTGGGAAAACATGAGCGCTCCCAGACAAAACTGGAGAGGCAGATAGGTCTCTTGGGTAACAGAATACCCTTTTTTTAAAATCCCTGAAATGACAGTATCTTTTTTTAAAAAGGTGGTAGTTATTTGATAAAGAATAATGCGTATGAATCATTAATGACCTCAAGAAAGGTCACACTTGCAATAATAGAATGGTGCATATTTGGCTAGTAGACAACATTATGCTTTCTCCAGTAGGCAGTTTGGCTTGAGAGATCTGCATCCAATAGCTGTTCCCAGCACAGAAAATGAATGTGCTGTCTCAGTATGTGCCTCTAGAAATCAGCTGCACAGATTCCTAATGGCCTGGCTGGGCACTTTGCTTGTGCGTTTAAATTGTGTTTTGCTAATGTTGTTCTACAGATGATGCTCCGAGTGGCTGCTTTGAATGCAGGCAAAGTGAGAAGCAGTAGACTATAGGAAGCGTATTTGCAGTATATACACAAATATATACATACACACACAAAATATATGTGCATATACAAATACACTTTCTTATCTCAAAATGAGCTCTCCACCAGCCTTACAGGCTGATTTTTATATATATATATATTTTTTTTTTTTTTAAATCAATTTTTTTAATTGTTTATTTTCTTTTTTAAATCAGCTTCTTTCAGTGTTCAGTGTCTGAACCCTTGGCTGTATAGGACCTGTGGCCCCTGTGTGTTTTTAAATCAATCCAAGGCATTCCTCTTACCCATTCGCTAGCAGGGCTATTTCATGATCTTCAAAGCAAGACTTTAAAGGTGGGATTGTATTGTTTGTCAGACTATCACCCAGAGAGCACTGCAGTGTAATTTCTTGAGGAGGTGTCCCGTGAGAAACGTCATGCAATAACCTTTCTTCTTTCCCTGCTGTGTGTAGCTGTTCCTTGAGAGTGCTGATGTAGTCAGTCATGCTTGGATGACTTCTGTTGGTAATTTGCAGTCATCTTTTTTTTTTTTNTTTTTTTTTTTTTTCAGATCCTTTTTCTTGGGCATGTGAGGGTAGGTCTGCTGGGAATCTGTTGTATGAGATTGCAGCAGCCAGTATGAATGTACTTTTTTATTTGAATACGCACACATATTTATAGTAGACGTTGCTTGTAGAAGGTCAGTGTCAGCTGGTGATTTAATTTAATAGTAAGCAGCAGCATGCATGAATAAATAAATGTGGGTGAAACCCAAAAAAGGTGTAATGTCCATTAAAAGTATGGAGATTGGACTATGAGCTGTTTGTCCTGACACAAAAGCTAATGGAATCAGTGTAAGCAGACTTGATGCTGTGTGCCTTCTGTATGGACATAACTCTTGGTTTGACCCTCTCATTTAAGGGGGAAAAAAAGTATCAGAATTTAGGCTGGTTTTTTTCACTAGTGTCAGAAGATTTATACAAGTAAAATGAAACTCTTATGTAGCAGTTATTAAAAACTAAGAAATGTAGCAGAGCCGCAACAAAATAAGCTCTATAAAGAAAGTGGTCTGGGAAGATGGCAGCCTCAGTGGAAAGCCATGGGAGATTATTTATGTCCTTATTATGTGTGATGATGGGCAGCTGGTAGCTCTGTCACCACAGCTTTTAGAAAATACTTGGCATGAGGTGAAGTGGGTAGTGCTTTCAGGTGCCAAGTATGCAGTGATGGTGCTCAGGTTTGTTTCCATGGTTGTCTGTAATTGCTTGAAGCCTGAGGCTGATCACCTGAAACAAACTGGGGATGATCATCAAGAAAGGATGGAAGATAAATCTTCAGGCAGAGCCAAATCAAAAGATTTCTTGAAGAGAAACCATAAAGCTATATGTGCATTTGTGTGTATATATAGCTTTTAATTTAACTATAAAGATGTAAAAATGATAATAGAACAATTTTAAAGCAATTTTGCAGTAGGATAATAAAAAACCCCAGAAATCTGTTACAAAATACATTTGTTACAAAACGAATGTGAGTGAGGAGGTTAAGAATTAATAGTAAGGTGACCTGATCTGACATATTAAGTACATTAAGGTTTAACTCAGATTTATTTGCTGTTATGGATATCTAAGTCGTGTACATCTAAAAAATAAAACACGTATGTACCTTGTACTTGGATCTTTCAAAAGAAACACTTGAGATGTCCTTCCATTTTGTTTACAGTTCTCATGGATATATATGGAAAGTAAGTGCTAGTTTTCGGATGCTTTAGCTATGGCATTTGGATACCAGCAATGTCACTTGCATTTCTGTGTGAGTTCCTGAAGCTCAGGAGTCTCTCGGAGATTCCCCTGGGTGAGGGGATGTGTTGGGAAGGCAGGATGCTTTGGCTGTTCTGGTGACAGTTCACAGATGGCTCTTTGCGGGGTGGGGAACCACCCAGGCAGCATCGTCCTTTGCCTGCATCTGGGTGTGTCTCTGCTGGTACACACAACCCAGTGTCACTGCTGTTTTTCAGGGCAGTTTAACTTCACTTACTACATGGCACTTGCTTCTAAATTGACTTTCAATAGTTGGCTTTAATCTAGGTTGTAAATCTTTGCAATTCCCATTCTATACAGTAACGGATAAAACCCTTGCTATAATGAGAATATATCTTTATGTTGTCTTTTCCACTAAGATTTCTGGGGTTTTAAAATGTGATATTTTAAATGGTTGTACTTTTGGGTCCCCACGTGGCCTCTCCAAAGAGTGTTTTATTCCCACAGTGGGCACGCTTCCTTATGAGAACCATACTCTAGTTTAATTCAGCTGTTCGTCAGCGTAATTGTGGGGCTGGGGATTTTTAATTTTTATCCGTTAGGTTTGTTTTTTTTATTATTGTTTGGTGCAGAAGGTCCCCTCTGATGCTGTGCTGCTGGGTGGGGAAGGAATAGCGTGTCTCAAATGTAGACGCTTTGGGTAATTTAGCGAGTGTTACTGCTTTAGGAAAGAGTGTACCTTCTAGAAAGACAAGAATGCATTTATGAAAAATGAGTAATCTTGCAGCTCCACACAAACCGATCAAAGTCTTTCACAAGCTAGGAAAAACTAAAAAAAAATTTTTTTTTTTTAATCCTTGCACAGCTAAGGACTGTTCTATTGTATTCTGCTATGAATTACCAACTTGGTGCATAGGTATTTGAGAGGAGTAAAAATGTTAATGAATTTGGGGTGAGGGGAGACAATTTTTTCTATTAATAAGTAGGTATCTCTTTTTTTTAGGAAAGAGGAGGCAGTTATCTGCAACCTTTTTCCACTTTATAAGGTGTTGAATTAGCAGGCCACCACCGAAGTTTGAAGAGGTCTGTTTGGCCCATGGCAAGAAGTTTTCCCATATTGCCCTGCAAAAGAAATGCAGTTTTTTTTGGTTGAATATTAGTTTTATTGTTTACAACTCACTCTTCATCTTCACAGCCAGAATTCTTTTTGTTGCAAGAGAGTACCATCTCACTGATTCACTGAACCGTCTCCATTGAGGAGGGTTGAACAGGACACGCTATGTCAGCACTGAGTTGGGAAATAATGGAAATATTTACCTGGTTTTGTGCTGTCAAGTATGCAGCCTTGTAGGTGTCTGTGTTTTGGAAGTAATCCACAGAAGCTGTGGCGATGCTATGATAACATGTTAAGTCATTTTAAGTGCTTCCACACTCCTGTTCTTTTCACTTGTGCTCACTAGCTGCCGATACTAGTGCCACCACCATGAACCAGTTCAGGAGCCTAATCCAGCTTAAAAAACACCTTTATATTGAGCTTTCAGCTGCCTTGGCTCCCAGACTGGCTCACTGGAGAATTGCATGGATGCCAGCTTATATGAAAGGCTTATCTGATTCAAGAGTAAGCTAGTGTTCTGCTCCATCAGGGAGCTGACATATCTGAAGATCTGTGGAAATCTCCCAGCTTTGGTGCAGCGCTATTTCATCTCTGCCCTGGTATTTCTCTCTGGTTCCTGGATAGAACAAGCTTGCACGTGTAGCTGGAGCCCGACACAGTAAAAATCCTCAATGAATTGGGAAAAACACTTCCCAGAACTTGTTGGTTTTTTGGTCCTTCTAGCAAAGGAGAGAATGAAATTAAAGGAAGTCTGTAAATTGTGTGGTTGGCATGCAATGCATGTTGGAAGACATCTGGGAACATGAAGGCTATTCCGATAGACTAAGAAAAAGGCAAAGCTGAAAATCAGCTGAAGGCTGTGTTTTAGTACAAAATGTTATGCTGAAGAAAGAAACAATGGGACCTGTTTTTAGACTAAAAGATTTTTATGCTAGTTATTGGACAGGTTCAGTAGCATTTCAGTTAAGATTTTGGATTTGTAATTTGTTATTCCAAACGGACTGTAAGATATGCCACGCATTTCTTGTTTGCTTGGGTTTTTGATACTTCCAGAAAATTGGTACACTAGCAAATATCCTGCATTCCTGTGAAGATACTTTGGTTTTTAGGGACAGATTCAAAGTGATCCATGTTATGTAGCACGGATAAGTTTTGCTTCTATAGCAAACTGTTCATAAACTTGTTGCTTAATGATTGCTTCACGAAATTTAAGACAATATTGTTATTAAATCTCACCTGCTGGCTAACTGTATTTAAAGCCAAAAGCAAACTCTTTCTTGCAGTGTTTGTTGTTCTGTCTATATCATGGGCCAAAAGAAGCTACTGTATGACCTGACTACTCTGTGCCTTAAAATTTATGTGAGTTTATTAATGGAGGTCAACCAGTAATAATAAATTTGTGCTGCATGGATAGCACAACAGTTCATCTCCTCTGACAACATGAATAATTTATAGATGTAGTTATCTTGAAATTTGTAGGTTTCATTAGCATTTTAGTGAAAAAGACATAGCTGTTGTACTAAATCTTCATTTTTTTTTTTCTCCCTCAGTTAAGCGTTTCGATCTGTAAAAGCAGCTGAGAGCATGCGGTAATGTGCTGACTGGCACTATGGGCAGGCGCTACCCGGGGGCTCACTATCGGCCAAGCAACTCATGTATGTATGCAATTGGTCTAATTTATTTGTTGCTTTATTACTTCTGAAGGCTCCTAAGTTTATAAATTTTGAAATAGTATTTATAAAGGATGCTGACACATTCTAATCGATGCCATCTCTCCTATGTGTGTACCCGAATGGTAAGTATATTGATCTGTGTTTAAACTGCAAAGGTGTTTTCTAGAACTTGAAAAAGCAGCTTGTAGTGTGATTTGACCAAGTCTGCTGCAATGTGCTGTGTTTTGTGTTCAAGGTCTCCACCTTCATTTATTATAGGGTTCAAAAGTTTAGCTGCTATTCTTTTTCACTCCTGTCACAAGTTATTAGTACCAGATACCTTCAAATTAACAAACTACTTGAGCTTGCCCTAAAATGTCAGTATGTGCTAGAGCTTTAATTGCTTACAACTGCAACTAACATCTCCAGATTATTTCTGTGCTTAAGTTCAATATTATTCACATTGTCTTTTTCCTCCCAATTGTACACTATTGGATTATATTGCTTTGTCTCTTATTGAAGGCTGTAAAAGGGGAAAGGCAACTCCTAAAATGTATCCCCTGCACCTTCCATTGGGTAAGCAGACATCTCTCATGCTGGTGCAAATGGCAGCCACCACTCTAGAGTGGCTCCACAGTGCACGCTGCGTGAAGTGAGCGGACGTGACCTTCCTTGGAGAGCTGTGTGAGGTAGTACCCCACCTCCGGAAAGCTCCTGCTGGCCCTTGTGCACTTTCTGTTGATCCCTCAGGCTGCTGATGTGGAGCTGTGGTAGGTTAGTTTTTGTATTCACTCTCCTTTCTGCTGTAGGAGAAGCATGTGATCCCATGTGGCTTTTCATGATATCAAAGCCAACTTAAGAAGCTCTCACTTCTGTACTGTTCTTTTGTTCCTTTAAAGGCTTCTTCAGAAGCCTCCATCACTTCAGGCATCCAGCTCCACAAATACTTGCCTTGGCTGATGCAAGCACTAAACTGCAGTGAGAGCTTACAGCTGTGGCAGGACAGGGACTTCTTATGGTGGCTTTTGCCATCGGACATGAGGAACTGCATGGAGAGGTCCTGGATTCAGAACTTGACCTTGTGGGGTTTTCCCTAGCCCCAAGGCTAAATCCCAGGGAGTAGTAAAGCACGTTTACTCTTTGCTGCAGCCTAGTCATAGGTGTCATGAAGATGTGTGTTAAAATGGTGCATTAGAGCCAACTTAGATACTACTTTTCCAAAGAATTTGTCTTGGGTATTAGTGTTGGGATATTGTCTATACTAAAATGGAAGAAATAAATGGTTGTTAGCTTTTTGACAGGTCTCTGGTGGTCAGGTGCTAGAGTGCAGAATTGGACTGATCTATTTGAATCACTTGACATTAAATCTAGACACTAACCTTCAAATGTATCCTCTCAGTGTACTGCAGGGCCTGATACCCACGTCTCATGCCTATGCTTGAAGCTCAGAGTTTTAAAATGATCTAGTATAGAAGTAGGTAATCAAGTCTTTCCCATTCCTACTTAGAGAGAAAAAGTAATGGCATTTAATTCTTACCAGAAGAGCCTAGGATGGCTTCCCTGTTGTCTTGTTGAGCAGTTGCATCCAGTGAAGAAGTGGAATTGTTTGGTTGGGGAAACACTGGGGTTCCCATCATCTGCCATTGCAGAAACATACGTCAGAATCAAATGGTGCCAGAGCTGCCTCTGTTTGAGGACAGAGATATCAAAATTCCAAATTCATGATTGCTTTGCTTTTGTTAAGCCTGGTTTTCCCTTTCCTTAACCTGTCGGGGTTTCTAAGCCAGGAAACTTGCTTTATTTTTTTTGGATTTGTTTTGTTACTGTATGATTTGTCCAACTTCCCAGTGCCTAATGTAATGAGTTTTGGACAATAATAACATCTAACAATAACGGTATTGAAATTGCCCAGTCTTTGGGAAATGCGGATCGTAATGAAATCTCTGATAGCAGATTAGATCTCAATTAAAGTGCTGGTAAAATACATAATTTTGCTTTTGTTTTCTGAGCATAAATAATGAGTAATTGCACCATCTCGGCTATTGTATTTCACATTCATAGCTGTTGCAATCCTAATGTACCATTAAGGACTTGTGAGCCTTAAACCTTAGTCTCTGACTTTTCTGTCTGTACATACATATATACATACCTAAATAAAGTCTGTGAAGGGAAGAGTTATGTCTGTATGAAGTATGGCAGTTGTATTGCTTCTTTGGTGATAATATTTAATCCATTTATGACATTGACTATTTTGTTGAATGATTTAATAAATTTAATTAATATAATAGTGTATGGTCTTAAGAGAGTAGAAAAGGTTTTATATTGAAGCAAACACGTAGCAATTGTGTTTCCCTGGCTCTGTCTAGCACTGTTTGTCCTGACTTAACGCTCCCTTGTGCACTGTTTTGTTGGTGTTTATTTTTTCTTTTCTGTTCTTTTCTTGTGAAAAGACTAAGGATGCAGAGTCTCCAGCCACTGAGAAGCTTCTTCCATTAATTTTCCCTGCACTTAATTTATATTTTCTAATATTTACTAACAAAACCCACTTCTCTGCATCAGCTGCAGCCGCTCTCCTGAAAACACTGTACTGTTTGTGGTGTTTAACCTCAAATTTTGTTTCATACTAAAAAAAATATTTTTTCCTGTGCGTAGGATAAAAGACGTCTGGAAAAAAATGGGTTGTCCATGCATATCCTGTCCCCAGCATAGTACTTCATTTATTTTACTGACTTATAGTGTTTTGCACGATACTGAAATCTGAGCAAAGTGTTTCAAAGAAAAATTGGTTCCAGTGCCATTATGCTGGCATTATATGCTCAGGAAGGGTTTAAACAATAATAATAAAAAAAAATGCACAGTATTGTGAGGGTACTTTAAAAAAAACAAAAAGGCCTAATTTTCAAACACTGGAAGTGAGGAAATGCAGGCATTTGTGGGTTTCAGCACTTGCTGACCTTTGGAGCGTGCCAAGGTGGAGGTGCAGTCCCGCAGTGGCACGGCAGCGTGCACCAGGAGGAAGGGACGCACTCGTGCCTGGAGCTCCACCACCAGCCCTCGCTGCCCGCAGAAGATGGCACCACATCTCCCACCCTTAAGTCATCCTCTTGATTTCTGGCAGGCAGAGGTGGACTTTTATTTCTTTTTTAACTGTTAGGCATCTCTTATTTAAAAATTACTCAGACTAGGGTCCTTATGGAATTATTTATTGATATAATTCTGCCAATATAATTATTAAAGCTGACAGGAGTTTTATCTCTTCTGATGATTCTTGATTTCTTCTTCTTTAAACTTCTGATGGAGGGTGACTTTTTTTTCCAAGCAAAGCTTTTGGGGAAATACCATTTTGATGAAATTTTCATAAATCAAGAATAAGGATGAAAGGAAATACTCCTTGTGGGAAGGCACTCCTCTGGACTGTGGAGGGGGAAGTTTGAGTTGCAGTACTTCCTGATCATCTCCCACGCTAGAGCTGTTCTTATAAATGATTTAATATACTTGAGGGCAGAGAGGGGAGGGTTGATTTTATAAAGTTGGGGTTTTATTTCTCTCCAGGAACACTTAGATTCCTGCTTTGCCTAGGTCTCTTCAGCTTCCCAAGGAGTAGCCAGCTGCATCCCTCTTTGCACTGGGGCAATCTCCCACTGCTGGTCTTGCAAGGATGTTGTTGCTTAGTGATGCTGCTGGAAAGTCTGAGCTTCATTGCAGTGAAATAAGGAAACAAATGTGAGAATGGTGACATTGTAAATAACAGAAAACCCCTAAAAAAACCCCAAACTTCCAGTCTTACAGCCAGTGCCAGTAATTACATTGGTATCATTAGCCCAAGATGAGTTGGTATGAAAATGGCGAGTTCCAGAGTAACAGAAAACTCGCCCAAAGAGGCACCCTGTCCCCAGGGAGAAGCCTATCCACCGTACAGCTCTTGGTAGAAGCATCCCAGTAAAATTCTACATCTGCAAAATCCTGCCCTGTATCTCCTGACCTTTTATTTCTGGAGAAGGATATCTTGGTCAGGTTGTGCTGGGGGGACAGTTTTCTGTAATGTTGCTGAAAAGCTCCATGTAGTTGCTGCTTAGCTGAGGAAAAGGTGTGAATACAGATGATTCACGGGCTGAAAATTACAAAATCACCCAATGACGTATAATGTTGCTCTCCCCATTAAAACCTCTCTTGTTGAGGTTTCTGCCTTTCCTGGGAAGCTACATGGAGACTTGTACAACTTTATTGAGGTCTCTTGGGTGATCCTGCTGAAGCCCTGAAACACGTATCGGTTTCCACAGATAGGGCTGGCTTGGAGCCTGCAGATAAAAAGGTTTCTTTAAGAACCGTGTGACTGTGTATTGTCATTTCTGGTTTTATTTCTTGGCATAGATAAATAGTACCTCTATCCCAGGACCCTGCCGGGTCCATTTTTTTTCATGGTGAATCCAGAGGCAGAGTGCTCTGAAGGTGAAGATTTCCTGGTAACTCCGCTGGGGGTTATGAATGTTGATGGAGAACAGCCACGGTACCAGATTTGCATTGAGTGTTGGTCCCCTTTCACAGGAACCCCAGTTCCTTGGGTGTTAAAGTGCCCTGTGAAGATTTACGAGTTTGTAGAAAAGGAGTAGAGGATTTTGGCTAGCACATCAAGAACTCAAGACTCCTTGCTGAATTTCAGGCCAGTGGTACTATGAGCTTGTTCTTTTCCACTTGATCAGTGTCTTTACAGACAAGTTTGCTGCTAGTTGAAACTGAGCCCACTTTTAGCCACGTTTCAGTGTAATACAGATGCCAGTAAATGCAGTTGCTTTTCTATTATGTTCTCCTTCCACTTTATTATGGATTGATCTGTTTATAGTTTATGGGGACCATAAAGGAAATACGATGCTTTGATTTTATTTATGAGCCTATGGTTTTGTTCTATATAGAACACTATGGGTAGAAGCTTCTCAGTGTAGTACAACAGCATTCTCAAGGAGCTCTACTTGCTACAGCAGGCCACGGTTAAAGTTATTCCTCTATTCCAGTACCATACTTACATTGGGAAAGTTGCTATAGGGTATGGCCATCTTAGTAATCTCACAGCATTCTGTTGGCTTAAACAGCACAGCAGTGGTTGGTTTATAAACGGTATGTTTTGAAGTATTTCTGATTTGTTCTGCTAAAGTTTGGTTGAAGACAGTGTGTAGCTGTGCTGGTAACTTTCAGCCTTGCTGAGATGTAGCTCTTTGTGTAATGACCCTTCTTCTGGTTCAGCTTTTAATGGACAAACAGACTAGAAATGCAGAGACCTTTTTCTGGTTTGCATCCTATGCTCTGAAACACATCCTGTTCCGTAATGGGGAGCAAGGGATGTGTGGGTAGGACATGTGAGCCCAACTTCAAGACAGTTTTAGCAATGTAGTTATAAATACACATATAATAGCCTTACCTGGCTGTGATACAGAATGTTTTAAATGTATGTGCAACAGAAGCAATCTTGTCAATGTACCAAATCTTAATTTCTTCTTTTTGAGAGCCCTGATAGTCTCATTTTGCAGAACCTGTCCATCAAGCTAATGTTCTGTTCTGTGACTAAGACTTGGACTTTTTTATTTTTGCTCACAGGTCTCAACTTACTGTTAGCAATTTGAAATTATTTGCAAACACTTATGAACTGAATGAAAACTTATGATTTCACTTTTATATTGAAACTTTTGATAGACACATTTTTATTCTCTTATTTTTATATAGAGTTGTAGAGTTATCTTCTGAAAATTTATTTCCTGTTTATTTAATTTTCAGATTTTCATCTCTAGAGCCCAATTTGACACCCAAGTACAACCTTATAGAAACAGGAAAACAATTCTAGTGTACCATGCTCTTTCAAATGCATTTTAAGATCTTGGCTATGAGACAGTGGTAATAGGTGGGTCAAAACTATTGCAACCAGTCTGGGTAATCTGAGGGTAAAAATATTTCTGGATAACCTTTATAAGAGCTTAATGTGTAACTAGCCGTAAATTTATTATATGTAACTCAGAGGGCAGATGAAGTTGTAGCAGGTGAAATCATGATGCCAGGCCTCAGAAGTTTAATAGTTAAAATATATTAGTTTAAAAGGGAAGCTGAAATATCCCCATCAGTGTTCATGCAGTTGGTTGTTCCTGGAGAAGCAGATTGTGCTCAGGAGTATGCAGTGTTGTTTCTGGGCTTTGCAGGAGCAGTTGAGTGTTTGCAAGCTGCAAATAGCAGGGCCACAGACAAGATGTGTGGGAAGTGGTTAAAGATAATCATCTATCTAATTTTTTTTTTTTTTTTTTTGTCCAGCTGTGCTGGGACTTAACTCATCCATTGCATCTTACAGAGGCTCACTTAACATTTTTGCTGTGAACCTGTGCTTAATCTTTCCCACTTTTGCTGCCTGCTTCTCCTGATCAAAGAGCTTTGTGTTGGGCTAGTGCCGTTATGAACACTTGGAAAGCTGGGGGTGGACGCTGTAGGTCTCTTTAACCCTGTTTAGGAATCGATCATCTTTTGAATGGTTCTGCCTCTTGATTTAGGAGCTGTCGAATGATCTAAATTACATTTATTTGGGACTGAAAAATCCTTGGTCTGAACTCAGTCTGAATCAGTCTAAGTCATTTTATATGCCAAATTCATGGCCGTTGATGCCTTTCTGTTAAGCATACGGGTAGGCTGCCTATCCTACAATGCATTTTTGGTTGCTTTTTTTCCCCTGAAACACCTTTTTTTCTCATATGGCATCAGGCTTTTGTTCTGGTAGTTCTGATCAGGTTTGGCACATTGTTTACCTTCAGACTTGGTAAGAGTTATTTTTGGATAGCACTTGATGTTGAAGTTGCAGGATATGGAAGACAAAGTCCTCCTTGCTTTTGGGGTCAACTCAGTTGCACAAATTTAAGTTACAATTTCTGAGTTTGTGTCTCTGTGTAAGAGAGAATGAAGTTTAAGCTTGCGCCCTGTATTAGCACATGCATTTAAAGTAGAGTTGTTTGTGATTAATAAATAAGTCTGAGGTGTGATCTTTGTTGTAGAGATTTAGTAACTTATACATAGATTAAAAAAAAAACAAACACTAAGGCTCAGGAGTTAATTTACACAACAGGATTAGAATAAATGTCTGAGGTTTACTTGGCAAATGTTGCAGTGAATGTATACATGACAGAAGGTCTTATTATCTGTGCTTGCAAGTAGCCAATAGATACAAGCAGCTTTGTCTTCTTGGCGTGACAACATTGGCTTTGCCTGCCAGACTATTTCATACTGCACAGGGGAAAAAATCTAATTATAGGGAGAAAATTGAATTTGAAGAAGACTTAGTATGCCATCTTGTTTTTTCCCCGTACTAAATACAGGATTAGTTGTGATTGCGCGTCATGGTTTTGCCTTATGTAAATGAAAGAATTGCTTTTTGTTTCTCCAAGTGCTTACTTCATTTAAGGATATTCCAGTAGCATCAAATAACCCAGGTTGTCTGCAACATAGAGTTTCAGTCAGGTAGTCAAATATACACTGATTATTTTTATGCATCTATCTTAATAAAAGGATAAGTAAAGGAGCAATGGATTTAAGCCTGGTTTTCTTTAATTATTATTTTTGATTTTTCCTTTGTAGCTGTTAGAATCTGATTCTGAGAGGCATCTTGTCTCTGAATTTTTGCTAGATGAGGAATTGGACTGTCAGTGTAGGAAGGGGGTGGCAGGAATGGCAAATGGGAAGGCATACTTCACTTCAGTGCCCGAACTCATTGCAGGAGATGAAGTTTTTTCCTTAATAACATTACTTAAAGACAGAGATCAGCATTATGGATTTCCATTTATAACAACATAATTAGAACAGAGGCAACACTGCTGCTAGGCTGTTGCAGTCGATTGGCAGCATGATTAGCTTTAGAAGGAAAAATGTAATTATTGTGGCAGCAGGGGCTCCCTCCCTGGGGAAGGAGGAGCCAGGACAGAAAGCTGGCTGTTGAAAGGTGATTTCAGCAGGACTAGGTGAAGCAGAAATAGCTGGAAATGGGAGAAGCTGCATTTAGCAAGCAGCTGGAGGTGGTGATTGTTCTGATGTGATGACGGAGCCAGGGTGGAGTGGAGAGGGCAGCAGGGATTCCCTGCCTGGTCAGGGGTGTTGGATTTGACTCGAAAGGTCCTTCCTGTCCTCAGCAACTCTGAGTTTTCTGTGGAGGAGTCTGCAGACAGGTTTGAGAGCACACCTGTAAGCTGCTTGCAGCCCTGTTCCCTTTCTGCTGTTGGGTTCTCTAAACTGCTCTGCTCACCATCAGAATTTGTGTTCCTGGCTTTGCTGAACTTTCTCTCTCCAGCTTTCAAGAGAGAAGATTTCTCTCCAGTCCAGCAGAGAAGTCATTAGTGGGAGGGAGCAGCGAGAAGAAAACCACTGTCTGTAGGAACACCACTGGTTTCTCTGATTTACCCCAGCACTTCATTCAAGTGTTTTCCTTCCTTTTCCCTTCTGAAAGTGTTTAATGGCACCTGGAATTTGTGTAAATACATAGGCAAGAAGGAGCACGATATCACTTGACAGTAAGAAAGCTTCTAGTCTCAGTTATGATTTCAGCTACAGTAATGTAAATCTAGACTTTATTAGGATGCTTCCAGCTGAAATCTGTTTAATTATTACCATTTAGCTGGTCCTAGTTGAAGAATTAATGCACATGTGAGAAGACAGTGTGTTAGGATACTTGATTAAGAATTAATGTTTTAACACTGGAATTCACCCTTGGAAGCAGAGGGAGGTAGCTGGTGGTGAGGTGCAGTCACTGGGTAACAGAGGCGTTCTCTTTAACCAGAGCTGAAGTGTACAGGACCTGAGGCTGCACCCTCAGGTGCAGTTTGTCATTAGATGTTTTTTTACTCAACAGATATCCTTCCAGAAAGGAAATCTGCTTGATGAAGAGGTTTGTCTTATTTCTTTCCTAAGTTTCCTAGACATAATGGTAGAAATAGTTGTAAATGCATAGTGTATGTGTCATTCGCATCCAAACCAGAGACTTCAAGGCAAAATGATTTGCTTATACGCAGCTGGCCAGGAAACGGTCCCGTATAGGAGCTGCTGCATAGCTTGCTTTTAACAATTCTCTTCTGTAGGATCAGCCTTGCAGGCTGTGCTACTTCATTTCATATGCTGGCTCTCATTCTGCAAATTCTAATGTTAACATGCCTTCCTGCTGTCTTCATCTTCACCAGCTCTGGTGTAGTTCCCCTGAATTGAGATAAGTCCCAGATTTTCTGATGTCATGATGTTTTTACTACAGTATGTTGATTAAAACTGGATGATATTGTTGAATTTGTGCTCCTAGTAAAATGTATAATAAGAAACATGTCATAGCTGGTTTTGATTGTTCTCATTGCTGTAGACTATCCCCTTTCATACTTTAATAACTGCAAATGTCATTGAAAACTCAAAAGGTCCTCACTGTTACATTCCAGGGTTTGTTTAGAATGCTTAATGTCTCTCGGGAGCTTCTGAAATGTGGTATTTTTATTTTGTGTTTTCCTTTGATTTTAATTCTTAAATGATCCCTCTTTTCAGATTTCAAATTATAATCTATTTCCTGATGCATTGCTGACGCCCCGTGAGCCATGTCAGAAGTACTTCCAGGTCAGATGTCCTTTAAAAGATTCTGCTATGCAAATATGTGAAACTTTCCTCTTTTTCTTCTATTTTCTTCCCAGCCCATATATTGCTTTCATTTTGCACTTTTACATGAAAAAGAGCAAGCACTTTAATTTCTGTTTAACAGTGCCTTTTTGAATAAACTCTCTGTTCAGCTTTTTAAAAACCATTCCTGTAGACAGTCTGATTAGAGGTAAAGACAAATCAATCACGCAGCTTTTTCTGTTTGCAGTGGTATTTTCTTTCTCCTTCTTCCAGCTCTGTAAGGCTGATGACAAGACTGGAAAACGTCAGTAAAAGCCATTCACAAGTAATAGCACTAGTTGTATTATTACGATGCTTAGAAAATTGAGACTACTTTGTGTTAAACACACGATAGTTCTGAAAGTATATTCATCTATCTCTGTAGGTATGTTTCTAATTGTCAGAAGTACGCAGTTTAAACTGGGATTTGTTTTAAAAAGTAAGCACTCTGAAATCATTAATGAACTGCTGTGACAGGTCCTCAACCTACTTTAACTGCCAACATTTTAGTAATAACTGAATTATTCCCAATAGTGGTAACATTCTCATTATTCCTAGTTTTTCACCAGAATACAGTATTTTTTTTATACCCAATTTTTACTTGCTTATAACTTGCCGCTGTTGATGTGTTTTAGCTGTGTGTCGATGCAGTGACTTCTGGTCTGCTTGGCCGTTTGTGTTGCTTTTCAGCACAAGGCTGAGGAGTTGGGAAAACGGTGCCCTGTGCCAGTGATGTTGTATTTGCTGGTGTCCAGGCAGCATGAAGAGCTGCCCAAGCAGGGGGATGGGGTCTGCCTGTGGCAGGGTGCCTAGGTGGACCCCGGCCCATGGTGTTGGTTAGCTGAGGACCCCAGCACCAGCCTGCGTTGGGTACCGCTGGGGCAAGGGAGGCAGGGTCGGTGGAATTTCAAGAATTTCGGTCTTGAAACTACAGGCACAGGAAGAAGTTACATTTCCTTGGAGTTTTTAATTAGGAAGTTGGGATGTGCTTCCTCTGGGAAAAGTGCTGTGTTCTGAGCATCACCATGTCCTGTATAAAGGAGGAGGGACAAGCTATCGCTCTTCTTCCTACGCAGTCTAGCTTTTCTTCAGTGCATTTGAGCATTTCCTTGCATTCAGACATTTTCCAGCACTTTACTTGGTCCCGCCCTGGTAGCAACTTCTGCCCGTGAGATGCAAGACCTCCTCTGTCCCGTCTGTATTTCTTAGTCTCTTTTTTCCTCTTCTTTGCTTTTCTTTTTCCCCCCCTTTGTATCTGTTTGCAAGAGCAGAGGGAAGCCAGCTGCATGTGCCCGTTCTTTGAGAGGACAGCCCACTCCTGTCTGCACACACCTTGTGGTCCTGTTCGCGTGTTCGTTGATCATTTGATGATGATGATTTATCAACGGATCATTTGAAACAGGGTCAGAAGGGAAAGTGGTGTCTAATGAAAGGTTCATTTTGATATTTTTCTGCTTATGATCATACACCAACCCAATTTAGCACCCAACTTACAAATGTGTCAGTGTTCATCATAAGCTCATGGGGGAGTTTTATCAAGGAGATGAGTAAAACATACATTTTGTTTCAGTGTTTCTATGTGCTTGTTCTTGCAATATTTTCGATAAGTTAAATGCTAGTGGCGGGAGGCTGGCTAAAGATAATCTGGCAGGCAGATACTTAAGCTTTATCTAGGAAGATTATTTTTTAATAAATTTGTTCAGTGGCAAAAATAGTGGCAAACATTGCATGAAACAGCTCACTTGTAACAAAGGACAAGAGTAAATTTCAGTCTTGTTCTAGATTGTGACAGTTGTATTTATTGATGAAAAAAATGCTTGTTTTAATTTGGTGAAACATAAAGTAAATATAATCTAGTGGAATCTGTAGATACTGTGCAATTCCATAAGGTCTAAAGATTAGACACCAGGTCAAAATTATCCTGCCTTATAAATTTATTTTATGTGACTTGCAGATTGTCAGACTTCTAGCTGGTTCAGAAAAAAATATTAAGCAGCCCGTCCATAAAGACAGGCTATTTTGTGGTTTTAGATTAAAACATGCTTTGGTGACATGTTGGATCAGATATGACCTTGCTTGCTTTAGACTTGTTTTCTACATCTTACCTAGAAACAACCAAGATTATTGATATATTTAAGAACTACCTTTACAGACTTCCTTTAAATTATGTGATGGTTGTGGTTTTAGAAGTTTTTTGTGGCTAAAGCTGAAATTGTGTATAGGATGTTTGTTAACTCTTAGCTAAGCTGACGGCTTTTTCACAACGTACATGGGGTGATCTGTCTTCTGAAGAATTTGAAGTTGATCTAGACTGTCCGAATGGGTCTTGAGGAAATGGCATACATCAACATTTGTAAAATTTAGTTTAAATTCTGTTTTGAGCAAGTTTTAGAGGTTGTTCTAGGTAGATGATTGGAGGAACAGAGAATGTACTTGGTCTGTGTGATTTGAAGTGAGCTGGAGTGATGGTTTGAAGTGTGCAGCTTTGACAGCACATTGAAGAGAAGGAAACACTGGCAACTGTGCGTCCGTTTAGGTAATGTTGTGAAGTGCTTCTTTCCCATCTGTTTATGTTATATGTTCTTTTAAACCTCATCTATTTAACCTCTTGTAAATGTGTACAGGGGTCAGTTCTGTCATGTATCAAATGTACAAGGATGCAGCACAACCCAGCTGGAATGATCCGTCATTGGCTAGCTCAAATTATAGCTTTTCATTCCTGGATAAGCCCCAGACACATTTTTATGTGCAATATAAGCAGTCAATGATATCTGAGAATTAGGAGCAATAGAAAGGGTGTTTCATGCTGTGGCAGATGGGAGTGATTTATTAATTGGCCTCTAATTTGGTTGCCAGGTGTCAAACAGTGACTGCTACAGGATGTAAATTCAGGTGTTCGTGGAGTATTTTGTGCAGATTAGTGGGAGCCATAAAAGGCAGTACAGGAAAAAATAATACCTTTTAGAAAGATATATTTTGATCAATTTTTTGTAGTCTGAAAACCTGTTCCCTCAACAAACTTAGCATTTTTTCAAAATGTGAGCTGTGCCCTTGGCTAGTGTAAGTCAGAAACTTATGTACAAGTGGGCAAAAGAGTGGTTTTATTTACCTGTGGAGTGTGTCCCCTGCCGTAGAATGTATGTTTTATCCTGAGGTTTGAACTTTGTGAGCTGTCGAAGCAGTGAGCCATCTTCATCTCTGGAGCAGCCCTTTCTTTTGAAGCTGATTGAATTAGAGCAGGATGTGTTGTCAAGGGATTTTTGTTGTTTCTCCCACAGAAATCAAATACAGTATTGTGAAACAATCTACTTCTTGTATTTCCTACCTTCTGATCCTCTACTCCTCCCCTCCAAAAAAAAAAAAAGAAAAAAGGGGGGGTGGAGAAGACAGACAAAGAGCAGAGAAAATGCAGGTGGTGAGAGGCAACAGCTGACTGGCCAGTCAGGCTTAAAATTAACGGTAATTAAAATCGAGTTCTACCCTGTGTGAAAAAGGAGTTGTGTCTGCCTGCAGTCTGCTTAGAAATTTTTTAAATTTTCTGCTTCCTAGTGATGAGTGCTCAAGGAGTTCTTCCCCTTCATTCCCCATTGTGAACTGAAACAATGGTAAGGGCACCTCTCCTGTCCCCAAGCCTGCCTGCTATAGAATCAAACCTGAAAGAACTGCCTTGTATAGGGTCAAACTTTCTGCTTTTTCTCAGCCTCGTGGTCCTGACGCTCTCTCTAGAGTTTTCTGCCTCTGTTTTTCCTTATTTGATAAGCTAAGCTTTTGTATATTCTCTTACTCACTCAGGTTGTGGTAATTTTCCTCCTGTAAAACAATTGTGTAAAGTGCCACATCCTTTTACCAGAAGCCCTAGCAAAATAGTGTGTATAATGAATGTGTTTCATGGCTGTTTCTTTTGCTTTTCCAGTTGATTCTGGTGTGGACGCGTTGGCAGTGTTTATGGCAAGTGGCAGCACGACAGACGTTGCGAACCGCAACAACCCCGTCACCCCGCCAAATACCCTTAACCTGCGCTCCTCTCATAATGAACTCCTGAATGCAGAAATGAGGCACACGGAGACCAAGAACAGCACTCCTCCGAAATGCAGGAAGAAATATGCGCTGACTAACATTCAGACAGCTATGGGTCTTTCCGATCCAGCAGCGCAGCCCCTTCTGGGGAGTGGCTCTGCCAATATAAAGCTGGTGAAGAATGGAGAAAACCAGCTCAGGAAAGCTGCTGAGCAGGGACAGCAGGATCCCAACAAAAACCTCAGCACCACTGCGAGCATAAATGTAACTTCTGAGAAGTTTGAAGGCAAAGAGCCAGTCCCACAGGATTCCTCTGGCTGTGAAATATTACCCTCGCAGCCAAGGAGGACCAGGAGTTTCCTGAATTACTATGCGGATCTAGAGACATCTGCTAGAGAGCTGGAGCAGAGTTTTGTTGCAATGGAAGATAAATCTGCACAAAGCAACAGCCAGGCTTCTACCGTTATTGTCAATGGGGAAGTCCTGCCCCGGAAACAAAACAATCTGTCAAGCCCAGAGGATGGCCAAGTTGCCACAGTGTCGTCAAGCCCTGAGACTAAGAAAGACCACCCAAAAACTGGGGCCAAAACAGATTGTGCCCTCCATAGGATTCAAAACCTGGCCCCGAGTGATGAGGACTCCAGCTGGACTACACTGTCCCAGGACAGCGCGTCTCCGAGCTCTGCTGATGAAACAGGTACACAAGTAAAGGCTGCCCACAGCCACTGTGCTAGAAATGTGTTGCTTGACTCCTCTCAGCTGGCAGCTGAAGGGGAGAGGAGATTTCAAAGATCTTTCAGTGGGAAAGAGGATTGCATCAAAACACGAGCGCTGGGCTTGCACACGGCTCCTTGTCTGCTTGGAGTTGCTTGGCAGCTTCCCGCTTGGTCCTAGTGGCTCTAGCGCTGCTTTAGGAAAGGCAAAGCAAATGCTATAGGCAAAAATATGCTTACTGCACCTTTTGCTAGTTTATAAATAACTGCTCTTCACCAATCAATGGGGACATGTTATGAAACCTAGATGATTGTCTGGAGGTGCTAAACTATGGGTAGCTGCCTACACACGACAAACAAACTTTCCTGAGCAATGATTTTTAGGTTCGGCAAAGATTTTTACTTTTCTAATTAAAGTCTTTGTGAGCGTCTCCTCTCTGCCCCATCATTTGATTATATTCTTCTACTTAAAAAAAAATGTTCTCCCAAACCTTGGGTCATTTAATTTCTGTGCTTTGTTTTCTTTCTGCAGCAGTTCCATACAGTAACTCAGAAACTGAAACCATGGCGTTTCATATACTGGAAGCATGGGCTCATTAATTATTTGAAGAGTAATGGTGACTTCTGCACTGGCTCTGTTGTGATTTACAACACATGTGTATTCTTTTTAAATCTGCAGAGATCTCATTTACTCTAGTTAATGGACTTTGTGTCTTTTTAAATGTCCAAGCCAGTGTATAAACATACGACTTTGTCAAAATGAGGGGAGGCAATCTGATTCTCAAGTGTGATGTGGGGCTAAAGAAGTCCATCATATATTGTGTATACAGCACAGGGGTTATATGCTTTTTGGAGGCCACCATGGTCTGAATCCACAGCTGCATTGCATGTCCGTAGTGCATGATTATGGCAATAGTGATTTTTATTCTAAAGTGTATGTTTTTTTAAAATCGCAGTTAGAAATCCCCACTATGTGACACATAATGGATCTTCTGATCATCTTTTTGATGTGTAACTAACCTTTGCTCTTAAGAAAGAAAATTTTAATGAAGTCCTCTCTTCATGTGCAAAATGAGAAAGTTTTCAGTTTACTAAAATTGCTGTTTGAATTAATATTATTTCCTTGGATGTTCGATATAATATGTGTGACATCACTGATAACATTTTCTGGATAAACTAACGATAGGAGGTATTTAGATAACTTAATGCTGAGCTGGTTGGTTCCTTCTGCCTTTGTACTTGCCCCAGGTTTGGCAATGAAGAACTGTGGGTAAAAATTTTATATTCACTGAAAACTAAATTAGAGTAGTTCCAAGTAGTTTAACTAAATAAGGGTGGCCTATGATGCTAAGAGCTAGCATAATTTTTGTTTCTTTTTAAATAATGTTTAAAATTTTCGTCCTATATGTGTATGGTCACTGTATGGTATATGAGCTCTTTCAGCACTCGGGAAGGGGGATTTTTCTGAGCTGTTCTGAGGTGTTGGCAAGTGTGCTTATTTAAGTATCCGAGTGTTAGCTGAGCTGTGGCTTGTTTGCAGTATGGAAATAAAGGGGAATTTTCCCCTGCTGAGTAAGGGGGTTTTCTTGGTTTTTGGGGGGTTTTTTTGGTGTTTTTTTTTTTTTTAAACACAAAAAAACCCCAAAAACCCCACAATTAATAAAACCCTCAGAACTCACCACTTGTCAATGAAGCAGAATAAAGGGCTTTAAAAAATTCTCTGCTGCTTTCACTGTACTAGCAACCAATGTATTATAAACAAACAATTGCAGGAAAGCAGATGTCCAGATATTGGAGTTCGGTGTCTATAAGAAAAGAGTTAAAAATAAACAGAAAACACTAGAAAACCTCAAAATTGCCTTTGAAGTCAAAGTGGTAGAAATTGTCAGAGACCACTGAGTGGGACATAGTGCCTGTCATACTGTATTGGATTGCTGGTTTCCAGATGCCTGTGCATATAAGCATTCATAGACTCTAGAAACATCCAACTATTGCAACTTGCAGCTTGCAGATACCTGTCTCTTAGGATGATTTGCTATCTTGAATTTACCTCCACTCTGATAAAATTGGTTCGTTAACTGTTTCCAGTTTCTTTACAAAACGGACTGTCCATTGATACAACAGAAGAGAGCTCAGAAATAAAATGCCAAGTTGCTGTGGATGCCAGGATGGCTTTTGGACATGATAAACCAGGCCAGTTTCTCAGGCTCCCCTGCAGCTCCTTCTGGGAGGCTGAAAGTGGGGTTGCTAAAAGCAATGCCACTGGTGTCGAAAAAAGCAGAAATCACAACTAGTGCAAATATCTCCATACTTACTCATTTGGCAGCAAATTTTTAGTTGTTCTCAGGGGCTCCAGCCTGGAGGTCTAAGATCTGGGGCATGGTGAGGACACCTCACTGCCGCTGCAGCTGGGTGGGAAGAGAGCATCACGGGGATCTTCGCAGCTCAGTGCTCTCCAGCCCTTGGGTTTGTTCTCCAGGAATAAATGTTAGGGACCAAATGGAGAAAGGCATCTGTGAGAAAAATCTGCAAAAGTAGGCAGTTTTAGTCATATGGCTTCTGGGAATTAAAAAAAAAAAGACAACAGCTTTGAGAAGAGTTAATTCATTAATGAGTGTAATCTAGCAGACACCTGGAGAATTTTTAGTGTTCAATCCAGAGACTATATTTAGCACTTTAGTATACATAGGAATATGATACAAATACTGTTTTACTGAGAGGACATTGAAAATGACAATATTCTACTACCTGGGCTTCTGAATTGTTTTGTCGTCATGCCTCTGTTAACACAATTTGTTATTCAGAACCTGGAAAACTTAATCTTGATTTGTGCTGGTGATATGTAATTCAAAATTTACCCTTTAGCTTAATTGTTTGCACTGGGGATGCATGACAGTTTAGATAAAATCCTCCTGAACTCCTTTGGGCAGGATACTTTTATTTGTGGTCTAACGAAAAGGTGTTTTCAAGAGACTAGACTCTTTTTCTGAATGAGGAGGCAAAAATAAGACAACCCAGTTTAAAGATGCAAAACAACTGGCTGGATATTAAACAGATGTTAATGTTATTGGTAAGTAATTTGCTAAACAAATGCAATAGGCCATTAATAACAGGGATACAGAAGGTAACGAACAGAGTACAGTATAAGAATTAGTTTTGAAGAAATTCTTCTTTCTCTTCCAAAGATGTTATCTAGATATGCTTCTTGACAAGAACTACATTTACTTCAACTGAGATTTATTTTTTTTTTATAAGGACTTTCAGCTTTCCTCCACTGCCCTCGGGACTGGCTGCAGCTATCCCCCTGACTCTGTTTTCATTCAGAGACAGTGTTGTGGGTTACCAAGGACCAACTCCGGATCTCTTTAAAACTGCAGAGGGCACAGAGCTGATTGTAAATCATGGTGGATGCTTCCTCCCTCTCTCTCTGGAAGATGTCCTTAGTCTAGTTTCAAAGGAAACATATCTTGTGTTATTACACCCTCTAACTGTTCTTGCTCTCTATGCACTCACTAGTTCCATCTACATTATGTGAATCAATGTGCCACGGCCAGCCAGAGTCAAGTGGACACCCCAGAGCCCAAACCTAGAGGACAATGAGGGTGATGGTAGCACCATTCTCTCTTTGTGGCTTTTTTTTGAAGCAGCAGCACCTCACCAGAATGTTTGTAGAAGGCGGGCACATTTCTTAAACTTCCTATCACCTGAAAAACAGTTTCAGTGGAAATTCTCTCTCCTTAGTAAAGTGGAGCTCTCTATGTAATAATCTCTAATTAATTAGGAATGAGAATTCTCTGGGGGGGAAAAAAGGAATTCTGTTTGCCTCAACGTCAAGAAAAATACTGGAATTTGCTTTTCCTTCCTGCCTTATCTTAATTTGAACAAACCCCCCTCCTTCTATAGCAGAGAACAGCCCTGTAATTAGGTAGGTCCTTGAGATGCGGGACACTCAGTGCTAGAGAGATGCAGGTTTTCTTGCTCTGGGACAGTCACCTTCCTTGCTCTCTGCAGAGCTTTGGGAGACTGTGCAGGGGCAGCAGCCTCCTCCAGCTCCCCAGCATCTTCCTGGTTGAAAATGTCACTCAAAAGGGTATCAAAAGTACAAGTATACTCTTTTTCAGGGCGTGCCACTGCTGTATGCACGTGCTGTGTAGCAAATACCTGTCTGCTGCTGGTCTCTGAGCAAATCCAGGAGGGCTGTTTAATAGCTGCTTATGAATAAACAAATTCAGCCCAGGACAGAAATTACAGTCATGAGACTGACCCTTGGGGATCAGGAGTTTCATTCTTGTAAACAGAGCCTAGTATTCTGAAATAACAGTATGTCTGGATAGACTAGCCCTCTAATACAGTAAAAATTACAGCAAATCATGAATTAGTCAGAAAGATTTATACTAGTGTTCAAGTTCTGCTTCTGATTTTAACTAGCATCTTTGACAAAATAGAAATAGATGCCCTCTTAAAAGCACCATTTTCCCTTTGAAGTAACTATCTGATATAGGCAACAAGTATGATTTTTACTACAGAACATGTTTACTGTGTTCCTGAGCATGGAAAAAGATTTATGGTGGTAGAAATACATTCAGTTACACTGTGGATGCACACAAGTCCTATGATACTGGAGTGAGAATATATTATCATCTGTACAATTATAGGGTTCTAGTTAATCATACAATTTTCAGGGGTGCTCTAGTTCACACCTGCCATGCATCCTAAAGACCTGTCAACTTTTAATACTGAGCTGGGTTTTTTTAATCCCATATGTTACTGATAACCATGTATCAAGAACAGTGCATGTTTTATAGTCTCAGACTTGACTTGACTGGTTGCTGACCGCTTATGAAATAGGAAGGGTGACTGTTGCTGTATATCCCAGTGTTTGCACAGGTAACATTCTGTATGTGGAGTAACCACCTGTGTGTTTATCTTCCTTTTAGCCACCCCTGTAAGAGGATTTTAGGGAAGAAAAAGTAAGCCAGTTGAAAAGAAATAAAACCTAAAAGACCCCACGGTTGCAGAATGTTCACAGTAATGATCAGCTAGAAGGCCATAAAACAAATTGCACTTGATAGCAAATTGAATGTGGAAGATGACACTCTCAAGTACATGCTGCTGCTGTCCGTTGCACAGGGAGGCAGCTTGCTGTGCTTGGGCAGTCAGGTCAGATTTACCCTGTGGTTCTCAGTGGAGATACCTAAATCTGTATCTTGAGTGCTCAGATAAGTGCTCTGACTTGAAACTCAGTTTCCATGGTAAGGGAAGGTGATCAGCACCCTTTTGAATTGAGATAGTTAATAAAAATAGGTATGTAAAAGTGAATTTAACATGCTTAAATTCGGGAATGGGAGGATAGATGCTTTATGCAATAGTGATTAGCATCCTCTCTTAAACTCTGTTCGCAATTACCAGAATTTGGGACTACAGAAGAGCCTTTCCAGGACGTGTTGTATGGTCACGGTTTGCAGTTTCATACTTACTGTTTACCAGCAAGATAAAGAATGATTATTTTATCAGAGCCATTCATTTTCCTCCCTAGGGAAGGCTTGTTTCAGCTGACTGCCTGTTGTCCCTTGAGATGCCTGGTGGTGTCCAAGAGAGGCAGCAGACAGGAGGCAAGAGCTAGGACTTGTGTTCTGGAGGAGTGACTGCAGGCTAAGCGGGACAAATATCAAGTAACACTCACAGATGAATTAACTAGCAGGGTACAGCCTGCAACATTTACCCTGCAGTGCAAAAACAAGATTTGTTCCTTTTCTGGGTCTGGCTTTGTTTTAAAAATCACTCCTTGGTTAATCTCTGCTATATTGTGTCTAAATGGTCTAGGGTGTTTTGTCATATTCTTTCCAAGCATGACACCTCTCCCTGGGTGTTCTGGCACTCGGGGATATAGAGTTCAAAGCCAGTTGCCTTCTGGTGGCTGTGTTTTGGCTACCAAAGCATTGCTGTGCCTAGCTCAGTGCTTTGGCTGAAATAGTGTCTAATGAGGCCCTCTCCTAACTGACATAGCATCATTAATTTTGACATTATTTCAGCTGAACTGGCCATTTGATGGGAGTTTAGCGAGCTGTCTTGTTTTGCCCTTGATATTTCATTTCTTGTTTGGCGCTTATCTTTTCAGGGCCGCTTTCCTTGCTAGCCTAGTAAAGCACCTAATTCCTAATCTGGACAAAATCGGAGTTCCACTTTGTGTAAGTGCAGTGCTATGATTCTGAGTGTTTTTAAGATGAGTATTTTCTACTCAGTAAAATGCATAGTTCTGGGATAAACACATGCCTGCAGGCCTAGCTGCTGGAACATGTGGAATACTGGCGAGGGAAAGTGAAAGGAATAGAGACTGTGGCATGGCAATGCAGGGGAGCGAATGCCAGTGTCATTCTGCCATCTGGGTGGAAGCTATGGAGAAGTTCACAAGATCTTCAGAGCACTGCAGGTTTCCCCTGACTCCACAGTGCAGTTTACATTGTTGTGTAGCGTTAAGAGATGTTAGGACATGCTCATTGTGCTTTGTAACAAAGTTAAGACTCTTCTGAGGATCTGTAGGGAAGACTTGAGTTTCAGAAGTGCTGAATAGCTTAATGATGTCTGGTACTTAACGTGACAGACTATTTTTGGAAGCTTTTCAATCTTCTGTTGTTTCAGGGATGGGCAGGTGTAATTCCAGATCTCCCATGTGCTCTCTGAGCTTGAATGTGTCTTGCTGGACAAACTCTTCTGTGCCTAGGATTGTATGCCTTCACAGGTCCCTCCTCAGACTACGGAAAGAGTTCAGGTTAAGTCAGACGTGTGGCCAAGCAAACAGGAAGGGAAAACAAACCACAGGAGAGAAACCAAAGAAGGTAATGGGGAAAAACCAGGATCCCAAAAGCTCTTTCGGAGCAGGAAGTTGCACAGAAGAAAAGCCACCATCGACTAATATCAGACTAACAGTTCCTCCTTACAAAAAAAAGTTCCCAGTTCATAAAGCTGTACAAGTAATAACAAATTATGGCCAAAATCGATCCAGTAAACCTCTGCCTCAGCACTTCTGAATGCTGCGTAGAACTCAGGCCAAACTTCAGTCCACCTGATTGATGCTTTGAAATGGGTATCGAAATCTCCGGGGAAGGAAAAGAAAAACCAGTATTGCCTTTGGGAGAATTCTTAAGCTGCGGGTCCTTGTTCTTGTAAGGCAAGCTGTGAACTGGTATATTCTGCTAGGTGGGTTCTCTGTGCTCTGAAGCTCTTTGCAGCCTGCTTTGGTCCTTGTTTGTCATCTTCTGTGCCCCTATACCTCAGCAGCAGGTGTGGCAGAGGAACAGTATTGCCACTCAGCAGAATGAGTCTCTAGTCTCTGCAGTGGCCCCCTGAGCTCTTGAAGGATCACACAGTTGCTGGGACAGCAGCTGTTCACCTAGGTGTGCAATGCCAGGGAGGGCTGGTATAGTTTTAGGAGTTTCCTGCTCAGAAGTGATTCCTGCCTCTTGGCAGCTAAATACCCTGCAGAGTGGAAAGCCAAAGCCTGGGCTGCTGTGGTTGTTTCTCTGAGCATCTGCAGTGATACCAGTGTCAGGCCCCACCAGCAGCGGTGAGCTGCTCTCGCTGCTGCTCTCGGCAGAGGAGAAGGCTGATGGGGGAACAAGGAGGGCTGTGGGGTTGGGAGGAAGGTGGGAATGTGACCTGGAGGCTTGTTGAGAGGAGGGACCCATTGGAAGGGGAAGGAAAAGGAGAGCAACTGCAGCTGTGGAGATAAATGAAAACTTGGCACAAACCAGGGGGAAGCTGGAATAAGCAGGAGCTGGAAGCGAGTAGGGGTTAGGTAGATTAGGCAAGCAGGACTAGCACAAAGACAGCAACGATAAATAGGATGGGCTAAGAGTGAGAGTAAAGCAGCAGAAGTGAGTATTGGGGAATTTCCATGTGTTTGAGGCTGGGATGTTATTTCACAGTTTTGAAAGCTTACAGCAGGCAAAACCAGGGAAGCTCTAGGTGAAAGTTATTTAATCCTGAAGTACCACTAAGAGAAACTAAAATCCCAGGACTGGATTCAGGTCTTGATAGAAGGAGATGTTTGTGCAGTGAGGAGGATAGACCTAAATTCCCCCTGAGTTCCTGATATATTTGCACCTGTAGGTATTTCTTTTAATTTCCCCAAGTTAGCAGCTCCTTTAGACTCCAGTCTCTTAGTGCACTGAGATATAGTGCACTATATATATAATTAATTATAGTTCCTCGTATGCTTAACTTTCACACAAGTTGGCTTTAGCTGATTGAAATTTAATACAGCTTTAATTAATGATGTGGGGTTAGCTGGATTGGCATCATGCGTCCCTTGAGTCCCAACTGTGTTATTGCAAGACGTGGTGTTAGACACCCAGAACTCTGTGGCATGTACCACTGAGGTGTGGACTGGATGGTGCTGCAGGCAGCCTGGGGTTCATTGCTGCTGCATCAACAGGAGGGAGGTGGATTCAGGGCAGTACAAAGCCATCCATGGACCAGAAGAGGTCTTGTATAATGGGACTTGACATGCTGCAAAGACCTTGCTCTGAACCCAGTCCTTGCTTGAGAGTGGATGTATGGTCCCTGCCTTAAGGGACATGAAGCCTTTCAGTGAAAGCACATACATTTGCTATTAAGGCTCAATTGCTTCATTTTGAGATGTATGGAGCCCCTGGGTACTCAGCATTAGACTGTAAATGTCCAGTATCAGGATGTTACAGAGCTCAAGTTAATGACATTAAGTGAGTTTCCTGTCGTGTCTTGAAATGTGGGTTTCTAAAGCCTAGCAATGTGTGTCTTTTTGTTCATACACTAGGTTTATCCATGATACTTCAGTGATGAGAAGTCCTTGGAGGGAGTGGGGGAGGACAGCCCCATATCTGAAGCGTACCTTTTTATTCCCTGCTCATAGTGTCTCTGGAGCATTGTTGTCCATTTTTATATGGTGGTGTGTTATGGGGATTGCTTTTTACCACCATTTGTTAGTTGATCGCTTTGTTTGTACATCATTTGTTACACTGGACTAATTTATTACCTAATATGACTTTCAGGCGAAAGCCTTGAAGTAATCAGTCTCCAAACTATTCATGAATATGCCTCTTAGTGAAACTGGTTTTTTTCCTAAACAGCGACATAATGTAATACTAACTACACTAATTTTTCCTCATTTTTAATTGCTTTTCAGTTGAGATTCTGGAGGGCTAAATTTAAATAAGAAATACTTCTTTGGTTATGAACTCAAAGAAATAGTTGCAGTGCACTGAGACAGGTATAGTAGTACTGTCATAATATCCAAGTAAGAACTGTAGCTGTAGAGTGTGTTTCTTGTTTGCACATAACTGATAAAATACTCTAAGGTTATGGCTTCTTTTACTTTTTAGAAATGGATTTTTGGCTCTTTCCTGAACCTGGGAAGTTTTCAGTAAGGAACAAAGGAGCCCTTCCCTCCTCCCCTTCTCAAAACGAAAGCCAAAATGCACAATACAGATTGGCCAAATTAATTTTTAAATTAGAATACATTCCCATTCAGGCTTTAATTTTACTTTTGCTCTGCAAGAAAGAGACAGTCAGTTACCTTGGTAATTTTGGCTGACATGACTCTTGGCTTTGCTTAAATTATTGATTATAGCCAGGGGAGGGACCTTGCGATGAGAACAGCGCTCTCACTAATAGAAGTCTTTCACTAAACCAGTTTCTACCGTTGCTGTAATGCACCTTCAAGGAGTCGGAGGTTAGCAGCCTTAAGAAGAATTTTGTCTTCAAAGAGTGGATCTTTGCCATACATTTTTCTGAGCCTTTTCTTTTTGTGTTTATACAGGCAGCTAAGGAGAGAAAAAAACCAACAGAAATATATTTCCAGGGTTTGATTTGCAGGTTGAGGGGCTGTTCTGGTCCAAAGTTGAGCTGATATAATCTTGATGTAATTGATACCTAAAGGCTTGTGGGCTGAAAGTACTGTTTCAAAACCTTGTCTCCTGAGCAGAGCCAGTCAGAAAATACATCAATGTCTTGCGAGCTGGAAGCAATGAGAACACACTGTATGCACATGCTGCTGTAATTCCTGTATAGCTATCTCTCTCGTTTTTTCCTGGCTTATTAGAAAACACGGTCATTTGTATGGTCAACATGTGGTCTTTCCTCTGTTACAGTTGAATAGAGATGGCTTGTCTTTTCTCCCACCCAGAGTACTGTTCCTTGTTAGACTAATTAAGTAAGTGTCTGTTTAAACGTGGCAGTGTATTTTCCCTATTTGAGTTGGAGATGCTACACAGAAGGAGAACATGAAGCTGTTGGGACATGTATATAGCAAACTTAAAGGATGCTGGTAGCATGTTGAACTGTACGGGGGCATCTAGTAACTGTAAGTAACGCTTCTTTTCTATTTCACTTTTTTGTAGCTCTCGTTGACAGTGTCACCTAGCTCTAGATATTGAATACAATTATTTTATCTGGTAATAAAATTCAGCTTAGTGGAAGCTAAGCTGGTATCTGACAGGTACAAGTTGCAGAATGCATGGTGTGCAGTTAATCCTGTGAAGGTGTTTTTCTGAATGCTCCTTGTTTCAGTAGTGAATTAATAAGGGATGTTTTAGACTTGTGATCCATAGGTCTTGAAGGCTTTTACATAGGTTTAAGATGAATTATGATATAAATAAGAGCAGTACCCCTAGTCATTCCCTAAAGTTCTAGGTAAAGCAGCTTTTGATCTTCTGAGTGAGGTTTTGGGGGTTAGAAATGTGAGGCACTTTATAGCTGTTACTTGATTGGGATCTGTCAAAGAAAATTGACTAATATCTTGGATATTTTTTGGTTCATTTTGCCAGCTCTAAATCAGTCCATTTGGCTAGGTCAGAAAAACGATCTTTTGTTGGAAAGCTGGTTCACACAAAACCTTTACACAGCTTTCTGCCTTCATTTGTGTAATTGTGGTTAAATAGCATAACTGTTTGCTCCTTACAAAAACAAACAAGTAATAAAAAATAGTGATCTGGTTTGGCTTTTGTAAAATTATTTGAAATTTAGTTCAATTTTTTTTTCTTTTGTAAGCAAGCAAACATAGTTTGTTACACTCTGTAGCTGTAGCAGACTTCAAGTTAACCTTTGGTGTTAAACTCTGATTAACTTATTTTCTTTTGTACTTAACTAAACCAGAGTAATGAGTCTCCTTTTTTTGCCACTGGAGCCTGTCAGCAGACCCAGTAGGGATCTTTGTAGTCTCCTGACTACATTAATTCCCGAGGTTAATTCTACTTAAACAAAACCAATACTTTTTTAACAAAGAGATCTGAAAAGTAAGAAGAAGATATCAGAAAAATAGAGATTTCAGGGCTAAGCTTCCACTGGCATAAAATAGGAAGTTTATCTGATTTTTTTTTTTTT
>VZTO01025589.1:65458-101052 GCA_013400615.1 Syrrhaptes paradoxus
TTTTTTTTTTTTTCTCCACTAAAATGGGTGTTTTGGTCTTTGTAGAATTACATTCAGGATGGCTGTAGGAAACAAGGCCCTTATGCAGCTATCAAAATGAATGTGGTTATTAACAGATCTTTTTTCTATATTTCTCTTGATTTCATGTCACAGTTGAATTCTCACCTTTGTAACTATACTCCAGATTTCTGTGGTTTAAATATACCAAGTGTACTTCTTTATGGGAAGTTCCTTTTTCCTAAGATTGTCCAACCCTATGATTACTTCTCAGGGAAAAGGCAGTTTCTTAAAGCTTCTTTGGGAGTAGGGTGATGTGTAGGTTGCCCCATTCTCTGTTCTTCCCAGTGGCTGCTGTCCATACATGTTCACTGTGTTTTTAGTTTTAGGGAGCTGATCCAGCAAACACTGTTGGACAGACCAGAGGGCCTAATGCTTCCCAGAAGAAACCTGCCTTTTTTGTGTCTCTAACTTGAGAGAGACTGTTGCTAATCTGTGACAAGCTTCAACTGTCCCAACTGAGCAGTGACTTGGGCAGAGTCATGGTTTCCCAAATATGATGCAGAGGGGTGGATTGCCTCTCAATTTTCTCTGACAGAAGTAGGTAGAGATGCTATCTACAAGTTCAGCCAACGTTTCAGGTTCACTACTTCCAAGTTTTGTGAACTTCAGCGTAATAATTATTTGACAGTATTTTAAAAAAACCCAGACAGACAAAATCTACTGATTTAAAAGTTGTGCTCCCTGCAGACCACGCCTGCAATATACCAGTAATTGTAAAGACTAGTTGTATTTTTTTAACCTTTCTTTTTTGGGTATACAACAGAAGCTTTGCTGTAGGATTATATCTAGCATTTGCAAAGCAGATCTCTTGTTTCCTTCTGCAGAACCACCCAGGGGGACAGAATGAGCAGTAGAAGCAACAAGGCTCTTCAGAGGGGAGGGAGTTTTCAAATGTTGCTGTCTTCACTATGAACACATTTATTTTACATCCTCTCCTTAAGTATACAAGAATGCTTATAGATATCATATGTTTATAAAAGCTGTAGCGCTGATGAATAAGACAATTTACACCAAGAAAACAATCAAAAACTAAATGAAAGCAAAGCTATACATTTTTATTGAAATAAATACACCCTGTCCCCAAATGGGAGTCTAACAAGAATCTTCAAAATAAAGATCAATTTTTAGGTCATTGTTTATTTTTTAGGGTTTTCTTTCTAATTTGATTTTTTCAGCTATTTTTCAGGGGGGCATAGGATGTTCTGTGGGTTATGGTGAAAGGGTTTTTTTATTGTTCTTTGGGTTTTTTAATGGACAAACTGCAATTTTCTCATGATTGTAGGAGATGGGGATTTAAAAAGTACCAGATACCACAAGACACAATATAAAGTTGTAGAAATTTCTGTCAAAAATGCTGAAAAAAAGCATGAATTCCCAAGAGTAGTATTTCATTTCTCTAGTGATTTAAAAGTAAACTTTTGAGTGGAATGAGCCTTGCAGTTTGAATTCTGCAAGGATGGACGAATCAACTGCCTTATTTGGCAATACACTAGAGGTCTTTTGGTGGGATGTGCTTTGTTATTTTATGACTTGCTGATGAGTGTTTGTGATGGTGATGGTCAAAGTTTAGGAGAGAACTTTTTGTTTTCTCCTTCTGGTAAAGTCAATGTAAAGGCCACCAGATCAGGTTGTTTTAGAATCACAGAATCATAGAATGGTTAGGGATGGAAAGGATCTTAGAGAACATCTAGTTCCCACCCCTCTGCCATGGGCAGGGACACCCTCCACTAGCCCAGGTTGCTCAAAGCCTCATCCAGCCTGGCCTTGAACCCCTCCAGGGATGGGGCATCCACAGCTTCCCTGGGCACCCTGTTCCAGTGTCTCACCACCCTCACAGTGAAAAATTTCTTCCTAATATCTAGTCTGAATCTGCCCTCTTCCAATTTAACTCCATTACCCCTCATCCTGTCACTGCATGCCCTTGTAAAAAGTCCCTCCCCATCTCTCCTGTAGGCCCCCTTCAGGTACTGGAAGGCTGCTATTAAGTCTCCTCGGAGCCTTCTCTTCTCCAGGCTGAACAACCCCAACTCTCTCAGCCTGTCCTCATAGGGAGGTGCTCCAGCCCTCTGACCATCTTCATGGCCCTCCTCTGGACCTGCTCCAACAGGTCCATGTCCTTCCTGCACTGGGGGGCCCAGACCTGGCTCAGAACTCAGGTGGGGCCTCATGAGAGCAGAGCAGAAGGGGAGAATCACCTCCCTCAACCTGCTGGCCATGTTTTGACTTAGTTATTTTTCTTTTGGTTTATCGCAAACCTATTATTACAGGTGCTATGTCACGATTGTATGTTGTGCTTCCCAGTCTAGTCTAGGCTAATTCTGTTTTCAGAAGGTGACAGGATTCACTGAGAGTTTGTTATCAATGCAGAAACAGTGAATTTCTATCTAGCATCTCACACCCAGTTGCTGTCACCTCTCCTTTCTATTTCTGATTTTTTCTGGAATACAAATAATACAAAGGAGGCAAGACTGTAAACATTTACTGACATAAGACCTCTTCTGAAGTGTAGTAATTGTCACGTGTAAAAGCCTGTAGTGTAAGCAATGTTAATTACCTCTCAAGAGCAGTGAGCTCTGCAGTAATCACTAGATGAGATCTGCTCTTTGTGGTATTTCTGATATGTTCTTCTTTACTTATTCATGAAGATATTTAAGCCCAATAGATGTATTTGCCTACAGAGAATTTGTTATCTATTAGATGCCTCTGTACAATTTAGCATAAAAGTAGTGATATCTTCCTTTTAGATACACGTTAATGTAAAATTGCAGGTGACAGTGGTGTAGGGATAATGATATCTAGTCCCATAACTCCTGCATTGTGTTGTCATGTGAGGTGATTGTATATCTCAGAGTAGGAAATCGTGTACCTTTATACTTAAGAGAACAAATTTATGGTGGATTTTCCTTCTGGGAATATGTCTGTCTGTCTCTCTATGTGTGTGTATATATATATATATTTTTTTTTTTCTACCTTACAGGAAGTTTGGATGCATTGGTTTGAGGGTTCTCCTATCACATGTGGCTTTTAAATCTTTTTAGTCAATACTAATTGTTATGGTTACTTTTATCAAAATCGTTCCATAATATTGTCAATTTCACTACTTCCAATGCAAACTAATATAATGAATGGAAGCTACAGCTCACTTTTACAAGAATTACAGAGGGTACAGTTCCATTTTGTACATCAGCAGGTAGTACTCCAGGCCACATACAGCAGACCTTAGGCTCATGTGGTTCGTTACGGGTCACCTCTGACAGTGGTCAGTAGCAGAAGCTTATGGGAGCAATAAAAACAAAACCCAGGGTGAGCATAAAGTCATCCTCTCCCTATTGTATCTTTTTCACTTTCATCAGTTGGTGGTTTTAGGGTTTTCAGACTTGGTATGTCATTTGTGTTATCTTATTTAATTGCTCTTTATAGACTTTTCTAATATGAATTTATTTAATCATTTTTGGTCTCGTTTGTATTTCTGGCATCCACAACATCCTGTGACCATAAGCTCCATAATTTAATTGTGTGTAGTATGAAAAAGTACTTCCTTTTGTTATAAAATTGGTCTCCAATAACTTCATTAGGTGCCAATTGCTTCTCTGTTACAGGAAGCAGTAAATAACAGTGAATTATCATTTCCTTTCCATTCTTGCCTTCTTCCCACCATTCATGATTTTACAGATTCTGTGACACCCTTCCCTCCTCCCTGTCATTCTTCTTTAAGCTCCAGAGTCCTGCTACACTCAGCATCTCTGTCTGCAGGAAGCAATTTTATCTAAGTCTTTTTTTAGTTCTGCTACATCAATTTTTGTAACAGGGCTCATGGAAGTGCATGCAGCAGCCCTGTGATAGCTCAACTCTACATTAAAGCAGTAGGTATAAGGATTTTTGTCTTGATCCTACCTCCTAACATAAAACTTTTTCAACTGCCAGTGAGTACCAAGCTGTTGTTTTCAGAGAATTCAGTGACCTTAATCCTTCCAGAGTGACACTAAAGGACCTTCAGGAAATTAATAAAAACCAGGACATGGACATCTGTGTGGTGAAGGAAACTGGAAAATGAAGGCTGTGCATTAGAAAAACAGCTCTTGAGACTGTGTGTGTCCTCATCTTGTAGGCCCTATTTGCAGTCTTTTTTGTTTTTGCACGGCAAGAAGGGTAGATATCAATCCACAAAGGGAAATGTCATCCTACGTAACTGGTTTTCCTGCAGCCCTTTGCCATGTCCGCAAATTGGAACATTGTCACCAAAGGTACTGTACTGTCCACAATGACATTTTCACCAAAGATAGGTCCTGTTTCAGCTGAGAGAGGGACCACACCATTGCTTGTTCATCTCTTGATGTCTTGCTGTTTGTGACAGTTAATGATGACAATCAGCTGTGTCTTGTCCATAGTGGTAGTAGATCTCCATGGCTCATGGTACCTCATGTACTCGAGATCTTTTGTGTATTTTTTTTACTGAGGTTTGGCATGTTTACATTCTTACCAAGCAAATGTTTGTTTTGAGGGATATTTTTAGTTCAGGTTTCACAATAAAGGAAACTTTTGAACTTGTTATGTTCTGCGTAAATGCAGCATTAAGGAATGCGTGTCCTCAAATTTTACAAGTGAGTAGCTGTTTGCTAGTATATTTTGAATTGAAGGAGGTGCTAATTGCAAGTGAAATTTTGTTGTGGTTCTCTAGAATTGCAAAATTCATCCCTCCCTTCTCTTTTTAAATGTTTGTCTAGCATAAGACTCCAGCTGATATGTGTTAGGTTTGTGTCTGGCTATTCTTTGCTAAGTTAGACTCGCCAGGATGATCGGTGACACAGTTAATTTTCTGAATTATCTTCTAATTCTTATTAGTGGTTATGTCAGAGATACCAGTTCTGTCTCCTTAAACCTGGATTTCCGAATTTAGCTTCAGTTATGTGTATAAATACATTCCTCTGAAAAAAAAATATAAAATTCTAGTGCTGGAGTGCCACAAAGTAGATATGAGCATGAAAATAATGATTTTTCTGGTGCTGGATGGATGCTCGCAAAGATGATTAATCATATCTGAGTTTGCTTGGTACCAAAAGATATCTGTATGGTATGAATAAAGATTTAATAGAAAGTTTATACCAACGTAACAATGTGAAACACTTAAATAAACTTCCATGCTAAGAGACCCCTGTGTGTGCTACCCTTCTCCCACATGGGGTGAAATACAACCAACTCCCCTGACGCTTGCATCTGCTGTCAGAAGCCCCTGTTCATAAACCTTTCCTTTTGTAGATGCTGTATGTTGTGTTTCATATGTGGCTCTTCGTTCAACTGAAGAAAGATTACTTTTGAAAAAACTAAAGTTTGTTTTGTGTGTGGTGTTTTGTTTTTTTTAAAGTCTCAAAGCTTGAAGGCTTGAAGGTCACTGGAGCTGGGTTCCCATTGTACAAGGCATCAACACAGCCTTTAGCTTTGCAGGCAAACCATAGGTCCTGAAGGCCAATGCATTATTTCCTATGTTTGTGCAATATTTCATGTTTATGAGCTTCTAATGGTAAAAAAGAGGATTTTTGCCATAAGAATTTATCTCCCTTCCCTTTAGTACTGTAGCAACATGAAATAGATTTGGAGGTGGGGAAACATTAGGTCTTTGGATTCTGTGTTGGAAAAAAAACGAGCCTTCATTTTGTTCTCTAATGCACATTTGGCTACAGCTTTAAAGTGGCAACCTAATCCATTATATAGATCGTTAAAAGTAACATTCTGAGTCTTGCTGGTAGTACTAAACTGCCTAAATTGGGTAGGATGGGTTAGGAATTACTTCTTTGCTACATCAGGAATAGAACCCTTCATGTGGGATGGCAGGGGACTCTGGCACATGGACACACCAGAGGACAGGGTGCACCTTGATCTTGGGGTTGGTGTTTGGGTGCAGGGAGCCTGCACGGATCCCAGAGAATATGCGGAGTCTGAGCATGACTGCGGGCAAGTTGTTTAATGCATCTCAGACCTCTTCTCCTGCTGCTGCCCAGCTTTGTTTAAAGCAGGGCTCACACTCTCCTGTCTCACAAGGTTGGTGTGAAGACAGTAGTTTTCATGGCATCCTAGAGCATCTGCTTCGCTGTATGTGGAGCTAGGCATCCACATGGGCTGAAGGATGAGCAGAGCTTGTATCCGAGATGGGAAATGGCTGTTTTTTTGCAGCTTTTGCTTTTTCTTGAAGCACAACATTTAATTTCAGAGAGTAACTCCATTGTAATTCAATTTTATATTCTGTTTTCATTGAATCATTACATTCAGAAAAAGGTTTTCTTAGTGCGTTTGCACAGTGCTGTAAATGAAACTGTCAAAGAAAACCAGTTTGACTCAAAGCCACCAGTTGAATTGTATGTCTGTGCCACTGGCCAATTTCACTGGCTTTCAATTAACCAGTCGTATGCACAAAGCCCACCAACGGGCATTTCTACAAAACTTCAGCCCATGTCAACATATTTATGCAGTATGTTCTCCAGAGAAGTACAGTCCTTCTTTTCCCTACATTGTTCTCTCCTGAAGTCTACTAGTAGCTCCTACTAGTAGTACTACTTCATCATATTTTAGATGAAGAAATAATTTGCCTCATACCTGACTTTTAATGCAGTTTTTTTTTTCTGCGGTTGCTGTTCTAAAGGGAGAAGAAAATAGTGACTGCTAGTCAAATTCAGAGCTGCTTATTTTCCCTGTTTTTCTGCCAAATGGTTGGCTGCTGTTGCTGGGACAGATAAATTTGTGGGGGTAAGGAAGGTTAGACTCTATGCATGTGCACATTGCTTTTCCTGGACGTGCTGTGCTGTGTGTCCGCTGCTGCGACAGTGCATGTGCAGGCTCTGCTGTGTGAGTCCAGCAGTCCCTTGGCCAAGATGGCTGTTTAATTTTTCTCCTTTAGACCCCGACCCCCTTACCAAGTAGATAAATAGGATATGAACCCAGAACACAAGATCATATGCTGCAGTCCTGCTCTCTGTGGTGGAAAGCATGGGAAGAAGGGATACTATGCAAAAAAAAAACAAAAAACAACAAAAAAAAACACCCAGAAAAACAGATGCAGATTGCTGCTGGACTGTTTTAGCCCTGAAAGCTAACTCACAAGACTATTCTTAGTGATTTGCTAATGAGGCAGGAGATACTGCTCTGGATAAATTATTTATTGCTCAGAGTCCTCCATGGTGAGGAGGTCCTTTGGGGTGCAATCCCACAATGCATGGTCACAGTGGATTTAGACCAAGCTACAGGTACACTCTGCTGTGTGTTGGGCTGTTATTATTTTTAACTAAAAGCTTTTGCCATCTAGTGGAAAGAATTGATAACTAGCATTTCAAATAAGCAAGAAGGCCACTAGTACTGGTCATACGCAAAGTGTATTTTTAAGAAGGAGTAACTCACTTGCTAGAACAGTAGCAAATTATTCTGACCTCTGTGGAAAATAGTTGGTAGAAAACTTCCAAGGTAATGATGTGTTTTGTTCACATAGTATTTGGGACTTTATGTAATTTAAGCACAAAGTTGGCAAAAAGAACATTTCACAGAATCACAGAATTATAAGGTTGGAAAAGACCTAGAAGATCATCCAGTCCAACCATATCCAATACTTCCCAACTAAATCATATCCCTCAACACGACATCCAGACGTTTCTTGAACACCCCCATGGTCGATGACTCCACCACCTCCCTGGGCAGTGCATTCCAGTGCCTGACTACCCTTCCCGAGAAGTAATATTTCCTAATGTCCAGCCTGAATCTCCCCTGGTGCAATTTGAAGCCATTGCCTCTAGTTCNCAGTTACCCCCCTGTTCCTGCTAGTGACACTGTTACTACATTTATTTGTATGCTGCTCTCACTTGTTTGGGACTGCTTTTCATTCCACCTTGAAGGGTACCTGCCTGTTCCTCCCAGCATCTTGGGCTTGGCCAGTATGCTTTGAATGCCTCTGTGGTGGCACAGTCCCCCCACCAGCAGGATGGAGAAGAGAATTGGGAGGGAAAAAGTGAGGAAAAACTCATGAGTCAAGATGAAGGCAGCTTAATAAGTGAAGAAAAAAACCCAAAAAGCAAGTGATGCAAACAAGATCACTGACCACCTCCCACCAGCAGACCAATGCCTAGTCGGCATCTGGTTGGGGGCAGAGTGTGAAACAGAGAAGGTCTTGGCCCTGTGCAAGCACTGCTCAGCAGTAGCTAAACCCCAGGTGTGTTTTCAACACTTGTTTTGGTCACAAATGCAAAACACAGCACTTTTCAGACTGCTGTGAAGAAAATTTCACTTCATCCCAACCACACCCAGTACAGCCTCTTAGTTGACCAACTCTCCTAATGTTCATCAGCCTCCTAATGAAGAGATGGAGACCTCATCACACAGTAAAGTTTGTGTAAGAGCTGTAGGATGTGTTTCCACTACAGCACTTTCAGGCAGCAATTCATCAGCCTTTGCTCCAGCTGAGGTGGTCCTTCCTCTGTGTCCGCCACTTCATGTTGACACCACTGCTTCACTTGGCCAAGCAGCCACCCTCCTTCAGGTGGGATGGATCTTCCCAGAGCCTGGCTTCTTCCTGAACCACGGCTTCTGCCCCAGCAGCCTGCCTGAGACAGTAGTTCACGTCCCCTCCAAGTCTTCCTTCCTTCCTTTGCTGGACTCTTCTTGTTTCAGGCTGGCTGGATGGTTTTGGTTGGTGAAGATGCTAGTTGTCTCGTTCTTACCTATTATTGGCCCATTTTCCAGGAAGGAACACTTAGACCTTTCCTCATGGTCTTCATGCAGTACTTTTCCCTACTGCCACTGTTAGTGTTGACTTTTGTAAATGCAAGCTGTGGTGCTGGTTTCTCACAGCTTCACCTCCGGACCTCAGACTGTATTGCCCCTGAGCAGATACGTTGCAGAGCCCCAGAATTCTTCTACTTAAGCAGGACAGGTAGTACCATCCTGAGTAGTCATCCAGGGATGTCATCAACAGTTCTGAACTACTCTCCTGAAGTCACTTGCCCATCATTTTCTTTGGTTATTGTGCTGGTACTTTGGTGTTTGGTGGCTGAAAGGGAGAAACCAGGACATTAAAATAAGTGGGTTTAGTGGTGTGGTTTTTTTTTCCTGAATGTTGGCGAATGTGCTTTCCTCTCTCTTCCTTGAGATTAGTCATCTCTGCTTGAATGCCTTGTACATCCGTAGTAACTCATGATTTATACAGCAAGAGGAAGATCACGTCACGTTAAAAAAATAGTACAGGCGATTCATCCCAAGCATCTTTAGGATTTTTAAGAAGTTAGTCTTTTCTGATTATGGTTTATGTTACAGTTGATCAAAATGGCAATTCATTTTGGCGTAAGTTGTGTCTGGTTACATGTATGCCTGTAAATCACACATTTCAGTATGTTTTCCTGGAACCTGTTTGAGAATCTTTCTCTCATCAAACACACTCGGCTGGTTCAGGGTTTCAGCAAGGAGGATGGCAGGGTTGTCATGACAACCAGTTGCATACTGTGAGGAAAAAATGGTGCCAAATGACCAGTTTCTGGCTGTTTATCCCTCCTCATTGGGTAATGTTCCCCAAATTAGACAGGCTTGTCTGATTTATAATTATTTGTCCTAGTGGCTTGCATTTTTTCTGCATTTGTTTCTGAGATAACATTCATGCTTCTTGCAATGATGCTTAGGCGACACTACCTGCTGACCATTGTTGTTGTGAATTATGAGAGTAGGTGTTACCATTGATTATGCTGTTGTGCATGCAAAGTGAGGAGAAAATTTGTCTTTGGGATCTGTTTTTTGTTAAACCTGAGCAACTTAAACTTGCACATTGAGCCCACTAAAGGAAATAAATGGGATAAAAATATTCAAGGCCTGTGTTCTTTCTATTGTGCTGTTTAATGGAGAGTGCTCCTTTAATTTTGCTTGCCTTCACTCATTAATACGTCTTTCACTCCTTCCAATGCCTGTCTTGATCTTCAGTGTGCATATGGGGTGGGGGAGGAATGTGCTTCCTTCAGGATCGAATCCTGGATCTGCTAAATTAATTGGCATCTTCTCAAGAAGACTAGGTTTCTGTGGCTTGCTTTTCCTTTTGTTTTATTTAGGCCCAGAAGGCAGAAGAAAAACATTTTTATTTCAAGATTTTGGAAGTTCAAAAGATGAAAAAACACTTTCCCCCATCCCATACCTTTTAAGAAAACCTTTTTACCCTCTTGTCTTCCCAATTGCTTTCTTGTGCTTGCCCTTGTGTGCCCAGAAGGATGGCGTCTGTAACAGGCACGTAGGATTGTGGGCCAGCTCTTTTATTATGCTTCATCCCAGCAATGAAGAAAGCTATCAGATTTGAAGCTACTTGTTTGCTATTGCTGCCCGAACACTAGGACAACATGTTGTTGGATCCTGTCACCGTCCCATTCTTTGCAATTTTTGACCCAGGAAGCTTTGGTGCAGTTCTCTTATTTACAACCAAGGCACTTCTCAGTTTGAATTCATTTACATTGTGCACCCACTGCTGGAATGTGAGCAATGGGAGGGCCTGAGATTCAGAAGTGGATTTATAGATTTATTATTGGTTGGATTGTTTTTCTAGATTTGGAAAACTCTGAAAGTGTTCCGGTTTGGACCATTGTGCTTCCAGCCTGGACTCTGAATGCTTCTTGTAAGTTAACTTTGCACTGTGGAAATATACTTTTGAGATGGTGGTAGATAAGCAAAGTCCAGATCAAACTCTGCGTTCGGATGGTATCCCTTTTCTTTGGAGTATCTTTACAGAAGAAAAATTGTTATGAAACAGTCCTAAGGATTGAGATAACGAAGCTAGGAGTACAAAAAAAAAAAAAGAGATCTCTCATCTTTATCTCTGTACAGTATGGGTATTTCATTTCTTGACCTATTTAGGTCATGTAGATCGAGTGCTTGCAAGTATTGTTGGGCCTTGCAGACAAGTGGTCTCACTTGGTCATTCTGCTACCCCACGGTGAAAGGAGCCCTCCTTATCTGGAAAGACAGATTGAAAATCAGGCGCTTCGACTAACTCCAGCGGAGATGCATTTGCATCAGCCAGCGGCTGTGCGTTTAGATCTGCTGCTGCTTCCAAGTAGGTGAAGTGAGGCCTGTATGTGGAAATGGATCCCTTAAAAAATGAAACACATGTGTCCCTGTGATGCAATGATACCTCTGACTTCCCTGAATATATTTTCTGTCTTGCTATGAGTCTACTTGCTGTTCTCTTCCAGTTTTCCAAAAAAACTGTGAAATAACACGATTAAAATTGTCCTGTGACATCGGTGCTGTTAGTGTGCACCTCCCAGCTACAGCATTTCCAGCACTCTGATGGCTCGGTACAGCACTTCTGCAATCTCTGTTTTGAAGTCACATATGCTACCAACCTTGAGCCCTTTGGGACTGCAGTTCCTTTTATTTAAGAGTATTCTTCTTGGCCATAATTTAGTGACCTGACTGTACTGGTTGGTGGGATTTATTTTCACCTGAAGAAGAGTTGTGCATCCAAAACATGTTTTTCAAAGAACATCTCACAGTTCAGTACCAAATTTATTGCATTAGATGCGTTACCTTGCTTAAGAGGATTTTGTCCCAGAGGTAGGTTTGCATGGCCTTCAGTGAACTAGGTTGGAGGCTATGATTCCCTCATGCATGAGGACCTAAGCAGAGAGGCACCGACTGTTTGGTTTCCATCCCTGCCACCTTGCTTGTCATCACCACCAAGTTCTCTTTGAAACGGAGGTAACACCTAGTTGCTGCTTTTATCCATTTTTGTTAGTTTTTCTAAAAGAAAGCGGAAAGTTTGTTTATTACAGTCTATTTTAAATTATATTTTTTGTTCTCTTACAGTTTCATTGCTGGTGCATTTTTCCTTGAGGTGTCAATTATCAGCTTTTCTTTCTATCATATAGTGTGATCTTCTCTTCTAGTCCTAAGTAACATGTAAATACAATGGTCATCTTCCACTTCCTTACTTTCAGAAAGGGAAGGAGCTTGATTATGTTCCTTTCAGACAGGAATGTTGAGATTTGTTATTGAAATGATGTGGTATATGTCTAGTCTTCATCAAGAAGAGATCCTGATAAATTTAGCACGATGTCATACAGCCAGTTTTTAGTACTAGACTGGTGATAAACCAACTTGTGATAGTGCTGGGTGGAGCATTTGGTTTCTTTTGTGCTGATAAATACAGATTTTGCTGAGGCTGCTGGAAAAAGCAGTTTTCTAGATACCAGAATTTGGTCTACAGGAAATGGAGCATCTTGCCAGTATTCTTCCGTTCCACCTTTGTTATAACACCAAATCAGCCCTTACTGAACATTTTATTTCAGCGTAGTTCTTTCTAAAATAAAAAGATGAGTGTCTCAAAATTTTGACACAACTTGCTGTTAAATTAAAATTATGTATTGTGCTGTACCTTTGTATTCCTGCTCTTCTAGAAAGTGCCTTCAGAGCTCCTGCCATTCTCTTTACGTCTGTATTTGTTTCTAAATGACTGCCTTTGGTCTTCAGTGAAAGGGGTTTCTAACTGCACCATCAGAGGAAAGCCTGAACTAGTTAAAAGCTGCTTCAGCTTTATGGCATTTAGCTTCTCTAATTATGAAATATCCACAAATTACATCAGCAGAATAAGTGATAAAAATACTAGTTTTGCCAAAGAGCTTGGTCACCAATTATGTGTGCTCTTCAGTGAATTATTTATATTAATTACCTTCTCTTTTCAATATCGTAACAGTGTTTTCTAGAGGAGCATCAGTATCTGAACTGTAGCTACAGCATGGAATTTATCACTGCTCTATATCAGCTAATTGGCAGAGGCTGACATTTGAAGAAGGGAGTTAAAAACAGCAATATATTACATTACATGGGCTTTATCCTATCTCCTCTAGAATACAAAATGTGTTCACAAAGCTCTGCTAGCCAGAATTACGAGTTAAATATGTCTGGTTTTATGGTTTTGTGGAGGTACGTCTCTTGTTGATAGTTGTTTCAAGAGAGTGAATTAATAGTTTCATTTTGTGTAACAGACTTCATTTTTCCACTATTTTTAAGTTTTAACTGCACTCCTCAGTTATAATAATACCGGGATGAAGGCTATATTTTTTTAATGTTTCAGCCATTCAGACAAAAAGGCGCAATCATTTATTTCTGAGTGAAACTTGACCAGGCAATTTCAGCAAGTGGGAATATGTTCAAACTGTTTTACTCCTTTGTACATTTGTTAAAAATTGAAACACCTGTTTATACCTCTTTTAAAAAATACATCTTTCTTTGGTACATTTCTAAAGCCTTATTGGCTTTTTGTGAGTTAGTTCTTTATTTTAATTTTAAAAGAGAAATTACTAACATAAATTCCCTATTTGGTTTAAAGGGAATGGTAAGACATTGCAGGTGCTACCCTCCCCTTGGGCTCTCACTTCTGATTATTTCAATTTTTTCATAATTTTCCCATTCTTTTAAAAACCTTCCTATCATCACTGTGTTGCCGAGTCTCTGAAGAGGTGAAGTGGAGGCTGCGTGGTGGGGTGTAGCAAGCAGAGTCCTCTCTCTGAGTTTTGCAGAGACAAGTGATGAAGGTTTTTGAGGAGCAGCCCTGTGCCTTGTCGTGTTGGAACCCATAAGAAGGGAATATGGCACCAACTCTAAGCAAGCTTTAGAGGGGAAAGGTCTGGTTTCCCAAGGACCTGTTAAGTCCTGGTGCAGAAAGGTGGTGGAGGCAGGAAAGCCCAGTGAAGTCCACTCTGTATTTTTCAGTTTTCCTCAGATGAAGTTAGCTTCTTGTCTTAAATCACATCTTTCATGTTTTTATGTAATCTTCCATTTTAGTCCTCAAAATCCTCTACCACATCTCTTTCACTGTCATGTTTTTTTTGCCAGAATTGCCCTGTGCTTCTTCCATAATAACATCTACATGAATAGCTGGTTTGGGCATCTTCCCACATATGGACAAGGCTTTAATCATCTGTCTACTGAGACAAAACTCCAGCTGAAAAATATCAGTCCTCGCTTTGCAACCTGTCCTTTCATGTGAATCTGCCTGCAGAATACCAGCTGTGAACTTCTAACTGTGTTGACCTTTAAGCTGTCAGCGCTGAGTTTCAGAAGTCGGGTGGTGACAGCTCACGCTTATCTGAGGCAGGTTTCCAGGTAGCAGCTTGCTGATGAGGACTCATCGGCCTGTCCTGACAGTGTGGGCAGATCTGGGAGGAGAGCCAGCCTGGTGACTGCTGATGTGCACCCCCTGTTCGGACAGGGATAGAAAGCAAGGGGACCATCAGCTGCAAGCTGACTGCCCGGTCTCCTGTGATGAAGGCTGGCTTTGGACCTCATCTCCTGAGTGTATGTAGGCAGTGGAGCCACTTTGGTCAGAAGGTCTTTGTCCAGAAAGAGATGGCTTTCAAAGGTCTGCAGTGCTGTGTGAGTCTGCATGAAGCCTGGATAAACATATACCTCAAAGACAAGTTATACAGATAATAGGTATCAAAGATTCGTAAAGAAACCCAGTGTCTGCTTTTTCATACTGCTTAGCTACACTGTCTCTTTTACTCTATTTCTATATTCTATTTATCGTGGTTTACTGTAATACACATGGTAGATTAATCAACCCTAATACAAAGGCATACATTCTTTTTTGTGAATCATGCTCTACATTTCTGTAGTAAGCCATGCTTTCCATACTATCAGAGCAATAATAGTTTCAAATCCAGAAGCTACTACCCAGATTACTACCTGTAACTTTGTATTCAAATAAAGAAAAGCCTTTGAAGTCCTATAGTAGATCTTTGCTGCAAGCGTGTTCATCTGTCCTGTCAGATTTTGTATGCTGACTCTCATTTTTTTATCTTTCTTCTGCTGGTATCTCTTGCAATGGTTCATTACTTTTGACTTGCACACCAAGTGTTCGAACAGTCAGCGAACCAGAGAGGTTTTCCAGTTCATGTCAGTAGAAAGTCACAGCCTGTGAAAAGGTTATCCCTGGCCAGTCTGTCCAGTCTTGAGGTGTGTTTGCAAGTGGGCTGGGGCACACCCGTACTTCATCTCGGGTAGGTTTGCATGGCTCACCCAGGGAATGGTGTTTCAGTATAAACACGTCATCTGGGACTGTCCTGTTCCACCGTGCTGATCAGATGGTCTGAGGTCAGTACCTCTGCGCAAGGAGTGCCCAGACACCAGCAATGTGCATCTTAGGCACAGACATAAATCATGGTTGTCTTTTGTGGAAGATGCAGCTCTTTAAAAGTCCTGAGCTGTATTAATTGAAAAAAATAATGTGAAATTTAATTCCTATTTTATCTCTGAGCATATGTGAACATATTTGGGTGTGTTTATAAGTTTTCAAAGTAAATTTATATCACTCAAGTAGGTGATCTTTTCTTATCCCAGAGTGCTCCCAGCTGTTTTACATTATTTCCTTCCAAGCATTCATTCATATTTCTTCTCTTCTAACTAAATGTTGCAGAAATGTTGTTGTTTTAAGTCTATGGGTTAACAATTTTCTTTCTGCTGTGAGTTTTGTCTGCTCTGGGAAAGAAATAGTCTGGTTTGTGCCATGGAGTCTAAGAGTTTTTTTCAAGCTGTCATGCCCTTTGTGTGTATATGTGCATAAATGTGGATAGCACAAAGAGAGATGCAGAAATGAGCAACCGTGATAGAATACCTAGTAAGAGGCTTGAGGATAGACTAACAAGAAATTTAATTCAAGAAAGAGATTAAGAGCAGTAATATAACAACAGGTTATTCGTCTGTCATCCACTGGAGGTGTTCTGAGGACTGTCTTTGAAGGCAGGAAAAAAGTTGCTGGACTAGATGAGCCACAGCTCATTGGTATGGTGCTTCCTTTATTCTTTTTTTCTTTTTTCTTGCTAGCTCAGTTCACTGTGCTGGTGTCAGACTTTGTCATGTCTGCTCAAGTGCTGGTAGAGACATCAGTCTGGGAGGTTACTTGTTTCTCTCTGCAGCTTGATCATCCTTGGAGTAGACCATAGCAGCTGGTTAATAGCATGTACCATAATGAGACCCACCAAAGCAGTTTAGCTGGGAGGTTTAGAAGAGGCTTGGCTCCCTTCCCAGCTTCTGGAAAGCGTGTATCCAGCAGAAGGTGACTACTCCTGCTGGGGTACAGCTGGTTTGCACATAGGTGATGCCCCTGCATCCGGGTGTGTGGAAAATGATCGCTCAGTTCTTTCATTCTCACTGTTTTGAACAAGCAGTATTTCATATGTTGTAAGTAAACCCAGTGTGGGTTGTTTGGTTGGTGTTGGGGGGGGGTTTCTGTTCTGATAAGCTGACTTTGATTAGCAGAAATATCTGCTTTCCTACCATGCACTGAGAAGTGAAGGTGCGGTGATTGAGAGGGTAGGCTACAACACAATTCCCAAGTATTTCTTTATATGCTGTGATTTAATGTATTTGAAGCTAAACCTTACTAGAAGAGCTGGTTTATCGGATGGCATTAGGTGGCTGCCATATTAGAACAACTCTTTGTCAAGCAGTCAGTGTATTTTTTTCCTCTCCCTATAGTCCTAGTCAAACCAGGCTTTGTCACCTTACTTTGAGCCTCAATAATTCAGTATGTTCTTCTGGTGTTCATTTACCCAGAAACTGCACAACAGCAGTACCAGCTGTGCATCGCTTGCATCAGGTGCAGACTTGGGAAGAACTGTTTGTGTCTTAGTAACATTGATTTTTTTTTTTTCCTGTTTCCAGCAGATATATGGAGTGATCATTCATTTCAGACAGACCCAGACTTACCACCTGGCTGGAAAAAAATCAATGACGTTGCTGGGATCTACTATTGGCACATACCAACGGGAACAACTCAATGGCAGCGTCCCATGTCCATGCCAACAGATCTCCAGGGCTCACGAAAAGGATCACTTGGTTCCATTACTCCATCTCCTACTCCAGAAACTGAGGTGACATACTGTGTTTTCTTGTGGGCTGCATCCTGTAAAGAAAACTCAGTTAACTTTTTGAACTTAACAGGTTTAACTGTTAGCTAAACTGAGCTTTAGAACATTGAGCCTGGCAATAGCCCAAAGTGTAGCTATTTGTTCGTAATACGTCATAAGTATCTCTTTTCTATGTGCATTTTCTTATGGCTGTGCCTCATGAAACATCCTAAATTTTGGATGGGTAGGATGAAATCAAACATATCTCAGATAAATTAGGCAGCCAGTGCATGATGAACGTGAAACGACTGCAGTTGTGTAGCACTGAAGCATTGCTGCATTATATGGATACAAGATATATAACATTTTTGCACATTATAGCACTCTTTTGCCTGGACTCTTTGTTTGCATCTTCTTTCTTTTTGGTTCACATGGTAGGAGTTTCACACAAAGGCCTATGAGTCTTCATTTGAGACACTAGTTCTTTTACAGGGTGGTTTCTATTGAATATACCTGAAGTATTCTCAAGTATAAGTCTCAACATTTCTGCCAGCAGAAGGTATCTGCACAAGTGGATCACTGTGTTGCAGTCACTCTTTAACTAGAAATAGAAAGAAATGCACTCTCTCCTCCACATGTGCTGAAAGAGAAATACGTGATAGCACCTTATTTTAAAATAATCCTGTCAGGCACAATCCAGGGCATTGATTAGTGTCATATAAGTAGAAAAATAAATTATCAGAAAGAAACGTATGCTTCAAAAAACGCAATCACTTCGTTTTGGTTTGCTGGGAAGACTTCTATGGAATGAAATACTAATGTAAAGTCAAATTGTTTTGAAATGAATTCTTTTTCATATGAACTTTTCAGAAGAAGGTCCACAGTTTTACGAAATCAAGGAAAGTCTTTGTACTGGCTTTGAGTTTTGACAAACCTACAGAAATCCTTTATTTATTCATTTATTTATTTAAAATATATTTAGATATGACATTTCTTCTGTTCTCGATTTTGTTGATATATGCACCAAAATAACTTAAATGAAAGTTAAGAGGAGTTAGGGACATTCGAGTATGTATTACAATCTTGACCCTGAAACTTTTATCCTGTATAGGTTTAAACATGTACATTCTTGTTGATTAGTTTAGAAACATTGCTTCCACATGTTCATAAATACTACTCATAAGGTTTGCAAACTTGACACCATTTCAGTTATGGTTTACAACAGTGAAGCTCCCGTGGAATCTACTGTGCACCAAGCATGCTGGAAATTATTTCTGAGAGGGTTCATAGAGAACGAACAGCAATTGTTATCATTCAGGTAGAAAACAAGAAAAAAACAAAACAAAAACCAAAACCAACCAACCAAACAGAACTCCAGAAATGCTGAATGTAAAGTGGTGCACATGCTTCCAGGGTAAATTCCTGTAATGTACAGATGAGGGATATAACTTCACCATTGAGTACTTTTCTTATTCTAAAATACAAAGAACGGGGCTTTAATTAGTAGGTTACAGGTGTCTTTCACAAAAACCCAGAAATCAGTATGGTTGGTAAATTGCAGAGGGAAACGCATATTTTAATTTCAAATATTTTTCTACCTCTGTTTAAAATGTCTTTACAATGAAAATTTCAGACCTGCTGATAATGTGGCAGATGTACTTTTACCCTTTCACAATTTTGTTTACTTTAAATGAAGAATAGTTTGTGGTTATAAATAATGATAATTAATTCTCAGCAGCATCATGGAGAATACAAAATGTATGAATTATAACAACATAGATTTTAATACAGTGTAAATGTATTAAATAAGATATTTGAGGAGTAATTCTAAAATGTGAGTACGTAGTCGCCTCATCTAGGTTTTGATAGGGCAGTTCTAATTCAGGGAGGAATTTAATCCAGCACAGATTTATATATATACTGTTCTGTGGCAGCATCAAGACCATATACTGTAGATTAAAAGATGATACAGAAAATAAGCAAGTTTCTAACATTTGTATTAGTATGTTATTATATGGTTATTTTCATTGTAGGTATAGACAAAAGCCTGTGTCTTTTGAAGGTTTCTGCTCTCATTGATAAGCATTTGACATATCATTATTGCACCAATACTGACTTTTTGATGCAGTGGTTTTTAAGATACGTTGCAGTGCAATAACAGCAGACTTATATTAGTGGAGTTCCAGATGAGACTGTGAATCAGTCTCGGGACTTTGTGCACTGCCACATTCTGAAACTGATACAAAGAAGGGGTGTAGATGTAGTTATAATGGGAACTGTTAGGAAAAGTCTTGCATTTCTTGAAACCACAGATGTTGAGCTTTTTTAAAAGGGAACTGGAGGAAGAATCCTTTGGGATTCAGCTGGTTCCGAGCAGAACCGTGGTACAGAGCAGTAAGAGTGAAATAAACTATGGTGTGGGGTGAAGAGATGTGGATAGGTAATGAAATAATTTGTTATCTAGATTTAACAGTGTCGGCTATTGTGCATCTTTGGGTTTTTATCTCTCTGCAATCAATACTTGCCAGAGCGTCATCATCTCCAGGTCACTTGCAGGTGATACTGGTTTCATTCCCCTTTCACTGCACTGCAGCCTACCCCAAGTGCTCCCCCTCTCCCTCCCTGTGAAAGATTAACCTGTATGTCTGTGACACACTCAGTGTGACACTTCACAAAAGAAGTGGAATTCAGTCCAGAATAGGGGCTCCCAAGTGCCTTTATCCTGGTGCTGCCATTGGCAGTAGCAGCTGTGGTGGACAGCTTCCAGCTCCAGTTTGGACCACATATAAGCTGAGTACTGCTGGTTCCCTTGCTGCTGTTTGGAAGCCTGTGTTCGGAGATAATCTGGTTTAGGAGGGCTGGTTTAACTCATTCCCACATGCTGGAATTTGTGTTGCTTTCTTCTGAAAAGGTTGAGGAATATATAGGTTTTAGATGAAACAGTATGATGTTGGATTGAAGACTGGCATGGGTCACAATTCATATCTGTCCCAATAGGCTTCCATGAGTCCATTAAAAATACTTTTGTTTTTATGACATTTGTCTGTGAAGCATCATATGCTAGTCTTGAGATTAGTTTATTTGGGCTCTTTGAGCTTTTGAGTTTGTCAAATAACCATTTGGAAACACTTTCCTCACCCCTCCGGAGTAGTGCCTTTTTACCCTTTGTCTTGTTTCTTCTTTTTGTTTTTTAATTATTTTGTGTCTTTTTGTGTCTCTGTCTCTTAAATTATGTGATATACAGAAGCTTTGCTTCATTTGGTAGAATGTGGCTCACAGCTGATGGCAGTCAACAAAGAACAGATCAAGTCAGAGATTTTTATATTCTAGCTTACTCTGGATATTTAGCATAAAGAAAAGCATTTACAATTGTTGAACAGAGAATTAAAAAAAATGGGTGGGGAAGAGAGATGCTGCAATGCATACGAATTGCGAAAAGGGGTTTAAAAAGGAAAAAAATGGAAAAGTGTCTTAATTTTGCACAGTCTGCAAGTCAATTTTTCTTTCACAAGATAACAAGTAAATTTCAATGCAAAGCAATTGTGGGTTAAACATTATGCAGAAATCCTGCAGATTTAACAAAGATGCTAATAAATGCTAAATATAAATAACCTGGAACATTCCTTCCCTTTCTCCCCCCTCAAAAGCATGAAAATGTGTTTTGGTTTTGCACAGCTGATTAAATTTAACTTAGTTTTAGATGTCTCTTTTCTCCTGTGTGTTGCCAAATGACTTCCTTTGTGAATCCTCGTCTCTTGGAACATTCCCAAATTTCAAAGATTTTGCTGCTTCTTCCCCATTTTCAGTGCAGAGAAAAAGATGTAGGGTTTCATTTTCAGTAAGAGCTTCTTTCAGCTGATGGCAGAAGTTGGTGATGGTAGTTGTGTCGTCTTATAGCCTGGCTCATCCCTGGCCTGGATCACCTCTGGGAGTTCTTCACAACATAACCACTGGCTGCTAATCATTAAAGAGGAGGAGCTTAGGAGGAAAAGCTAACAACTCAATGAATTCAAAGGCATGTTAGAGAAGAGTTACTCCTGGGAGTTGTTTCTCACAAATATTTCCTCCAGTAGGGATGTCCTGAGAACACTTTGAAGGTGATGCGGATAAATGCATTGGGCCGTGTTAATAGGTCCCACTTCATCTTGGGGCTGAGCTGGACAACCTGGGAGAGCTCATCTTAAGAGGGGCCACTAATTACAGGAATACATGATTTGGGGAAGCTACAAAGAGGTGGCTCTGGGTCTCTCAGCAACCGCTTCTCGTGTCCCACCTGACAACAGCAGCAGTTCCTCCCAGGCTTTACAGAGGAGGGTGAACCTCGCTGGCTGTAGTGCTAAATGCATGGCCACTTGCTTGATTGTACCAATGAACGCCTCTGAAAAATTTGAGAAACTTGAATGAAAAATGAGAGGGTGGGTGGTTGCTTTGGGGATTTTGTGGTTTTGTTCTGTTTTTTAGAAAAGCTGCTAGACTTTTCAAAACTACTGTTTTTCAGCAAGAAATTTCTGCACTCCCTACTAATCCTCCTTCCCTTCATTGTCCTTTTCTTGTGCTTTCTCTGTAGAAATATTTGATTTTTACCTTGTATATCTTATCCTTGTATATATCATTGTTTCAGTATTTCTAGTTCCAGTAGTGTTAGGGTCTTTTAACGAAAGTGTCAATCAAATGGAAATCCTAATGTTTCCCCTTGATTGCTTGATCATTGTATATCAAAGGCTGTAGCAGCTGTGGCCAACATTCATATTCAGATTCATTTTGCTTGCTTTTAAGATCATAGTTAAAGAGTAATTTCATTGTCTGTTCCTAATTTATATTAACTTCCCTTGTTTCAATCATTTGTTTTGGTAAGTAACTGTTAGAGGCATGTCTTCTCTCCCCTTTCCTCCAAATGCCATGGTATAGTGGAGTACTTAGCTGAAGTTTGAGGTGATCTGTTCCCTAACCCATCCTGTAAATATCAATGCTAACAACAGTGTCTTGTGTTTTTTTTCTTTTTCTTTTTTTTTTTTTAATCAATGTGCTTCTTCCTGTGTGAATAATTATGTGTCTAGAAACAGCCATGGAGTGATTTTGCTGTACTGAATGGGGGAAAGATTAATAGTGACATTTGGAAGGCAAGTATATTGTCAGATTTTAGAACCTTTAATAACTGTTACCCTTGTTTTTTGCATGGCAGTGGCTGTTTTTTCCCCTTTTATTTTTCCATGAATGTCATTCATAACCTAGACCAAAGTGAATGGGGGTACTGCTAGGGATGTCTAGCTTACAAACGTTCTGCCTTTTCTGATCTTTCCACTTGGACTGGATTCAGTCTAAACTAGCAGGGCAACTGCCATGATGTAATGAATCAGATGCCTGCACTGAATGAAATGCAGCTTGAGAATATATGCATGCTTCTTTTCAACTTCAGCCAGAAATACTGTCGCTTCTGTGCAGGGAGGATTTAATTTCCCTTTGAAATAATAAATAACATGCTGGTGTACTTAATACTATATTAATAGCACTTAAGACTGTACTAATAGTTCTGCCTTTATCTCTAGGATCTGCATGCAGCCACTGTGAACCCAGACCCAAGTCTGAAAGAGTTTGAAGGAGCAACGTTACGCTATGCATCTTTGAAGCTCAGGTACAATGAGTTCAGAAGTCTCTGTGGAATGTCCAGCTTCATTTTGTGCTGTGCTGTAATTTTTATATGATTTTAAGATTGATTTTGTCTTTTTTTTTTCTGTAACAGAAATGGTCCACAATCTGATGATGATGACTCTTGTAGCATCAACAGTGATCCAGAAGCCAAGGTCTGTAACAAGATTCACAATAGGATAACATAACAATTAAAAATTTGCAATTGTGAGCTTAACTTGCAAAGTGCAGAATGTCTCCTAAGGTTTGAAATTAACTGCACTCCTCCTCTTGGCACAATGTAGATTGACCATACAAGACTAATTCCATCAAAGGAATTTGCAGATTTAAAGCTTCATTCAATTTGATGAGGAAAGTGTGACTTATTTTAAAATCACATAAGCCAAGAAATTGAATGTTACAGCTCAAGATTCTACTGTCCAACTCTAATAACTGACCCCTTGTACAACTATGTGAGTTTTCTGTCCTGAGTGAGGGTTCTGTTGTTTGTCATGGCTGGTTAGCTTCCTGGTACATTCAGTGGCAGAATTTGCTCTTTGTTCTTGAGTTTGTCCCTTTATTAAGTACTCTTTCTTGTTTATGTGGCTGCTTGAACTCACAGCTAATAACAAGGAGTTACTTTTTAGAACAAGGAATTTTGTATTTTAGAACAAAGAATGCAAGTTTGAGGATAAAATTCATAGAGAAAAATGAGACCATTATGTGAGCAGGCACTGTAATTAAATCAGAGCCTTTACTGTTGTGATCTAAGGTTTCTGAGGAGAAAGCAGGAGCAGGTTTTGAATGCTGGTATGCATATCTCCAGATTTGTCTTGTTGATAGTTTTGCCTTGTTCTTGAAGATGTATGTGGATCTCTGTAATTGTAAATCCAAGTAATTTAAATAAGTGGTTTGGCTGGGCCATATACCTGCGATGACTGACAGGATCAGAAACTACTTATATGCAAGAAGACAGTATGTAACAGAGTTAATAATTGTAATGGCGTTAATGATATATTTTAGGAGAGAAAACAGACTGATCAGGGTACTTAAACTTCTTTGTCGTCTTGATTACTTGGCTTGTGATGTTTAAATCAGATGTGAATAAATGTGTTTCGCTTGTCAGGCTGGCAGTTAAAAAGCAAGGGTTTCAGCTGTGCTTGTTACAATGACAAGCACTAAATTTGGATCACAATAAATGGAGCTGGAGGAGTAATGAGCATTAGGTACCAGTCCTCAGAACCAGAAAGCTGTTCCTTTCATGGTAAGCCTTACGGTACGGAAAGCAATAATAGGGAAGCAGTATTTTGATGAGTCTGACTCTTACCAGGTGATTTACCCTGGCTAGAATTAGGAGCCCTTCCTGCATGGGGAACTGTGGCAGTATTTGTGTGGATGAATAACTCATGTCATCATCTCCCTTCCCTCTGGCTTGCTGTTTAAACTTCAGACTTTATGGAACTGATACCCCTCCGGTGTCTGTGAAATGGGTCAATGTCCAAAGCTTGTCTTTTGTCTGTCACCACTGGTTTTGTTTCTCCTGTTTAGGCAAAACCATGCTGATGATGCTTAGAGGGGTAGCCAAAACTGAGTGCTGAAAGATTCACAGAAGTGACTGAGAGGAGCAAGACAAGAAATAGAGGAGAAACTATACATGTTTGGGTTTGGGTTTTTTTTAATCACTTGAGTCAAAGTACCTTACCTGCTATCTGTCACTGACTGTTGGGGATGTTGTGCATGGGCAGTAGTGACTGTGTGCGTGGTCCTGTGGGTGAAGCTGAGCAGTGCTGATGTTGCTTTGCAATAGGAGACACAGCGGGCAGAGCTGTTCAGTGCATCTGCCTCTTCCCTGAGAACAGGACGAGAAGCTGCTGCATGGCTGTATCTCACAGGGATGTGCAGTGGTTTGGAAACAGGGAAAATCCTCACCTGTGGGAAATGCTGTGGGCTACGTAATTCTCACATGGATGGGAAGGGGGTATGCTAGGTGGATTCCTTGCTTATTTTATGGAAAACATTGTGAGACTGAAAGAAGTCTGGTAGGTGTAATAAATTGTACAGGAATCAATTTATTAACTAGCAAATCATAGAATTTATCAGTAAGCACAACAAGCGAAACAGCGCTGGGCCGCCACGGGAGTCTGTGCTCTACCGTCGGCGCGCGCTTACACTCTCCCCAGTCCCCCTTTTATCGGTGGGTTCTTCTGGATTACGTGATCTCTTAGGCTCGATAGTTCAACGTCAACGGGGGGGCATCCCGTTTTAAGAGATGAGGGCAGCAGTTTTACATCTATGTTGCTCTTCTTGGTCTTCTTGCAAAAGACATAATTGCTCCATCAGCCTTGAAACTGCTGGTCGCCCACCGTTCCCTTCTCGTTCTGTCTTGAGACATCTTGTTTCTTACGGCAGGATGTCTCAGCGTCCCTGGCTGTCTGTTGATCTTTAGATTCTTAAAGCATAAATTGTTCTTTACAGCAATTTCAATGAACAAATAACCACAATGTATCACAGTAGGATTTGAAACTGATGACCTGAGATTTGGAAAGTCAGATTTTTTAGACCCTTAGGCTCTCCTCTGCCACATGACGTGCCTTAACTGTATTTGATTGAAGCTTGCTTTTGCATGGCAGCAAGCAGAGATATTTTTTCTTCATTTCAGCATAAAAGAAGGAAGCTTTTTTGAACTCATTAAACTCTCTGTTGAAATAATTTGTTAAAATGAGCCTTGTTAGAGATATTTCAGAGATCGTAAACCTATTTAAACCTATTAATGACAGTGGCCAGTACATTTGAAAATAAATTAAATTAAAAAATTAAATTTCCTCAATGGCAGACTAATGCTGTCTTTCAGTAAAGAGAACCATGCCACCTTGTGGAATGCTGAAGTAGTTTTCTTCCTCCAGATTGTAGCACTGCAGAAATGTCAATTCTGGGAAGAGTTTGTCGTATAATTCATGTAATTCTTGTAAGAAAAGTGGTTGATGTAGCCACGCAGTTAAGCATTCAAAATTGTCAATAAACAACAAATGTTGCTCTGTACATTGTCTGCTTAAGATGCAGTTCAGAGCTGCCTGTCTTTGGCATCTTGGTGCAGGTTGTCTGCACAAGGCCATAAAAGAGAAGGGGAAGGCAGAGAAAGGGGAGAATGGTTACATCCAGTATCTTGATTTCAGTAATTTATTTTGGTAGGAATTTCTTGAAGACATAGCTCGTTGCTCTTGACAAGGATCCTAATTCTGCGTGTGAAACATGCACATCTGGAAATTAGTTTTTAATTGGTACTTCCCAGGAGACAGATCATAATCTTCCTGGTTAATTTATAGAGCAACCTGTGCCTTCCTAATTGAGTTTCAAGGGAGGTAAAAAGATGCTTTTACCAATCCTGGACTTTTAATTCCTCTGGGCTGTCTCTTTTTACATTGTTGTAAAATATATGTGTGACTGTGTGTGAAGAAACTGAACTTCCTGAGAAACCTTTCTGTCCCTAGGAATGGGTTGAAAAGTGGAAAGCTTGTGTGATCTCGTTTCTCCAGAATCTTTTCAGAATTCACTTATTTGGCCTGATATTTAGGGTTGCCTTTATTCTCTGGTTTTAAATGTGGTTTTCTGCTAAGGTTTAATTTAGTCATTGTGCTAAACGTGGATTTTTGTTAACATTAGCCTGTTCAGCAGAGATTCACATTCCAGCCTTGCTGTTTTAAAGTAGTTTCAGCTATATATCGATGTCTAATAATGGGAAGAATGTCTTTATACCTGTGGAAGTACTAGGCAGTTGCTCCAAAAGTCTGTTTTCTGCTTTAGAAACCAGTCAGTGCTCAGGATCTCAAAAGAAAGGAAAAGAAGGAGACTAGTTCCAAGAGGGGTAGTGGTAGGAGATGCTGATACCAGGTATGTAAATTTAATTACTTAACTGTAGGTGAATGAAAACACAGTTGGAGACATGGGAAGTGAGTTGGTGATGAAGTGTTATGAATACCTGAACATTAGGGATTAACCAGTTGGGCTTTTTGGAGCAATGTAGGGGATGTTTCCAACAAGCTGACTTGTCAAACCACTTGTGGCTGACGTGAAAGTGGCCTGTAAATAGCACTGTCAAAATAACATTAGAAAATACTGTGTGCCCCTCAAAGAGTTAAAATCCATCTGTCTGCTTCCTGTGGAGGCAAGTGTTTTGGAGACATCCTACATTTGCTTGCTCCTTGTCTTTTCCAGAAAGAACTATCCCGGACCATTAGTAAATAATCAGCGTATCCCCTTGGTGAGGCAGATCAGTCTGATTTCTGATACACATGAAAACTTAACCAGAGAGGAGGAGCTTTTGCCATCTCTAGTAATTCCAAGAAAGGAGATAATCTTTTCACACTCAAGTCCATAATTCTCTCTCATGGTCAGAGTAGCTTCTAAAATCGTTGGTGCAAACAGGAAGTATTGAACATTTTCCAGCAGTTTCACAGTTTGCCTTGTGCTGCATATAATCTTATCATGAGCACGTGAAAAACTACAAAGAGCCTCAGTTAAATTAATTTCAATTAATGGACTCAATTAATAGACTCAAATGAATCAAATCTGAGGAGTTTATTCTATCTTAAGTCTCCTTACAAAAAGAAGATCAAAACTAGAAGACAAATTAGACATCTTCAACAGTTTTTCTTCCAAAAAGGTACTGCTTGGTTTTGAAGTAGGAATTGATTTCTTTCAAAAAAAAAAAAAANTAGGATTTGAAACTGATGACCTGAGATTTGGAAAGTCAGATTTTTTAGACCCTTAGGCTCTCCTCTGCCACATGACGTGCCTTAACTGTATTTGATTGAAGCTTGCTTTTGCATGGCAGCAAGCAGAGATATTTTTTCTTCATTTCAGCATAAAAGAAGGAAGCTTTTTTGAACTCATTAAACTCTCTGTTGAAATAATTTGTTAAAATGAGCCTTGTTAGAGATATTTCAGAGATCGTAAACCTATTTAAACCTATTAATGACAGTGGCCAGTACATTTGAAAATAAATTAAATTAAAAAATTAAATTTCCTCAATGGCAGACTAATGCTGTCTTTCAGTAAAGAGAACCATGCCACCTTGTGGAATGCTGAAGTAGTTTTCTTCCTCCAGATTGTAGCACTGCAGAAATGTCAATTCTGGGAAGAGTTTGTCGTATAATTCATGTAATTCTTGTAAGAAAAGTGGTTGATGTAGCCACGCAGTTAAGCATTCAAAATTGTCAATAAACAACAAATGTTGCTCTGTACATTGTCTGCTTAAGATGCAGTTCAGAGCTGCCTGTCTTTGGCATCTTGGTGCAGGTTGTCTGCACAAGGCCATAAAAGAGAAGGGGAAGGCAGAGAAAGGGGAGAATGGTTACATCCAGTATCTTGATTTCAGTCATTTATTTTGGTAGGAATTTCTTGAAGACATAGCTCGTTGCTCTTGACAAGGATCCTAATTCTGCGTGTGAAACATGCACATCTGGAAATTAGTTTTTAATTGGTACTTCCCAGGAGACAGATCATAATCTTCCTGGTTAATTTATAGAGCAACCTGTGCCTTCCTAATTGAGTTTCAAGGGAGGTAAAAAGATGCTTTTACCAATCCTGGACTTTTAATTCCTCTGGGCTGTCTCTTTTTACATTGTTGTAAAATATATGTGTGACTGTGTGTGAAGAAACTGAACTTCCTGAGAAACCTTTCTGTCCCTAGGAATGGGTTGAAAAGTGGAAAGCTTGTGTGATCTCGTTTCTCCAGAATCTTTTCAGAATTCACTTATTTGGCCTGATATTTAGGGTTGCCTTTATTCTCTGGTTTTAAATGTGGTTTTCTGCTAAGGTTTAATTTAGTCATTGTGCTAAACGTGGATTTTTGTTAACGTTAGCCTGTTCAGCAGAGATTCACATTCCAGCCTTGCTGTTTTAAAGTAGTTTCAGCTATATATCGATGTCTAATAATGGGAAGAATGTCTTTATACCTGTGGAAGTACTAGGCAGTTGCTCCAAAAGTCTGTTTTCTGCTTTAGAAACCAGTCAGTGCTCAGGATCTCAAAAGAAAGGAAAAGAAGGAGACTAGTTCCAAGAGGGGTAGTGGTAGGAGGTGCTGATACCAGGTATGTAAATTTAATTACTTAACTGTAGGTGAATGAAAACACAGTTGGAGACATGGGAAGTGAGTTGGTGATGAAGTGTTATGAATACCTGAACATTAGGGATTAACCAGTTGGGCTTTTTGGAGCAATGTAGGGGATGTTTCCAACAAGCTGACTTGTCAAACCACTTGTGGCTGACGTGAAAGTGGCCTGTAAATAGCACTGTCAAAATAACATTAGAAAATACTGTGTGCCCCTCAAAGAGTTAAAATCCATCTGTCTGCTTCCTGTGGAGGCAAGTGTTTTGGAGACATCCTACATTTGCTTGCTCCTTGTCTTTTCCAGAAAGAACTATCCCGGACCATTAGTAAATAATCAGCGTATCCCCTTGGTGAGGCAGATCAGTCTGATTTCTGATACACATGAAAACTTAACCAGAGAGGAGGAGCTTTTGCCATCTCTAGTAATTCCAAGAAAGGAGATAATCTTTTCACACTCAAGTCCATAATTCTCTCTCATGGTCAGAGTAGCTTCTAAAATCGTTGGTGCAAACAGGAAGTATTGAACATTTTCCAGCAGTTTCACAGTTTGCCTTGTGCTGCATATAATCTTATCATGAGCACGTGAAAAACTACAAAGAGCCTCAGTTAAATTAATTTCAATTAATGGACTCAATTAATAGACTCAAATGAATCAAATCTGAGGAGTTTATTCTATCTTAAGTCTCCTTACAAAAAGAAGATCAAAACTAGAAGACAAATTAGACATCTTCAACAGTTTTTCTTCCAAAAAGGTACTGCTTGGTTTTGAAGTAGGAATTGATTTCTTTCAAAAAAAAAAAAAAAATCCTTGGTTTTCATTCCCTTGGAAATAGGATCTGTTACAGGGTAGAGGCCTAGAAGAAATCTTGAACCCATTCCTTTACACTTTTAGGGAACCACAGTATCCCTGTTTATTAATTTCAAGTTTCTTAAATGCTTTTTTGCGGGAGGTTGTCTTGACTAGTCTTATTGACAAACTGATTCAAGTATTACTTTCCTTTGATGGTCAAAAACCTTTTAACCTAAACATTTTGAGGCCATTTTTTATCCTCTTATTCTATGTTTAGCCACCTTCTAGTGCATTTATAGCAGGCAATTATGTCTCTTCAGCTTAGTTTTATTAAAATAAACAAGCCAAGTGCTTTTCGTTATTCATAATGAAGCCAGGAGGGTTGCCATCTTCTTATGAGTCTCTTTTTCCCTGACTGTTGTAGCAGCTCTGTGTTTTCTGTTTTTAACTATGGGCAATTTGGTTTGTTAGTTTGGGTGGAGATTTTCCAGCGTCTTGTAGAGTAGCTTTAAAATGTCCATATTCTCTATTGGAAAGTTCTTGGCACATGATTTCATTTACTTTTTCAACTCCTGAGTAGGTAATCATTTTAGTTGCAACTTAAACCATAATTATATTCAGTGTTTATAAGCTTACAAGAGAAAGAGAAAGTTCTTGTCTTCATCTCAACAATTTGAATAATACCTTGGTCAGGAGAGGGTACTTGGTTGCTTTGTTTTTTGGGGTTTTGTTTGGTTTTCTTTTGTTTTTTCAAATAATCTTCTTGCCAGTAGCTGAAAGTTTCTTGTGAACAGCAGAATTTTGTATTTTGGGGATTAGCCTCAACAGTGTGTGCACAGTTCTTTTAACGCTAAGCTATTGCCAATGGAAAATTGTGTCTTTGGAAAAACTTTTTTTTTGTATTGATGAGGGGGTGTGGAAATGCAGGAAAGCTTTTACAAAATACAGGAAAGCAGGTTATGCTTAGTGCTCATGGATCTTCCTTAAATTATGTTCTTAAGTATTTTAAATCAAAAGAACTATAGAGTAAGTTTTAAAAAAAAGTTTCCTTTTGGTATTGGCTTATTTTGGGCTTTCAGAAGGAAAAATTATAATCTGGGAGTAAAATCCATAAAAAAACCAAGCAAAAACCCAAACTAAAACCAAAATAAACATTGTAGTGTTTGGGGGTTAGGGTTTTTTCCTTTTTTCTTTCAAACACAAAAAGGTGCCTTTAGGTTTTTTCTCCCCCATCTCACTATAATATATTCATTTTAGTAGCTGTCAAATATATGAGTCAAAACACAGATCTTCTGTTTGAAACATGCATTGAATAATCAAAGAGACGTCAGTCTTAACAATCACCATAGTATAGCAAATATTTATCCATCTTTCCATCCTTGCAGCTTCTGGGTAGCAGTGGAGAGTGATGGGGCGGCAGTTTCTGAACTGGTTGGTTGGTTCTGGCTGTCTCCCATCAGCAGCATTAAGGCGCCCACCCCCTCAGCTATGGAGATGCTGCAGGTAAATGATGCAGGTGCTTGAAAACATTCTGCTTTGAAAGCAGTTTTAGAAATAGCAGACGAAAGCGCTAAAATACACCTCCTCAACAATTTTTTAAAATAGTGTTCTTTTTGATTTTGTACATTAGAACTTTTGGGGAGTGTTTGCTCATTCATTCTCTCTCCGTGATAGATTGCTATTGGCGTCCATTGTGTCATTAGGTGATGTTATAAGTGACAGTGTCGTGATGTGAGGTACATCATAAAACAGATACCCATCTAGAGGATATTTGTTTCCACCTTGTCTCTGAATGGACTCTTGTTTGTAATCAAGTATAAAGATTAGTCCACAGCAGAGGAAGACGCAGTGTTTGTCCCAAGTCTAAGTGATGACTTTTTTAATGGTATGCAGCGTTACAATATGTTTAATTGTTATAATATATGTATAATTAAATATCTGGGATAATGTAGTTTAATTTCTTGAGCCCTTCAAGATTTATAATTAGATCCTGCAAAATGTTACATGTCTTTCACTCTTAGAAATCCCACTTATCTCTGGGATCTAATTAGATGCAAACCTTTCATGCAGGATCAGGACATTTACTTGTAATGAGATTTTACTCTTAGCCTGCCTTAGAAAAATATATCATAAAGCCATTCCTCATGTGAAAGAGAATGGAAACACCTTTAAAATCCACCAGTAATTTCCAGGTTTCTAATGCAATAATTATGTCTTGAATTTGGGGGCATTATCAGTATTTGCTTTATTAGGATGTACCGTACAAGAGATTTGCATTGTACTGCCGGATTTCTCCAGGATTGGGAAAAGAGAAGATAAAATATAAGAACACTTTTGTTTCAAATCGAATCAAAATATCTTCTTGGCCCCTAAAGTTCCAGTATTGACAGCAACTTTGTCTGCCACAGGTCTGTTGACCAGGAATCATTGGGAGTAGTAAGAACACAGATAGCAATTGCGTTACAGGAGGATAAATTATGCAGACGGGAGCTGTGTGGGTCACACTTTTCCTTTGAAGCAATTACCACCTTGTGAGCACCATGAGTGCCCAAGTTGCGTGGGCTGTTTTAGGTGCAAGCCCGTGACTGCTCTCCCTGTGGAGAGGTATCCTCCCTGGCTGCCAGCTGGCTGGGGCAGCGCTGGAACACATCTCGCTGTGTACAATCATTTGACAAACATGGCTGTTGTGCAGAACACAGTAAAAACCTAGCTGCTGCTCTTAGAGGTATTTTTTTTTCCTTGGAAGAATCCGCACTTTCTAATATTCTAATGTTTCTTATTTTTAAGTGGTTTCAATCACAATTTATTCACTGCTCTGTGGTGCAGCACAGTAAGCTTTCTGGGCCGGCAGTACTTTGTGTGTGACCGATGAAGGAGTCGGGAGTGGACAGAAAGCAGGGGAAGAAGCAGTCTCCATCATACTCATGTCCCGCAGGCAAAAAGCTCCTCTTGCTGTTCTGCAGACCGATGGATTTGGTGCGTTGGGAGCTCCCAGTTTAGTTCAGCCTCTGCTGGTGTTGCGGGCAGACCTCCCCATTAGCTTGCTTGCATCTTTTCTAATACACAGGTAATCACAGTTTGCAGCCCTTCATACTTCCCACTGGAGACCAACCGTTTCACCTTTAAAAACAATATATAGCCTCTGGAAGCTCCTGCTTTAGAACAGCGTGTCGGTCATAAACTGCCTCTTGAATATCTGGTCATCATCTGGCTGCGACAAAATGAACTGCTCAGATGAAATTTTTGTATTTCTCTTCAATTATTTACATTTGCTTGCCAGTTCAGGCTATTTCCATGAGCCACCCTATTCTATTCTGCAATGTCACGAAGTTTACCATTCAGTTGCATAGATTTTTAAATGAAAAAAATGCAGAGTACATACTTAAGTGTGTGTATATATATAATATAGATGTAAGTATGCTATATATATTATATATAATATATACACAGTTTAAAAACAGCATGGTACAGCCTTGGTGGGTTATTTGTCCATTGTGGACTCGCTGAAAGGTCAGTTATGGGGGAAGTTAATTTAAAAATCAGTTAAAGTGGAACATTGTGTTGGATGACAGAGCAATATTCAGATAGCTCTAGCAAGTGTTTGTATTTATTTTGGTATGTGTTTTAGCTCTAAATGTCATTTTAAAGGAACAGAGGTCTTGCTTGGCAAAATTTCCTGTATTTCATCAAAGAGAAAAAGGAGTGGGAGGTAATACTTACCTCTGAAGAGATTTTAAAACATGAGATATGTGGTACATTGTAATGTCATGCTGCTCCTACGAGGGTATGCATTATTCCATATTCTTGAAGGCAGTCGCTCTGTGATGCTGCAGGGAGACAGTGTGACAGTAAGTGGGTCCTCAATATATGAGGCCCACCAGGGCTCAAGATTTCTGGACATGGGATTCATATTAATTTGAGTCTTTTTCAAAGAGTGGGAACCGATCAAAAGTGATTTCACTTCATTGACTTACGAATCCTGTCATAAACTTAGTTTCTGCAGAAAATAAATTACTCTTAACAATGTTGCTTCTAAAGACATGTGAAATCCTGACTCTGTGAGGACAGAAGGTTTTTCTCCATTGAATCAGTAAGGTCAAGAGTTCACCTAAAGGATTATTTTATTTTTTTTTTTAAAGTTGGATGTCATACATATTACCTTTGAAACTATGCACCACCATACTGAATAAAGTGCTGCTGGCTGCATTAGAACCACTTATATCTATGAACCTGCAGAAGAACCCTCATCAGAAAAACAAAACAATTAAGGTTAAAGGTAGTAAGTGCAGAGTGTTAGTTTTTAAGAAATGAATGCACACATTCTTTCATGTTCTGTAAACTCCTACAGGGCTTGTCTTTACTGACAAAGCATATGTTTGTTTGTTGGGGTTGTTTTTGTGTGTTGCAGAAAAATGAAACCTGCTTGAGCTATACTAACAGTTCAGCTATTCTGCAAGATATAACCTAATTTGAGCATCGTTCCAACAATCATCCTTTATTAATTCCTGCTGAAAAATATGACTGCCTTTTCTTCACTGAGGAAGCAGTTTTTTATTTCACTGTGTTAAAATGAAACACAGAACACCCTTAATAGCTCAAAGAAAAGTCCATAAACCCAACTCTTTAGAATGTGAAGTCAAGGTATCTGCAAAGCATGTAAAATCAAAGCCTGTTCTTTACTGAGAAGACTGGAGAAAAGAGTAAGTTGATTTTAATTTCTGCTTCAGAACTACATATAGCAAAAGGGTATTAGCAGAGAATAAGAGTGTCCCTTCAGTTTCTGCTAAACTGACTAGATTTTTTACTTGGCTCAGAAATACAGTAATGAATAAGAAATTGGGATGCAAAAAATCTTGAGCCAGCACAATGGTCCTGCAACATTTTCTTTCCTTAATAGAGTATATTTGACCTCTGGCTGTAAGCCACTGAGACAGATGTATTAAACTGGAAAAAAGAGAAGGACTTTTGTTATCTTACATGCTGGAGCATGCGAGTCTGGAAAAAATGACACTGTAGTGCCTTGGAAGGTAAGGGACTGTGAAAGCAAGAAGTTCAATATTGACCTGCTCTCGAAAAGTAATTTATTTTAAAGGTTATTTTACAGTGTTTGTAAAGCCCTCGTATTTTATTCCACAAAAGTTTAGTTTACAGTAATCTGCTTCACATAGCAATAATTGGTGGATTTCTGAATTCTGTTGTGATCTGAATATCTGTGTGCTCATTTTTGTACAGTACGCACATTTTTGGCAATTCAAATAATACAACATGAACTGCAACAGAAATATTGAAAATGTTATTTTTTTTATTCTGCCTTTTGAATTTTTTGTACTTAAGAATTTTGGTGTGCCAAACTGTCAGTATTCTTCTGAGAAGATGGATGCATTGCAGTCTATTCAGATCAGTTAAAAGAAAATGTTCATTAATTGTGTAAGATCTCTTTGTTCTTTTGTTACTCCGTTTAGCTTTGATCATCTCCAATATTTTCATGTGGAGTCAATGCAAGCTTTCTCCATATATAGCAGGGAAATACACTGGGCCATATTGTCTTGGAATAGGGTAGCTATACTTTAAGATACTTTGTGTTCCAAAGCATAAAATAATAACGATAAGTTTTTTTATTTTTAAACTATTAGATAAAATGTAAGTGGCATTACCAAGATTGTGTTGCCTGCATAAGAAACAGTTAATTATGTGACCTACATGCTGTGTCTCAGTCACAAGCCTGCTCAGTGGTCTGTGATAAAAGGCCCTATTAAATACTGTAATGATTTATGTGTGTCTGCAGAGAGATACAGCTTTTAAAAAGGAAAAACATAAAGTGTAACAAAGGGAAATCCAAGTCCTTTAGGCTCAAAAGTAGAGAAGAAATTAGTAGCACAGATTTAAATCATCAAGGCAAACACACTCTAATATAGATGTTCACAGTGGCTGCCAACAGCTGTGTGATCTGAAAAACAATCAGTCCATGTATTGGTAATGTTCATGAGTTTGTTCTCAAACTGATGCTCTAATTCGATTTTTCCCTGCAATGGGATCTTTCTACCCATGCTGTTAGGATCCATCCAGTTTCCAATACTAATTTGCCATCAGTCTTGTGTAGCTGATCTCCTCTGGTACGGGATTGTATCTGCTTATCAGGACGAGGAAGTCGACG
>VZTO01025590.1:3228-18648 GCA_013400615.1 Syrrhaptes paradoxus
TTTTTCTCTCTTCCCAACGGAAAGACTCTTGAGGAACATCTCTCTTCCCAACACACCGCCGCTGAGCACCACGCGGATCACAGGCGGTGCAGGTACGACACAGACGGGTTTTCATCAAAAGCTGGAATTAGAAGGTTAAGCACTGTGCTGCTGCCGGTTCCTGCAGCCACAGCGAGGAGGCAAGAACAAGAAAAACACCATAAAAAGCCAAACAGGTCACTGAGTAAGTCATAAAGAGGAGAGACTGGCTGTTAGGATTGCTCTGCATAAAGCAGAGTTAGGGAAATGGGTTTGTGACCAGCAGCAAAAGCTTCCTTTAGTCCCCCCAAAGTGGGACTTGTCATCTGAATTACAGCTCCGGGAAGTCACAGATTGGAGAAATGCTGTTTAACAGCCCTTGAGATACAGCTTCCTTCTCATGCATTCACTTGAAAAATATAATCAAGGGAGAAAACTCAGAATTTCTAAGTCCCATGTCTGTGAACTGATGCACCAAACACAACCACCTCTCGAGCAGCCCCCGGTGCATCCCGCTCCAACACAGGACTCAGCAATCAGCGCTGACAAAAGCATTTCCTAGCGAGAAATCATCGCTACTACCCCAAATCCAGCGATTCCGAAATCCAGGCTGCGCGAGGTGACAGCACAGGGAGGAGTCAGGCTGTGGAATGATTCACTGCTACGAGGAGCAGAAGGTGCTCGGTTTCCCACTAGTAAACGGGGATAATTGAAGCGTGCTCAGGCATCGTGGCCACCGGCACCATACCCACCACACTGACCGCACCGTACGCGCTGCCCGACCCTCGTAAAGGTGCTGCAAGAGGTTAGTCACTGGAGCTTCAGCTCACTCTCAGCAGCTTCACTAACTGCCACCAAAACAGCGACTTTCCAGAGAAGAAAAACCCAACTAGAAGGTAAATTCCAATTAAATATTTATTTTCATTACTTTTTCAGAAGTTTTTTTCCACGGTACACAGGCTGAAGCAGGGGATTGCAGAGACTAAATCACACACCTCTCACCAGCTAATGACCACGTTCGACGCAGGTAACTATCGGCCAAAAATAATTGACAAGGATGAAACTAGCCTACAGTGAAAGGTAAGGCAAGCAAAGCAACCAGCCAGCCTGAGAAAGCAACTGCTACGAGATGCACATGAAATATTTCCTATTTATACACCAGCACCGGGCCACAGCAACCCCCGGACTCTGATCAGTCGCTAAAGCACCAGGCAGGCAGCATCCCTCCAGCGCTGGGAGGAATCCCCAGGCCCTGCTCCCAGCAACCGCTCACAAACGGCAGATCCTGATCCTGCCACGCTGACAGCAGCGTTCGGGCTCTTTCAGAGGAACACAGGTTTCACAGTCACCGACGGTCACCCAGCCAAGGAGGTTCAGCCCGATTCTCCGCAGGGGAGGCTCAGCCTTGCCTTTGCCCCGGCGAGCAGAGGCACAGCCGCTCCTGCTCACTCGGCCACCGCACGTGCTTGTGAATCAACACATAAGGGGATCTTAGCTGCGAAGGGAACGGTTTTATATTATTAATCTGAGAGCAAATGAAACGCACTGTGGTGGTCCCCAAGGCACGTGAACCAACGCTGTCGGCACACGCTTGCTTTCCCCATCAAGAGCGCCTTGTCAAACCAAGCCCGCAGCTGGCAGGGCTTCCCAAAGGTGGAACCACCACCTCCCTGCTCTGTTCACGCGTTACACGATGGCCTGGTTACGCGCCTGAATGACGGCACCGTCCTGGGCAGCAGGTCTGAGTGCTTCAGGAGGACCTACCGAGTTCTGAGAGATCCCTAACGCTCCCGGAAAGATGCAATTCCTCGGGAAGATGCTGCTCCATAGCCACGATCAGGCTCGGCAGAAGAGTAGAAATGCTTCGAAGCCTGTCCTTGACCAGATACGGATTCTGGAATGCCACCATGCCAGAAAAACTCAAAGGTCAGCTCTTATCTAAGCATGATGTAAACATGTCTTTGTTTCTTCTGCATGCTTCTCCTCGAATCCCAGAGGCAGCCAGCGACACGGCCACTTACTGCGAGCAAGCTGCAAGATCCACGGTTCGTGGTGTAACTCTCACCGAAGAAGCAAGGAGCTGACTGGGGGAAGGCAGGGGCACCCAGGAACAGCACACAGCCAAGGGATGCTGACTGAGCCACGGGACAGTTTTTACACTCATTAAGATATTCTGTCCCACTACCAAAATTAAAAATAATCAGGGTAGAAGTCTTCCCTTTAATAAGTAAACTCAGCAAGCTGCAAAACCCAGCCGTACTTGAGCAACCCTGCAAAAAGCCGTCGCTCTTCTGTGCTCGCACAAGCGTGAAACAATGGTTCTGTACAATACGCTGGCCCAAGGCGGCTTCCCAGTGGAAAACTCAGCTCTTCCCTTTCCTGTCTCTCAGCAGTACTTTGAAAAGAATTATATTTACAAGTACTCGGACGCTTGTACCCGCTCTTGAAGTCGGCTTCAGGAGTTTAGCTAACAAGCACAAGCGTGCTTTCAGCCCCAACTCCAGCAACGCCAGAGCTCGTGAGACCCAACGTCAAAGGGCTCCTGCCAACAGGACGGTCGATGCTGCGAAGACTAATTACTAAATACCCACAGGCGTGAACTTTAAACTAGGTTTGGTGGGCCTGGCCTGCGTGCCAGGATGCATACGCACGAGCTTCTGAACCTATAGGCAACAGAAGAGTCATTCTTTTTATTAGCTTTAAAATCTTTGGTTTTTTACGAGCGCTCGGGAGGCTGGGGAATGTAAAGGCATGACTAACACAAAGGGCAGAAAAGTCAGCAAAGAATTTCACGCATCATGTCTCTGAATACCGCACTTCCTCTCGGGATTAAGATGAGTGGCAAAGAAATTTCACTTTACCAGACAACACGTGAATCTACGAAACCCACAATATGGGATATTTAATATTACTTTGGACAGAATTTTAATCAAACGTCTCCTCTAATAACTATTACAATTCCTATAAATACAACTTTACTAATCCCAACAGTAGGTTTGTGGACATTATAAAACAGGAGCAAAGTTATTAAACTCTCTTTTCCAGCAGCACAAGAACGCCTTTATGTCCAGCCAGCAGGGATCACATGCTCCGCACTGGGAGAGAGCCGAACCCACGCCACACGTAAGACTTCGCGCACAGAAATCCATCCTACGCTCACATCCCAAAACGTGACGTGACATTTAGCTGGAATTTAATATTCAAGAGCTGTAACATCTGTTTATCAGCACTCACCCCCATACAAGCGTGTTTTGGAGGATGCTGAAGTTACCCAGGACACACACTGCTCATCCCCACCCACCCAGGTCAGTAAATCCTGCGTCACGCAGCGCTGGACCAGCCATCAGCATTACTTTGGACAACAGGCACCAAACCAGCCCGGAATACTGCAGGGATGCCAAAGTCCTGGTGGCTATTTCTTGTCTTCATCGAGAAGCTGCCCACACCTCTGCGGCTGCTTGCAGGGAGCTTTTTGTCGACCGTAGCTATACCTCACAGCCCGAGGTTCAATAGGTCCATCAGGGTGGAAGAGATCCTCCACTGACGCAAGCAAAATTCTACAGACTGGACACAGAATATGGCCTTTGCAGAGATTTGTGCAAAACACTCCTAGGGAAAATTCTTTGTTTTGGAAGAAAAATTTCCCTTCTTCCTTGACCTGCCCCAAGACCTTTTGCCTCGACAAGGATCTTCCTCCTGCACACACAAATTGGCACCTAATGCTTATTCAAACAGCACCCACGTACAACATATAATTATGAGGCTGTCGTCATCGTTTAACGCAACTCACAGACAAGAAGAAAATTCCCAACAATAATTTCCCAGATTCAAGAGGAGAACACACTCACTTCACACCTCCACTGGCACTTGGGCCAAATTATTCCAGAGGTGTTTTTTTTTTTTCCAAACAGTTTGTTTAACAAAAAAAATAAATAATTCTCCAGTCCCAAGTCCACTGTCAGCTACAAAAATTCAGACTGGCCTTACTCTACAGAACTGGTTCACAACAAAGATTCCCATTGTAAAAAAACAAACATTTCATTTCAGAGGACACGACCAACACATCACGGAGGGAACTTGTTATGGTATTTCAGGCATGGATCCGCACCACTCCAGCCCACCAGGATTTCCAGGACTTGCTGCTCCACAAGAACACCAATGACTACCGCACGCAGGAAGAATTTTATCTTCAACCTTCCATGTGCTGCCTGAACTAGGAAGTGTGCTGGAAATCACACCACACTGCTCTTAACAATTACTTCTTTGATCTGAGCGCATCAAAAAACAGAAGCGTTCCTACAAAAACCAGATTTTTCCATCCGCCACCTTTCACCTCGCTCTCCCCCACCAGAGGTAAGCGAAGCACGACTGGTACTTACAGCGGTACGTGGGGTTGCTCTGGGTCTGCTTTGGTCAGTTCCTCTTCTTCAACGTCAGACTCTCCTCCTGAGCTGCTGTCAGTGACATCCGAGTCAAACGCTTGTTCGCTGGATCTCAAGTTGGCCATACCACTGGCCGTGAATCTCTCCAGTTCTTCCGATATTGAATCGCTCTTCAAGAAGCTGCTTAGGCCTTCTGAAGTAACTGTCTCACTCGCAGCTTTCCTCAAGGCTGCTTCTGCTTTCCTGGTCAACATCAGCTGGCTCCGATGCCTCAGGGGGTCCAAAGGTGGAAGCTTGCTCAGAGTTTTCTCCAAGAAGCCACCCAACTGCTGCTGGATGTGTCTCTCCACCTGCTTCGCTTGCACCACCTGCAAGCGTTTCTGCAGCCTGCGGGCACGGTTCTCGATGTCCGCCTGCCGTCGCAGCAACGCCCTCGTCCTCATCTCGGAGTCGAGAGCACTGTGGTGACCGGCCGACAGAGAAGGTTTCTGCTCCTCCAACTTACTGCTCCCAAAGTCAGAGTGACCGGCAACACCGGGCAACCTAGTCTCTCCACCGCCACCCTCGAGCACCCGCTGGTGCTCCGTGGAGTTGAGGGAAGATTTGTTTGCAGTGCTATTATTGCTAAACGGAGTTGTGTGCTCTGCATCAAGGCTTCTATGTGGAAGAGTGCAATTGGTCAACCCGGTCTTCAAGTCCCCCAATTCAGAACCTCCTGCATTATAGTCAACACCCTGGAGGGCAGCAGAAGGAGGAGCACACTTCCCACCATTCAGAGAACTAGAGTTTTCATGGTCTGAATTGGTACTTTTGGCCAATTTCTTGGCCAAGCCATTTACAGGCGCTTGCGGGAGAGGTGGCTGGCTATTAGTACTCATTGTTTTTAGATTCTCCAAAGTGAATTCCAACACTGGTTGCCTCCCCAACAGATCACTTGTTTTCAAGAAGGACTGAGATAAGAGAGAGTGAGATTTAAGGACTGTCTGCTTGTTGAAGACTCCTTGCAGCTTCAGAGGCTCTTTTGAAGAAACAGATGTTACATCCGAGCAGAGATAAGAGGCCACTAGCGGCTGCAGCTTGCCCAGCTCTTCCTTCGTAGGGTTGTTTCGAAAATCTAAACTGGGATCCTCCGGAGCAATGGCTTTCCTTTTGGTGCCGTTGGCAGCCAGGAGGATGTTGTTGGCGTTGCCGTTGCTCTCGGCACTGCCAGGCGACAAGGTGGAGGACGGGGGAGCCAGCTTGAATCGGATGTGGTGAGCTTCAGCTGCTGCGTCAGTGAGAGCGGGCGCCATCGCAGCCATTCAGCACAGAGAGACGGGAAGTCCAGCCTCTCCCGGTGCCGAGGCCAGCTCCACTGCCTCCCACTGCCTCTCCCGAGGGCAGCCTGCAGGAGGGAAGGGAAACGAGAAAGTTAGGCATTGCACTTAGAGAAAATAAAACAAGACAGACAAACAGCAGGGAAATTTATCGAATTATTGTAAAGCCCCACAAGCGCCGCGTCCAGCACAGCATCCTCCCTCTGCGACCACCAGCCCTGCACTCAGCGGGGCCATCGGGGCCCCAGGTAGATAAAAGCAGAAGCAGCAACACGCACGCTGGTCCTCAGGGTCCCCCAGAGCTCATACCGCCTGTAACGACTATTCTCATCTTCGGGTCTATCCACCCAGCACCCCAGCATCCTTCCAGGCCTTCCTAACAAGTCTGGCCCTGGTTACACCTATTCCTCAATGCCAGCAGCTCACCGACTTAATCTTTAAAATCCTTGAGTTAGGTCTATAAAGCAGTCCTCACTGCTTCGACTGCCAGCTCAGGTGCATTAAAAATGACAAATTGGAACTGTAACACGTAACAGAGACAGGGCTCGAGGGGAACAAACCTCCATATGCTCCAACTCCCGGTGGCTAAGGAAACTCCTCCCCACCCCAAACCAACTGGCAACCCCATCGCCTCCCCGAAAGCCCTGGATTTAGAGAAAGTCGTTTCCCTGGTGTATCTGAAACCCACTTTCCCAGAAGCACATTTCCGAACAAGCCAGGTGATTTCCAGCGCTAGCAATTCCCATTTCTCTGTCAAGAACACGGATAAAGATTAACCCACCCCACGACGGAGCGGTTCTACGCTCAGACTGCAGCAGCAAACCTCGACTCAACCAGATCAAACAAGTTAAGAGAAAATAACCAAAGACCTTCCACTCATGTACACTGCAACCTTTCCCCCCCCATCCATCACTTTCAAGTTTCTGGTCATTTACCCACTTTTTTTTTTTTTTAAAGTGTCAGCATTTTTTAATACTTCTTTTTTTTAACTGCATTCACATAACCCACAGCACAGACTGCGCTACCAGTGCAACGCTGACTTCATTTCCCTTCAGCTGCACAACTCACCCAGCACCTTCACAAGCTATTTCAACGGCAATTTAATGGTAAGAAGTTGCCCTGATCTCTTGCCTGATACGCCAACCCTCTAATTTCACATACATTTGCCTAAGCCTGTTGTAGCTGTTCATTAACACACCCCAATGACCAAATTAATATACCATTGTAGACTATCTGAAGTTTGAAGATGTCAAATGAGCAAAATTTAACAGCCAGTTTTGTTTCCAGCCTCATTCAGCTGCACCACGGTTGCTCCCCAGCGTCAGACCAGGTGCTTCCCCGTAACAGGGACCACAGGCAGACATTAGGGCTGAAAAAACACCGAGTACTAAAAACTGAATTTTTGTGAACAGTCAGAGATGAGTTAGAGAAACAAATCTACACCCCCCAGGGAGGGAAGGCGCACAGGACAAGCTCGAAGTTATTTGCTCGGTTTGGTTTCCAACCAGCACGTACGTTGGCCAACTGGCAGGTCCCCTCGCCAGGTCTCCAATTCAGACCATCTGCGGTTTTGCTAACTAACTGTCTCGCCAAACCCAGCGATGGGACACGGAGGAAGACAACAGGGAAGAAGGGACATGGTCAGAGAGAGACTAATAAAACAAAAATTGAAGCTATTGTAACAGAAGTACAGACACTAGAGGTGGGTTCAGGATTCTGAAGTCCCCTGTTGCCAGAACTCAACTACACCTCATCCTTCCTGAAAAAAAAGGATACTGCACACCTAAAAATGTTCTGCACACTCATTGAAAAAGGCTTTGAGTCACCATTTGGGTCCGTAAATAAAGACTGAACATGACTATCCAGGAGGAGAAGAAAAAAAATGTAAGAGGAACTTAGAGGGAACTTTCCACTTGTAGCGAAGACACCCTTGGGAGAGGAGGGAGGAAGACTGTCAGAGTGAAGGACTTCCCCCCTCCAGCCTCCTACCAAGACCTTCGCTACAGGGACACACGCGCCTGGAAGGACTGTTCCCAACGGGCGCTCTCAGTTCTGCAGAAACACGCTGCTCTGCTTTCCAAGGAAGCCTCTGATCAGCCCTGTTCACCACCGCAGCACTGCCAGGTATCGAGAACAACATCAGAAACACACACGCTGCAAACAAGCAGAAAAACCTGCGCCTGGTGCTGAATGCAACGATTCTGTATGAACACCTCTGCAGCCATTTCGGAGTTTACCTCAGCTGAATAATATTTTAGAGCAAATCTGTAGGTCACCAACTTCAGTTAAATTAACAGAAGTAAAACACGGAAGCAAAACTTTCATGCTGCCTTTTCCTCTGAGTTAGCAACTCACTCTAAAAAGAAAATCCTCCTACAAAGCTCCTGCAACCCTCCTTGGCTTCACTTTCAGTTGGGTGGACAGCATTTAAAATACTTTGGAAGCCTGGAAGGGCTCCCTTGAGAAAAAGGCTTTGTTCTGGTAGCTTAAAGATGACCTCCAAAAGTTATTGGGTGTATTTTTTTATTTATTTAAGTCCTTATAAACTATCTGCATGCTAGACAGCACTGGTTTTTCTAACGCTGGATTAGATCTCTCATGAACAACCCTTGGAAAAAACATGAAGGAGCATTTGTAATCCTTTCCCCCTCCTCTGTGCATAAGTTTGGGTTGTGATTAAAGTCATCTATACTTATTTCTTCCTGACACAGAATTGGAGGGAAGAGGGAGGTGGGACATCTTTGAGGTGACCATGGGAAGGAGGAATAAAGAAAAGATCATTCACATGCCCAGTTTGAGGAACTTTCAGAGCATTCTGAGAATTTTGACAATAATTCCAAGAATTATCTTGAATTTTTTGGGACTCAAACCGCGCTGCCAAGTTCCACCCGAACTGCTATCACCCATCAATATCAGCTGATGGATGTGAGCACCCATGGGTCCCTTTTCTCAGCGCTTCTCCAAGGGTCTATGACTCCCAGCACTTGCAGTGACACGCGTGTGACCGAGGGGCTTCTCCTCCTGCACAAGTCCTGCTGGGAGACAACTGTCAGAGCAAGCGCATCCCCACTCCAGCTGCACCACCACGGCGCGTCTGCTGCAGCACAACGCTCCTCACAACAGACTTCTCCTGGGAAGATCCCAAAAAAGCTTCTTCTGGAAGGCCAGCATGGTATTTACAACGTGCCTGAAGATAATCCACGAGCACATTCTTGATTTTCACTTTAAAACCAGAGCACTGGCAGAGCAGTTGGCGTTAATTAACAGAGGAAAGATGAAAGGCTCTAGCAAGCAGGTAAAAACAGGCAATCGCAACCCACCCGTCCTCCCTCGCTTCCCGAGGAGCGCAGGCGAGGCCACCGAGGGATGAAAGCCACCAGGGCTACCCAGGTGCCTCCACCTACAATTCCCATTGACTCCACCAACGCTCACACTTTTACTGCTTCCTGAACACGGAGCAGAGGGAAGAGTGGGAATAAGGTCGAGGCAACGATGGGACATTAGAAGAGGCATGAGAACATGGCCAGTCACACTACACCCCGGAGCAGCTATCGGGTCACAACACCCCTGAAAATAATCCTCCGGCGTGCTGACTTATTCAGGACAGTCTGCTTTCAAAACCCAATTTTACAACCAGACCTTCAACAGAGATCCAGCTTTCCAAGCATGGGATTTTGTGCAACACCTCAGAAAATAAGCCCAAAAGGAAGACAGGAAGTTTTTACTCCCCAAAATCTTTGTAACAAGAGTTTCTTGGGGAGAAACCGGGCACCTGTGCTTCCAGTGAGGTTCATGAGATCAGGGGAGCTCCGAGTCCTGGACGCAGGAGCTATCAACAGCCTCTCCTTTGCCCACCCATCAAAACACTCACTCTGGTTCCTGTCCCGAAGGGCTCTCCATGCCCTGCCACCAGCAGGTCTCCTTCCAGACACAAGTCCACCCACAGCCACCCTTCCCAGAGTCCTGCACCCGTCGGGCTACGTTACCTCTGCCTCCGACCCCTGCAGCACCGCTCGGTGACAAACACATCTACCTCCCTGAGTTACAGCTTAAACCCTTGATGCTATATCCACAATTCCTGCGCATACCGTCTAGTTTCATCACGTGCCAAACCAGGCTGGGACCGCTCTCTACAGCTGCCGGGAGGCCTCCCAACTTCCCCAGACCTCCTCCTGCCAGGCACTCGCCCAAACCCACCTGGGCACGTTCCCTTTTCCCGACAACTTGCACAAGAAGCAGGTGGTCACCCGGAGATTTCAGTTCAACACGCGTGTGAAGGACAAATAACCGCAGGGTCAGAGGCAAACCTCCCCCCAGGTGACGACACAACCGCTCACAAGCTCCTTCACCTCCCAAGCTCCATCCTACCGGACACGGGGGTTTTGCCGAGGACAAGATGCTGCGGCACTGGAAGCGGTAAAGGCACAGCTACCCTGGGGGAAGTGAGTATTATACCAATTCCCACTTCCCCTCGCCTCCAGCACGATGGAACAGGAGTGCAGGCCACTCTTAATTCATGTGGTTACAAATATATTTTAAGAAAAAAACCCAAAATTGTTAAAAATAAAATCCCTATATGCTTCACTTTGCACCTGCAATACATCACCCGTGCTTCCAACCTCAGCAGCTAACTGAAAATGTAGGTGATCAACACCTAACACCCTGACCCTAGAAATATTTTCTGCATCAAAAACGTACATCTACCAAAGCGACACCCTACCATGCACAACAGATCCTCCACAGGCCTTTTGTTATCACCTTTCGACATTTTGTAGTTCAGACAGACGTTTCCCCATCCAGGAGATTTACATGAGCAGTAACTCCCCAAGCTTTAATTAAGGAAACGTGACGGGCAAGTACAGGACGATAATTTACTGATAAGCCAGTTATCACGTGCAGTTTGGCAGACTGTTTGTAACGACCCACATTTGGGAAACAGGCACTTTTTTTTTTCTTAATATTCATGAAAAAAAGCTTAAGAACACACATAAGAACCCCAGATTTTTACAATACATACACAAGTACCTTCCACAGATATTAACGCTACAGGCTCGCACCTAATCTCTCTGCGAAAAATAAGAATTTTAATATTAAGAACATCTCAGAGATGCACTGAAGCAAATGAGAAAGATATTACTGAGCTCTGCTTTTATACGCTTTGTTTCCAACCAGAAGCTCTCAAGATTAAAATAAAAGCTGCTGGTTTCCACTTGCTGGTCTGCACGAGTGTCTTTTGGTCAGCTCTAGGAACAGCACCGTGAAGGCTCCTTCTTCAAAAAGAATTTTTTCTCAGCCCTGTGGATTCTCATTGGATATTAAAAAAAAAAAATCAATTGCATAATCTGAGGTAGAGAAGGTTTTATCGATATGATGTCAGAAAGGAAAACAAAAGCCACAAAGCAAGATTAGCTGTCATCTCCCCAGTCAAAAGTCCGGAGAGTTAAATAAGTGTACGCAAGAATGCCTTCAGCTGGAAAATGAGGAGGCTGGAGATCAAAATACCCATTCCTGTTAAGTTACCCTTCAGAATAAAGTTGCTGGTTACAGTCAAATAAAAAGAAATGGGGTTTAAAAACCAATAATGGGACATTTGCAGAAAGACACAGACTGACAAACAAAAAAAAGCTTTAATTGTGAAATACGCATCTCCCCCCCATCCAGTATCAGAGCGATTTTTGTTTTTCTTTCGCATAATCTGGGCAAGTTGCCCAGGAAATATGAAAACCTGAACTCAGGACTCAGGGAGCAAGTTAAACAAAAAACAGAACTGCCTTTTAATTTTCAGGGCATATTTTCACTGACTAGGTGCGGTCACACCAACCTTTGCTCAAAATCATACGAGTGTCACCAAAACTCCAAACCCCCCCGTAAACGGCACCACCTCGGTATTGCAGATTTTAAAACAAAGCATAGACTGTCACTGCAAAAAGTCTTCGAGAATGCCTTGTGTTAGCTGGCCATGTCCTCAAGAGGGAAGAGCAGAACAGGGAGGAACAGAATGAAGCATCTCCAAGGAGGGGTCCCTACACGATCTGGGGGACAGGTCTCCAGTGCGGTGTAAATACCTGATTTCGAACAGAGCTCGTGACATGGTTCTCCAGGACGTGTACGCTCAGCTAACCGCAGATCTCAGCTTTTATTGCTCCTCGGATCCCAGAGGAGAGGAACAATCCACAAAGCCTGCGATGGCAGCAACTAAAACCAAGATGACACGAACTCCCCAACTCGGTTACTCGACGGTGATGCTCAACCACACGTCGCGGGTTCCCTTTTATGGGCCGTAATTACAGCCTGAGCTCGGTTTGCCGTTTATTGTTTAGCATAAGGCAACTTCACGGTAACGTATACATCCTTCACATCATATCCTGTCCCTGCAGAGCTCCACAGGAAGTTATAAAGATTTCAGAGAGAGGACTCCTAAAAATTGATAGAGCTGAAAATGAGAAATCTTTCAGGTCCATCTAATGTCTCTGAGGCTCCAAGCAGCTCCTGATACAGAGCTCTATATCTCAATTAAACTTTTTTTAAAAATAGCTAATATGTTCAGGGTTTTTTTAAAACACTTGTCTTCCCAACAAATCGGTAAAAAATAAGTTTGCAGCAAGAGACTGAGGAACAGATGAAGATGCAGCTTATTCAGGCTGACAGCTACTCCCGTTTCCTCTGCTCAGATGCAATTCTGCTGCCCTTTTTCCTCGTTTTATTAGATAAACAGCACAGTTTCATCATTAAATTCAGACACCGCGCTGTCAAAACCCTGAATTAAGTCTTCATGGCTACACGCTATCCCATTTCACCGTTTGTCTCATTCTTTAAACCCGGTTACGCTTTGGCAGTCATCTGCTACCAGCAGTTCACATGGGATGCACACTTATTTTCTAACTTTCTTTGAAACCCCAACAGCAACTTATCCAAGCTACCCTCTCCCAAAAACACACAAATCTGAACTCGGGCTGACGAGGACACGTGCAGAGTTTAATGGAATTGTGTTTACTCAAGTCCTGCATCACCAGCGCTCTTGCTGATCCGAGCACGACAACTCCCTGCCCCGCGGAGGAGATACAGAAAGCCTTTCTTCCCATTTATTTGTTACAGCAAACTGCATCCTTGAAGCTGCGGCTAAACTGCTGTTTACAAGGCTGGGCAGGATTCTCAATCCAAGCGGCATGCGCTGAAGTCTTTGCTGCTTTTGATTCCAGACGGCCATTGTATTCCTGGAAGTTATGAGCAGGGACACGGTATTTATAAAATGCTGCAACGGAAACGGGGCTCCTCAGATCACCTGCCATCCCGACTGCCCCAACGCTGAGCGGCTCTTTTTAACGGAACGATAAACACTCTGAACAGGAGCATACCTGCAGAACTTGGACATTATTTGGTCTAATCAGCCTGTGACCCACCTGAGGCACTGCTGCTGAATTAAATCCCCATTTAGGCAGAAGTTGGCCCACCTGCTTCTCATAGTCCAGGAAAAAAAACAAACCCCAAACCATGCAGAATCAGGTGCTGTTAAATGGGGATGGGCAGAGATATCACCCACTGACTCTCAAAAAGTAGTTCCAGAAAAATATAATTTTCCAGAAAAGGAAAATAACACAGAAGGGGGGGTGAGGAGAGGCCCACAAATAAAACATGTGCTGCTTGCCCCTCCACCCCCCCTTTCCCCACCTGGTTAGGACCTAAGAAGTCCTCAGACCTTACCTTTCCTTCCCTATACACGAATCCTTACCCTCCCTGGAAAGTCTTTCGAGGTTCCTAAGGACACAGACCACTGGCTGCCTGAGCAGAGAGCGGGTGGAGTGCTGAACTCCAGAGACAGCCTTTGTTTGGAGTGTTCATTAGATAACGGCAGTTGCATTCACAAAAACTGAGTTATAAACAGGGCGAAAGGAAGTGACTTTGGTCAAAGAACTGCTCGGTTTTCACCCCTGACTTGAGTGATGTCAGAATTTCACCACTTCTCCAGTTACCGGATGATCTCTGAGAGCAAATGAGACTCGAATACAGAATTAAAAAAAAAAAAAAAAGGAAAAAGAGAGGGGGGGGGGGCGGAAAAAAAAAAATATAGAAGGAACCCAGCCACATCTGCCTGGTCATCTGCTGCGTTATCACCTCTGAAGAGGGAACAGGTCATCCCCATTGCTCAATCATTACCGATCAGCTATAACAGTATCGCAACCCAGTTCCACAATTAACTGCTCCTGCAGCATATCAATCCATTAAGCCCTACGCAGCTGTGCTACCTTGGCAGCGTGGCTACAAAAGAAAAAAAAAAAAATACCCATCCCTCCCGCGCCAAAAAAACATGCCGCCCATATCTCGCCTCTGACGGTGGCCGACAGCGGACACCTCGGGAGGGAAAAGCGACTCCCCGCGATCCCGGTCCCATCGGCAGGTCAGGGCTTTCCCCAAGCTTTGGATTTACAGCCCCTGGGTTGGCTCAGCGTCATCTCCTCCTTCGCAGATTTAAAAGGCCGCCGAGTTCTCAATTAAAGAAATAATATCATCAGAAGGATCGGTGTTGCTACCCGCACCGTGCCAGGATGGAAATTGAAGAGGACTACGCTAAAGCAGGGGGAGAGCATCAGAGGTTCCTCCGTGAAAACAAAGGCTATAAAAAGGACAAATGGAGTTTTAAAGAGAAAATGCTTCTGTACAAAGAGATCCCTGGGCTCCTAACCCCGGCAGAGGTTTAGTCACAGGGACACGTAACACCCCGAGTGCCCCCCCAAAGCGTTTCACAGCCCTGGCGTCAGCGGGACCGTACCACCAAGTGTTCTCCTACTTTCCCACCTCCCAGAAACGGGCTTTTCCCTCGCCTGATTTTTCAGAAGCACAAATCGCACTGTCCGCAACACATGACATGATGTAACCGCGAACACAGACACGGCCCAAACCGGCTCAAAATATAATGGTCAGTCAAAACAAATAAAAAAAAAAAAAAGAAAACCTGCAGTTCCTCCCATATCCTGACCGGTTTCGTGGAAAACTACAGTTTGTCATTCAAGAGCATTTTACATAACAGGCAAAATAATCTATAGGCTGCGTCTGGATCCACCTGTACGCAAATTTAATGAGAGGAGAGATGACATCTCGGTCTGTAAGGAGGGTCTGCCTTTTTTTTGGAGAAAATAAGGCCAGTTTCCAAGCGATTTGGCTGCTGTATTTTTCCTTTTACACGACCCGCATTGATAGCCAAAAGGAGGCAAATTTCCCTGTAATCAAGGACTGGAAGATGCTAATCCCGAGATGGAAGTAAACACACGTAGGGGATCACGGAAAACATTTCAGGATAGCCGTGCTCTGCCAGTTTGTTTTGAGAAAAATAATTCTGGATCCACAGGGCCGGTTCAGGGAAAAAAAAAAAAAATTAAAAAAAAAATATATTTTTAAAAGGCAGCCAGAAAGTAAATACAGGAAAATGGCTTAGCAGCAAAAACCCACCTGAAAAATGACATTATTGTACACCCCGGGAGAAGGGGGAAAGCGCACCCAGGCACGGCCACGGCTCCCGCAGCGCTGACAGCCCCGGGAGCCCACCGGGATTACCGGACACCGCCACGGCAATAATTCCCGGTGGATCCGGGGCCGGAGGAGCTGCTCCCCTCCACGCCTTTTCCAAGGCTGAGGTTATGCAATTTAATTTTTTTTTTTTCTGTTTACTTTTAAAACTTCGCGTGTGCCCCCCCCTTACCCCCCCCAAG
>VZTO01025591.1:0-12947 GCA_013400615.1 Syrrhaptes paradoxus
AGCAATATGATCTACCTCCAGAGCTGGCCCTAACTTCAAGCTGGCTTTGCTTTGAGCAGGAGGTTGATTGGGAGACCTCCAAAGGTCCCTTCTGACCTCAGTTATCTCCTAATCGAAATTACTTCTCCATAATTAGACCCAGCTCCCAGCGAAGGGTGCTGAACTTGTCGTATGGAGACCTGATGAGACTGCTCAGACCCCAAGTCCTGACATGGGACTGGCCTCAGCACTTAGCACAAAAAAAGGCAGAAATGTAAGTTTTTAACTCTCCTTGAGTAAAAAAATACTTTTCTGGGTAGCTCCTTCTGCTGACAGCTGTAAATTGCCTTTGCAAGCAGGAGGTACTGGGAAAGCATGGGGTTCGAAGGAGTGAGCTGGAGCCCAGCTCCAGCATCGGGGCTGGCTGCAAATGGTCCACTTGTGGGGCCTCCACCACATCCCTGCCTCCATGCCATGGATTTTGTTATCTGCAAGTATTTCCTGCTATTCAGCCCTGTTCTGTATTCCACTCTGTTATTCCTAGCTGAAATCTTTCCCCCCGCCCAGCCACGGCATGCCCTTTGCACGGGGACTGGAGCAGCATCTGAAGGAGGTGCAGACAGGTGGGTGTCCCTGCCTGGGGACAGGCAGAGCCGGTGGCTCCCTGGGGATCTGCAGGGCACCTGGCAAAGGCATGAGATGACAGTGCCATTGCCTCTGTCCCAAACCCCCATCGGCCAGCCTGAGAAAAACAGGGACCATGTCCTACAAAAGCATCGCTGCAGGTGATACCCCCAGGGTCCCGCAGCGATAAGCTGACTGTTTAGTCTGGGTCTCATCCAGAAGCCAGGGTAATTAAAGGAATTTTTCATCCTCAGCCTCGAGGTGCTTTGTTTTCAGCAACGCTGTTCCCAAGGGTGATTCCTGGCCACTGCATCTGCCCTGGCCGCATCCTGACTCGATGCTGGAGCAAGTCACGGAGCAATGTCACTGCTGTATAACAAGCACACAGCTCTGTCACATGAATAAAGAACTGGGGACAAAACTACATTGTCCTCGTACCCCACCATCACCGTTGCCGGCACAGTGCCATGGCGGCTGGCTTGCACCTCGCTGCCTCTTTGAAGGCTGACTCGTACAAACGGGCTGCAACAACCAAACAGCTTATTACGTGATATTGTATTTATCATATATATTATGATACTATAGCTATACAGATTTTACACGATGCACGTTGAGCCTGGTGCTTCTCAAGCCTGTTTGCAAAACCCAGCCACCACCATTGACTGCACTCAACGCTACGGAGATGAGCAAGAGCCAACCAACCCGCCAGGGTAAACCAGCCTGCACCATGTGAGCACGCCAACAGTGAGAGCAGAGTTTACTTTGCTTTTTCAACTTTTTGCTGGAAGAAAAAGCAAACTGCGCGGAGATTTTTCTTCCCCCCTGAGACTTTGGTATCAGGCTCTGATAAGCGCCTTCCCAGCCGTTACACAAGCAGGGCTGGACATGGGAACATGGCATGAACAAGTGACTCCAAGCACAGCATTTTGATAACTGAGTTTTTCTAGCTTTCTGGCCTCTGCAAGAGCAAAATAAATCCCACAGCACTGCCAGTGATTTCCCTTCCCTTGCCCCTCGCTTTGGGCTACCCCAAATTTCTACCCCAAGAACAAGGATCTGCCCCAAAAAAACCCCACGTGGTGGTGGCAGGGGTCATGGATCCTGCCTTGGACTTCCTCAGTGTATGTATGTCAGTCTCCACTGGCACAAAATTCATTGCAGGGATGTTTTGCCCCAAGAGTGCCCAGTGATGGGCTTCATGGGGAAAAAAACACATCGCTACCCATCTCCCCTGTGGCTGTACTCCCATCCTGTGCCATCTCTCACCAGCCCTCTGCAACATCCAGGAAGATGCTCAGGAGAGGACAAATTTTGCTTTCACCAGGCTTGGGCTTGGCTGTGATTTCTTCCAGGCAGGGTATTGCATTTTGGGGTTTTTTTTTGTCCCACACCCATAGGCTTTCGTGAGCCCCAAAGGGAGATGGGGAAGTGGCTGCTCTAAGAAACAGGTTTCCCAAACTGTGAACCTTTTCCAAACCGGAAACACTGCTTGTGTTTCAAAGCAAAGCTGATTGAAAACAATGCTTCTGAACAGAGAAAAGAATCTGAACAAGCCAATTTGAGGCTTAGTTTCATTTGGAGATAGGCACCCACATCAGCTCTAGGAGTGAATCCCATAATTCATAGAATCACAGAATGGTTTGGGTTGGAAGGGACCTTAAAGATCATCTCACTCCAAACCCCTGCCATGGGCAGGGACACCTCCCACTAGCCCAGGTTGCCCAAAGCCTCATCCAGCCTGGCCCTGAACCCCTCCAGGGATGGGGCATCCACAGCTTCTCTGGGCAACCTGGCACACCACCTCACCACCCGCACAGGAAAGAATTTCTTCCTTCTATCTAAACTAAATCTGCCCTCTTCCAGTTTAAATCCATTACCCTCATCCTGTTGCTGCTCTTCCCTTAATCTCTCAGGTGAAGGTGGATGGAAATACAGATGGACATAGAGATGGACAACAGGAANGCCCTTCTCCGTAGGGCTGCTCCCAATCCCTTCATCCTGTACGGATACTGGGGGTTGCCCTGATCCAGGTGCAGGACCTTGCACTTGGACTTGTTGAACCTCATGAGGTTCACACAGGCCCACTTCTTGAGCTTGTCCAGGTCCCTCTGGATGGCATCCCATCATCTAAAGGACTGGTCTCCTAATTTCTCTGGTTTGTAGCAGAATAGTTAGGATAGGCTTCCCTTTCCAGGGATGATTCTTAATTTTAGAAAAACTTATTAATTTTCAGCCACTTTAATGAGAAATGGAGTTGAAAGCTCCTATGAGAAAGACAGCTCCATGGAGACCAGCACCGATGGCACTCACTTGTGGGCTGGTTTTTCATGGCTTAGTTGATTTTGGGACCTGGGGTTCCCTCCTGCAGCTTAAAAGGGCACCCTACCGAGTGCATTCCCTGGTGCTTCATAACGTGCAAGCTCATGTGAAAGCCTTTCCTTAGTTAAAAGAGGATTTCTCTCCTCTTCCAGTTCACCCTTTTAGATTAAATTCAGAGACCTAATTATCTCATCCTACTCTCAGGCCCCTCTGAATCCTGCTGAGGGATTCACCAGTTTCCAGGAGAAGGCACAGGCACATCCAGACTCTCCTTGAGGCTCTCCATCAGCCCCGAGCGCTGCTCTCCTGGCAGGGACCACGCTCCGGCAGCTCGGTTCACGGGCTGGAGGGCAGCGGAGGATAACTCAGGGTGTACATGGGGACAACCCCCGATCTGCACAACACGAGGGTCTGAATCACACTTGTTACACAGCTGGGTTTGAGGGTGGCCAGCTAAAATAGTGGTTTTATATCTGGAATACACAGATTTGTGGTTTTAAGCCTGCCACAGTGAGGTATGTCACTCCAGATGTCCCCAATAGCCAAAAACATGTCAGTGACAGACATTGGTTGGGGTCACAACTCTTCCAGTCACAAAACCCTGTGTCCACAGGAGGAAATTTTCCCCAGGTTCCCCCATTACCTCTGTGGATCACAGATTCAGGCAGCTCAGGTCTCCTGGGGTCCCTTCCAACCTGAATTATTCAATGATCCTACGACTGTAAACTGATTTCTTCTATATCACAGGCTCTTAATTAAATGCACATTTATGCCCATATGGACCCCAGTAACTGATCATTTGTCCTCGGATTTAGTCAGCATCTCCAGAAAGAAAAAGCAAAGAGGGGGTTGTTTCCAATCTGTCACTTGGTGGCTTTGGCATCTTGCAAAGGGCTCTCGTCATGCCCTTCTCCACTAGACTGGAGTGTCCTTAGCACCTCTGCGGGGAGAAAATACACAATCATCTGTGTACTCCAACCTCTCAGCTCTTCCAAAAAAACTAATCATCTGCCAGCCTAAGCATTTTTGGTGATAAACACTGTTTCTGCAATAATTTCACGTTTCCTTTGGCATTGACATTAGTAGCCAGGTACTCTAACATGTTTTGCTGTTGCTGTATATAAGGAAAAATAAATGCACCTCCTACTCCTTCATTTAGACACCAAAGGTCACTGTAGCTGTTTCTGTCGCAGCCTCAACTCACGTCAGGATCTGTTAATGCAGTTTCTTTCTACTGAACCCAGAAAACCCTGCATTTGGTGATTTACTGCCTCTTTCTGTAGGAAAATTCTTAATTTTTTCTCCTTTGGTGTACAGTTTTGCATTGGGCTGTCTTCTAACTTTTTTTTTTTTTCAAATGAGCTCTGCTTGCCAAGTGATCCAGACTGCTCCATCTGATGAACTTGTCTTCAACATTTGCCATCTCATTACCCTTTGTGCCACTGGCAGCTTCTCCCTGCAGGAGCCATTGGATTTGCATCACTTAGAGAAACGCTGAGACCTAGTATTAATCCCTGAAAAACGGCACAAAGAAAAAACACATTTGAGGGTAACATCTTTCTGGGATCTGTCAGGTTTTAATTAACTTTCTTGGGGCTGTATGGGCTGCCCTCACTACCCTATAGATGACCTGCCATTAACAGGACCATGGGCTCCACCATTTGGTCCAGGATTGACGTTGGGCATCGACCTTTTGCCGTCTAGGGATCTCTTCTGAACAGGTTGCTCAAAGCCTCATCCTCCTGCTGAAGTAACTCCCTTATTTAGGATTAACCTAATCCCTTTCTCCCCATATCTGGAAAGCTGTTTCCACCACGCTTTGCTGGAAAGGTGAGAAGATTTCTGCTTCCAGGACCTCTACAAGCTTGCCTGCAGGAACTTTGCGTACTGCTCTTCTCACCTCTTCCTCAAATACCAGGTTTCCAAATCTTTCCATGGTCCTTCAGTGATGGGACCCCTTCTGAAAATCAAGGGGAAGCTGCCATTGAGAGTTTTAGTTGGGGCAGAAGGCTTTAGGAGAGGCAGTAGTGCAACATAGATGAGAAGGTTAAACGGATAAGAAGATGGCCTATTCAGAGATAACCTACTCCCAATAAATATTCAGGTCACTATTGTCTTCTAAAAATTAGAGCCTACAGAAGCCCTTGCTATAGTATATTTGGGATGCTACAGGGTTTCTGGCCATTCCAATTTTCTCCATGACTAACAAGAGAGTGAAAACATCAAATATTCCAACTCTGACCCGAAGAATGCCCACAAATCTGGCTGAACAGGGCAGAAAAACAATCTGGGGTCATGGTAACAGATTGCCTTGTTTAAAGACTTCCTTAAAATCCAGGAAGCCGAAGGGGAATAAATCAGGTGAGGTGCTGAAAACCACTTTACAAGAGCCGAGAAGCTACCCGACCAACAGGACTGTTTAGTGTGACCTCTGTGGATTAACCTTTTCTCCTTAAATTTAAATTATTCCATTAAAAGTGGCTGCGGCCAGACATGCTGAGGTAGCCTACTGTTCCCCCCGACTGATCACACAAGCCTCATCTTTTTGGAAACCCATTTGGAAGCCCAGCTTGAAGCCCATGTGCTTCAGACTTCAGAGGACGGGACAGGAGGGTGGGTGCTAATTCCACACCACCACCCCCCACATCAGCTCCTCTGTTTGCCTATTAATGTCTGCTGAAAAGCTGTTAACAATGCTCATATCAGTGGGTTGGAATGGGGGGAGCTCTATTTTGGCCCGATGGCGTAGATACGCTCATTGGTGGGCGATGATGCCCACCACCTCTCCCTCCACTGGAATCCCAGAGGCCACCAACCCAGCTGCTGACCCCATCAATAAGCTGAAAAGCCTTTCCAAAAGCAGCCAACCTCTCTCCTTTCATGTATTATTAAAATTCTCACTGGTTAATTTATTAGGGTACTTTGCGCCGAGAAAAATGACCTCTTTGTTGACCCACTTAAACATGCTCCACTCCAACACAAAACTGTCAGAAGGGCTAAGGGGAGAGCTGGGGAAGTTGTGCACAGACTGATGTCCTTTGTCTCAGCGAGACAGCTCCAGGATGGAAGTGCTGGGACTCCCTGGCACGAGAGCAAAGGGCTAGACACAAGCCTTCACAGACCCAACCACAAAGGAAACATTCAGCCCATACGCTGCATGGACACAGCCAGAGAAACAAGACTCCCCAGACCTCCTTCCTACGCAGCGCTCATCCTTTCCTGAGCCTGTGGGTTTGGGGAAGAAACTCTGAGTCCTCCCCGTGTTGGCTCTTTGGAAAATGCAAATGGAAAACACGACGATGGGTGGTGGATGAACCCATCCACACAAGCTAGGAACCACAGTGCTCAGGAGACAGCAAAGGTGCATCCTGGACATAGAATCAGAATGGTCTGGGTTGGAAGGGACCTTAAAGATCATCTCGTTCCAACACCCCTGCCATGGGTAGAGACACCTCCCACTAGTCCAGATGAAGGTGTCCAGAACTGCACCTGGACTGTCCTCTTCTCTGCTCCTGGGTTTCTCCAGCAAGAGAATCACTAGATTTGCTCCACAGCAATCCCTGATTCAAACCAACACATAGAGGGTGTGAAGGGGCAGGGCACCGCAGGGCAAAACTGGATTAGCCAAACTGACAGCGTAAACTCCAATCAGTACCAAAAGGAAGTGAAATGAGAAGGATTATCTGTCATTAGGTCTCATTTTTCCATCAGTGTCATAAAGATAAAGCCACTCTCCTTCCATAAAGGTGGCCTGCAGAGTGCTGGGGGTCTGCAGGACTCTCAGGCTATTAGAGAGGACAAAAAAGCTCCATTTGCTTCATCACCAAGAAAGCGCCTGGAAAGTGCAACAAGGAAAAAAGGATGCTGCAAGGTGCCTTCAGACCTCAGGGGGTTGGGAGCTCCATCCTGTGCCCAGCTCATTGCCCTGACTATCACACCAGGTTTGTGGTGGAGAGTGTTTTAAAATCCAAATGCTTTGTTGGGGTTTGTCCTCACGTGATGCTCTTTATCGCAAGAAAATGGGCTGACAATTAACTTTGATACCAAGGGGGTTTGTAAAAAAAGGTTCATGAGGACACTTAAAGAGTGTGCCAAATTTCACCCCTTAGGAGAAGACTTGGTGGGGAGACCTTGGAGATTGACGTGAAATGCATTAATCCCTGCTTATTCTTAGCTTCATGAAGCTCACACATCCTGAGTGTTAGCTGAGATAAAATACCCAGAGCGGGACCGAACAGAATAAACCGCAGCAGAAAGCTGAAGGTAAGATTGGGAAGTAGGAGTTTGTGAGATCCGGTGCTGCAGCTGCCATTAATCTGTCAAAAACCCTTGGAGAAAGGGGTTTTACCCTGTTGTGCTGCAGTTTTCCAAGCGTCAAATCACGACCCAATCTCAGGTGGATGTTACAAAAAAAAATGACTGAGCTGCTATCTGCAAAAATACTTTGGGGGTGGAAAGTGTAGTTATACGATGGGTAAGGAGTAATTTTTCTGCCTGCAAGAGTTCTGCAAACCGAGAGGTAGAAAATTAGGCGTGGGAACCTGAACCTGCAGCAAAGAGGGGTGGAAAGAGCAGCAACGGATGAGTTTTATTGCAGCATGTGTTAACCATCTCTCTAGAAGAGGGACTGGGATGGGGGTGGAGGATTTGGCAGCTGGGGGAAACAAGGGGTTTGAGATGTATTTATAATGCTCTCACATCTGGGATCAATCCTGCAATGGGAACACAGTCTACGGACCAGGCAGGCCAGAAGGAAATGTTCTTTGTGGCCAGCCTGCATGAGGACTTGACCCATTGAGCCAAGCGTGGCCGTCGGAGGTGCCCCTCAAGTGACCTGGGGTTGTGGACTACCACAGATGCTTTCGAAAGGGAGTGGAGAGTTTCTCCAAGTGATTTGCTCTGAGACTGTAAGGACTCTGCATGGGCTGCCAGGGAAGAACTCAGCTCTCACTGGGAGAGGCTGAGCTTGGTGGCCTTTGGTGGCCCAGTCAGGTCACAGTGAAGTTGAAAGATGTTTTCCCCTCCACTTTGGTATACTGCGCCTCCACCCCAGCATGTCTTCATTCATATTTTCCTGCTTATCTGATCCCACCTGCATGTCTCTCCCACCAGTATAACCCTCCGGATTTCAGAGCAGCTTTCTCTGGTGCATAGCAGGGAGTGGGGGACCAAGGTTTGGGCACAGGCTTGCAGGAATGCCATGATCAGGGATGGCATCTACAGGCGCTGTGATAAGAGAGTCACCGTATTCCTGCACAGGACCTCATTTGAAAACTCCTTTGGAGGTAGTTCATCTTTAGAAACCAATATTATTAAAACATGGGACCTCTGGCTGTGCTGGAGGATTTCCTGTCCCAACTTGCATTGGCTGTTGGGCTTGGGAAGGACGGGTAGTCTTCACTGGGTTAAAATACCCCAAATTCCTTGGCTGGGTGTTTCCAAAGATATATATATCTCCTGTGCTCTGCTAGAGTTTGACAGAAGCCACTCCTTATTACATTACCTCCTGATACGCAGGGGATCTTGGGCTTTGCTTTTGCTGTGAGCCTCCCAAACCCACCGTGCATCCCCACGCTCCCAGTCCAGCCTGATGCTGCCCCACCACGCTGCTGCAGCCCACTGCAGATGGTCTGTGTTGACTCTCTGGGTGCCCTTTGCAAGCTCAAGTGGTTTTTGCAGCTGAGTAAATAGGATTGAAGCCTGTTGTGGATCCCTGCCCTGTCTGCACATGGTCTCCTCGCCCTCCCACCAGCAAGAATGAGCAATGAGGACCCTGCTGGGTTCCCCACCCTGAGCAAACACCGGAGAACGCCTCTCCTTTCCCAGCAAGGGTGGGCTCCATGTGTAGTCCAGGAGCTCCTGATGACCACTCTTAGCATCCAGGGATGCAGAAAAAAGGGCGTCCTATGCCAAGCCAAGGATGTCTCCTTGCTGCAGCCAGAAAGATCAAGTGAGAGATGATGGCAGCAGGGTCATGGAAGAATGAAGGCTGGGGAGATGGCAGCAGGACTAGGCTGGGCTTCAAAAGCTGTATCATTATGTCAAGAGATAAGGTTTATTAATGTGTTTTTCTACTGGGGAACCCCTCCCCCCACACACACATAGATGATGAGATGGGGGAGAAGCTCTGAAGACCCCTTCGGCGCAGCAGGTCTGCAGAGGGATTTGAGCCTGGCAAAGCTCAGTTTCCATCATCACTTAGGAGAAAACAGGAGGAATGAGGCCAGGGAAGGGCCATCAGACAGGCACCCACTGACCTCCACAGGGAGTGGTCCTACATCAGCCGATCCCTGGGTTCAGCCAAAGGGCCGTGAGGCCACCTCCAGTCTGCACTTACTCACACAAGGCAAGGAGGCACCCAGACCCCACCAAACCCGACACCCCTTCTGGCTTCGTATGCCCCAGGCACCTGGATTTTCTATCCATCATTGTTTTCCACAAAGACGGCACCTCCTGATCACCATCAGGGCCAGGTGCCGCGATCCCAGGAAAATATCAATAAACGGGAGGAAATTCAGAGAAGAACAAAGGAAAATATTATTACAGAGTCAGAGAGACTGACTTTCTGAGCTAATGTGTTTAGCTTGGCTTAACAGCAGCTTAGCAGGGGCTTGGCAACTCAGCTGTCTGCAAATATTTAAAGGGTGTAAACACCAAGGACAAGAGGGAAATCACTCAGGGGATTTTACAGAGTGGGATGAGCAGGAACGAAGTGAAGGCACGAACCCACCATGATTGCTAACTGGGGCTTAGGTCTCTCCCCATATGATTTGCTCCAGTTCCCTGATCTTATAGCTGCTCTATATGTCTCCGTAGCATCTGTTGTGTCACGATGGGACTCAGAGAAGCGCACACAACCCTTATGTTGGGTTTCATCTCTGTGGATGCCAACAAAGAGAAGGTTTCTAGATGTTGGTGCAATTTTAAGCTCACCAGGGAAAGGGCAAGTGGCATCTAACAGCACACAGCCCTGTTCCCAGCAGGTCTCCAGGCTGCTCAACAAGAACATTTCCCCACCTACGCTCTGTTTTTCTCTTCTGTCATCACCAGCTTGGAGTCTAAAGCATAGGGATGGGTGAGGATTTTAGCTGAAACCTTAGAAGGATAGACATGGCAAGAAATATTTTGCCAATCCCTATCAATTCTGCAAATTTATTTACTTGGAGAAAGCATCCTTTAAACTCCCCTCCAAGCCCCTGAAACAATTTCAGTGTTTCATAACTACGTTTGGATATTCAGTTCAAAGTAATACTGAACTTTCAAACTGGAAGGGTTAAAACAATAGCTCCAAATCAAAGTATTTAATTTACAGTCCAGGGAAATATTTATTCATCTTTCAAGCAAAGTTCTCCTCCAGCTTCGCAGAACTGCCAGAGAACCCCCCTAGAACAAGCCGCTGTGTCCTATAGGGTGACTCCAAACTGTTTTGACTCCCCGCAGTGACGTTGCTAAACCCCAGACGAGAAGGCTATATCCCAGTAGGCACCAAAAAATTGCTTACGGAAGGGAAGATTCAAATTTAGAGTGGCTGCCCATCTATAAATAGTCTGCAGAACTAAAATACATTCCACTTTGGCTGGAAATGCCTTTGGCCTTGTAGTCATAAACACTCCTGCCTTTTATAGATGAACCAAATATTTGGTTTCTATAGTTATAACAGCGACTACCCCGTGGTCTTTATTTTTAATCCGCACAGTGTTTGCATGAAAAGCAGGGCAGCCGTTTGCGGGGACCTCAGCGGAGTCTGGACCACAGGTGCATCATTAAAAATAAACCTGTCAACGGCACAAAAAAGCTCTCCCCGAAGCATCCAAACGCACCGAGGTTTTGCTTGTAAACAGCATTTGGCATTTAGATGCTGCACTAAGTGCGCCCAGAGTGAAAAAAGGCCAAGGAACCGGTGATTGCTAATATAATAATGAGGCTCTGTCCTACTAATCTGATGTTCTCAAAGCACTTTGCAAGCATTAATCATCCTCCCAGCGGGGCAAGTTGGGGATCGTCGCTCTGAGTGTGTAACACGGCGCTGGGCGGCTGCAGCCCAAAGATCAGGGATGTCCAAGCAGGGAGGGTCTGAATTGCTTTATATATATATATATTTATATATATATGTAAAGTCACAGTCATCTCCCAGAAACTTGTCTTCAAAGGAGCCTGTTTATCTCCCTGACAGCAATACACATGAAAGCCCTCTTATTCAGCGCTTAATAAATCAAACACTCGTCCGCTGGCATTATTGATGGAAGGAAAAGGAAATTAAAGGTGACCTGCTTGGCTTGGAGATCATAGGATGTTTCCTCATCCATTTGCAATAATTTAAGGTGGTTAAATCCTGCCTGTAAGAACTAAAGAGGTTTCGGTTATCCTCGTGTCCCACTTCAAAGAGGATCTCAGGGTGGGAGACTGAGCTTCCCAAGGGATGCTTGGAGGTGATGGTGCAGATCCAAACTCTCCATCCTCCTAAGCAGCGAGCCTGCAAGCCCAGCCGGGTGGATGGGCAGTGCTTTCCCTGGAAAACATCTAAATTCAGCTCCTCAGCAAAGCCACAGCTGTTTCACTTAACAGATCCGAATTTATCATCGAGCTGGACATGCCAAAAGGATGACGGGGCAGGAAGGGTGAAAAGTAAATCAGCCCTGGGGGGCTGGGCTCACATGGGTCAGCTAAGGACCTGTTCCTCGTGCTCAGGATCGAGGGACATCCAAATGCCACATCCTATACTGTCTTCTGGCAGCAGAAGCAATGCACGCTGGCTGATGTACGCATGACACACTCCTGTGCCCGTCCTGATGGGCTGATGGATGCCAACGTGCCAGACAGTTGTGTGAAGCTGTCCTCACCTGGGACAAATCCCCATTTAGGCTGCTCTACACAGCTACAGAAAGTCAAAAAGCACCTGGATATCACAGGGATTTACTACGAGAGGGACAATATTTCAAATTGCCCCAAAGGGGTGAGTTTCTGCATGACTTGTGGTCTGGACTTCTTGCTCTCTTGGGACAAAAGAGTCATGAATTATCCCAGTCTGGGAGTGTCTGCACAGTGTTAGGTGTGAAGAATGGACAACTACAGGGGAAAAGAGCTGGTACAAGACCCAGCTTGAGGTGGGGGGCCTGAAGACATCCTAGCTCATCCACTCATGGCAGGAGAGAAGCCACCACTCCCTCCCTTAAATTAATCCAGCAGTGAACACGGATGTTCTGGGTGAGATTAACACCCTTTCCCCCAGCTTTTCTTACTCACACAGTGCTCTGGGAAGAATTCAATCAGCATTTTTTGCTCAGCCAAGGATGTTTAGGCATCCCTACCACCCTGCACTCTCCCAGACCTGGCTCTTAGCTCTTGCTTCAAGGCAGCACCACTGGAAGAACCTCATTGCCCTGTACCCATTGGCCGGAGTGGGACATCTCCTTTGGAGATGTGACAACGGTGCATGGACCTGCTGGATGCCTGGAGCCAGGCTTTCTACTCTCAGCAGTTGCTTCTGCCTTGATTTGCTAAAATTAAGGTGCCACAGAGATGCTCTCCTACAAGGCAGAGGTAGCACCAGGTTCACCAGGGTGCCGTTGTGCAGCCTGGAGCACTTGTGCTCCCTGAGTTGCTGCAGAGATGCCCTCCCCCCCNTGTCACTGATTTCCAAACCTGTGGTTGCTTTGCAATATTGATATTCTTGTATTTACCAGCAGCCATCTCACAGATGCGTGGAACGGGTCTACAGTAAATTGCTCCTGTGATTTAATTACCCCCTTGGATTCCTGATGCATTTGCAAGCAGCAGTGAGGAAGTCAAACATCACTGATCTGCATCAACCCAGGGATGCTGTTTCGGAGCTGAACCTCTCGCCTCATCCCCAGTTGGGATAACCTCAGCTTGTGTTGGCTGGGAAGCCTGATGTGTTCTGGGGTGCTTAGGGGCAGATGTCTGTGTGCTTGACCCATTGGCCACGAGTGGCTCTGGGAACCCACATTCATGGCTTTAGGGACAATTCTTGGCAGTGATGGGAGAGATTTTCTCATCTGTAGGAT
>VZTO01025592.1:0-64961 GCA_013400615.1 Syrrhaptes paradoxus
GCTTCACACTGTCAATAATCTCACCTACAATACAGTAAATAATCCAGCTCCTCCACAGCTCATCCTGAAAGCAGCAGAGGTTTTGTGGCAATTTGCTGCAGTGGTGTAAGATTTCATTATTTCCAGATCTTTTTTCCACTGTTCTGCTTGCCCTACCACGTAGCAGTAGAAGAGGAAGCACACTTGCGGCTCACCCACCCCGTGCAAAGCTTCGGTTTTACGCATCCGAGCTGAAAACGCCGGTGGCACTGGGCTTGACCAAAGCGAGTGCCCTGCAAATGGGACGGTGCTGAGTCGTATGTACTAACTTGTGCGAGCTCTGACATACGGTAGGAAGCCATGGGTGACAATATTTAAAACTTCTGCACAAAATACATCTAAGATAGGCCCTAAACCTCTCACAACTGCTCAGGAAAGTTACAACAGCCACTGGTTTGCAAAGGTGAATGAAAGATAAGGAAGTACTGGTTTTCTTTGTTTGATTAAAAAAAACCCTTTTAAGCCATCACCACTTTCCTCAGGGGTACCAGGCACGTAGCTGATCAACTTGTGCTTGTTTAGTACTTTTGAAAACCCCCTTCTGCACACTCAAGTTCTCAGTATTGGCTGTTCTGCAAAGCATGGGAATTCTATCACTGATATTTGTGGGAACAAAACTGGATCAAGGCAAGAAGATGTAAGAAACCTTACTTTCCCTTATATTTTTAGGGCTTCCAAGATGATGAAGGACACAAAAGCTTCTTGACATTTTTCCTGTAATGTTGTTTGGTATATGTCAGGCCTTCTTCATACAAGTGCTTTTATTAAACAAAGCCCACTTTAATGCATGATAAATTCAGAGCCAGACAATCCACAGAAAAAGCAAATGTTTCAAAACACCTCACATAGGGAAAAAAAAACCCACTTTATTTAAGATGTCAAGTTGTGACCTCATGAAACATTAGCACACCAAAACCTTACCAAAGGAAGATTTACACTGCTGACCATAGGACAAAGAGAAACAGAGTGAGACTAAAGCAAAATATTCCTTTAAATGGTTTCCAAATAGATTTTTAAAACAGAATGTCTTAACTTCTTCAACAAATAGCAAGCTAAAAAATAGGCTCATTTAATGATTTTATGAAAAAAGTGGGAGTTTTGTAAGTAATAAGCTGATCTAAGAACTTTCAACTATTGTATTTCATTCTAATAACAACCATTCAGAACAGATTCCCCTTCAAACCGATGTTGACATTTTGTAATCTGCTGTAAGTGTCAATCTTTCCAGGGGACACAGGAAACGGGGACAGTCACTGATCCTACAGTCAAGTGCACTAAGAGCCTAGTTGGGGCACTTTGAAGTGAAGCCCAGTGACAAGACAAGGATTTATGTTCCAGACTTGTCTTCTGAAGCTATTTCCATATTTCCAGTCCACTCTCCTCTTGTCACAGGAATCCTTTGTAGCATTTTGTAAATGGCAAAAAGAGGCAGATCTAAAATACAAGCAACATCAAACAAAAACTGACCCCTTGGAGCTTTTGTCTTCCATGTCCCTAGCTGCAGAGATGTGAAAGCAAGAGGACAGAAAGAAGAGCTCCTACTCCTGGGACAGGATGACATTTTTCAGGTCCCCATGATAACACTTTGCTTTTCCAAGTCTTTCCCTATCACTGTGACAGATAGGAAACAGCCTTCTGGCCTGCGGGGCCCAACTCAGATGCGGCTGTCAGAAGGGAGGTGTCCTGGTTTTTATAAGGGTAGCAACCCAGGTCCTGCCCCATGTGGCAGAAATCAGGGAATATACTACGACACCCTTCTTCCCTGATCCTTGAGAGAAGGTCACTGGAAATGAAACACAGAAGTCAGCTATGCCATCTCCAGGTCCACCACAATTTCCTTCACATGTTTGCCATGGCTTGGAAACTAGGTCTTTGCACAGCAGAGGCTCTAGTGTATTACACTGCAATATTTACAGGCTTCGTTTACTGCAAAAATGACTCGTCTATTAGTTAGGAAGTGAACTAAAGGAATAGGTACCTTCTGCAAGGTTGCAGTAACAATAACGTCCTCTGGTCTCAACGTCAGGACAAAGAGGTATGCCATCAGTCATGATTATGGGTAAAAAGTCATTATTCATTAAATTTAATGACCTAGAAAAAAAAGCAAGCTTGGCTATTTGTAGCAAACGCCTAGGGAGGCTCACTCTTTCCTTGAGTTGCTCAGGCTTTTACTGTCCTTGATCCATTTGCTTTGTGTCAGCCCGTGCCACCTGGATATAAATCTCTTCCAGCTTCTACTCCTTATGCTGCCTTTTAATAACTTATAAGACCCTGCAGAAATGCACAACTTATTTATACACTCGTAAACAGTGCAGGATCTATTTTTTAAACGTGCCATTGGTAGTAAACATCAACTTCTCCTCAAGGTAGTTTCCTGCACAATGCGGGGCTCAATGGCTGCATTACAGATCATCAGATGACTGCCAGCAGACCAAAGATGTACAGCTCCAGCAAGACCTCCTGAAGCATTTCCTTCCAGTAGGTGCAATGCTTCACAGGCAGAAAAGCACATCAAATGTGCCCTTGAACTTGTTTCTCTCAGGCAATGCTGACCCTGGTAGTGGAAAACAGCAGAATCACAGTCTCTTAACTACTTCTGGAGACGTGAATGCTAAACTAAGAGAGCAATAGTGTTGTATTTCTGTCCTTTTCTTCCTTTATTTCTTAATCAAGCTAAATCATGTTTAAGCAAATATTCATTTCTGCTACTCTTCATTTACAAGCTGGTCCCCTCCAGCCACCTAACACAAATGTTTTTTCCCTTGGGCTCACTCCAGTTTGACAATATACGAAAGAAGTGGTGTCCAGAACCACATTAAATATACATTCAGTTCAATTCCACCATCGCTTCAATTATCTTTTTCCCAGGATGGGCTGGCAATGCATGAACAGGTACATTTTTTCCCATCAGTATATCCTGTTGTAAATTCATGTCTACAGTATGTTTCCTATTCTCAGACCACTCTCACTACTGCTGTGTCTCGGGCTTTTCCATTTTCTACCAAATATCTGTGTTGAAATTCAATCACTTTTCTGAAGCTGTACCAAGTAAAACTCTAATGAGTGTGGATGCAATCTCATAGTTTTCTGAATTCAACAGATTTTTTTCTGTCCATATTTCTAAACGTTTTCAGTCCTTTTATATTACTTCATTGTCCCTGCTGATGTTCTATAGAATTAGTGTTAAATGTGTGACTGTATCAGCAACATATTATCTGCTCCAGTGATTCTTCTCCCCATTGAATCAGAGACGCTGTGCTAACTTCAGTTTGATGAAAAGCCACCATTCCTTTTACGTCAGCATTTCCTATCTTTTGATAACATACCAACCAGAAAACAACTAAAGCATTTGTGCAGACAGTGCTCCTTTAAAATCTTGGATGTTACAGCATTAATTGTTTTCTGTTACCTAATTAGGAGACCACCTTCACATGATCGTGTAATAAGATTTAAAATGAACAAACAAACAAAAAAACCCCACACTACAAATTCCCATGAAGCCCAATCTGGCAATATCATCATCCAGCTGCACCACAGAACTACATCTTCCACACCCCCTGGACCTGTTCACAATAAACAATATGTTAAGTTGTGAAAAAGAAAGAATTCCTTTCCACTATTTGCAAGCAGATTATTTCATTAGTTCTAAAACTTAATTACAGAACTTCTACGCAATAGTTTGGGTTGACATCTGATAAATATTCAATTAAGCCATGACATTAAAACCTGAAATTACGTGTAAAGATTAGCACTGCTGGGAAAGCGTGATGGTAGCAACACTCCTATGCAGCAAAGAACTAATTTAGAATCCAGCACTTGGCGTGCAGGTCAGACCTGATTGCATTAACGGCACAGACGTATTAAGACCAAAGATTAACAACGACACCCCCGAGTCAGGTAAAGTTTCTGAAGAAAAGCCTGTAAGACAGAGGCAGGAAGACTGCAACAGAAGAGTGGCCATAATGTGTAAGATGCACCAGGATTAAGAGGACAAGTGCGTATGTGATTTTCTGAAAATGCACAGATCTAGGTGCATACCTAACTGCTTCCACATGAAAATTCCTCTATGCGTATAGCATAACTTTGCCTGCAGAATAAAAAATGAAACAAACAACAAACAAAACCCCAAAACCTGGATCCAAACAAACAAAACCAAAATGATCCAGCAAGCCATAAGTTTTAAGAAATTAAAGGAAACAAATAAAAAAGAACTAAGGTTAGTCTAAGAGACAAAGAAAGTAATTGATAGGAACATCCAGGTAAAAGTCTCAATGAAAGTTTATTTTATTTTTGTTTCAGAAATTCAACAGATCACCTAAAAAGTCTGTTAAAATTAGAGATGATCCTGTCTTTCCCTGTTAATTTAAAAGAGACCTTACATCCCAGGTCCCCCATGTGTCTAATGAGAATGTAATTACCCATCCTTCACATAAGACGAAAACATGCAGAGGCAGACAAACAGAAGGTGCTAGGAAAAATACAAAACATAGCAACAAAGTAGAAATGTTAAAAAAGGAAAAAGGAACAAAAGCAACGTCAGATAAACATATACTCACAGTTGAATTATTGTANGAGTTTGCTGCTTTAGCCAAGAAACAAAATGAGCAGGGTCTCAAAATTCTAAACAGAGCCAGAATGAAATAAGGTATTTGCCCAGCACTGAAATCTATCTGCACTTACTTTTAGAACTACTCTTACCAAGAGGAAAGAAAAAAAAAATACCACCTGCACAACTTAGCCCGAAAGGGAAACACTTTCAGGTACTGACAAAAAGAAGCTGTGAGGGAGGTGACTAACATGGCAGAAAGCAAGCAAAAAAGATGCTGGTGGCTTTTATTCCTTCTTTACAACGATGAAGGATGCCTAGAAGGTGGTGTTAAATAAAAGATCATGAAGGGTGTTTCTCCTCACATTAAATACAGCTCTAGATTCCTTGTGTTTTGCTGGATAACTGAAAAATAATGAGAGCATGAAATCATGACAGAATAAAGCACAGCGGCTTCGGACCTGTGCAGCTTCTCAATACAGAGAAAGGATGTTAAGTCAGGTTATCTAAAATTCTTTATTTACTTTTCCTTTCTGCTTAAAGCTGTTTAATACAAACTCATGATAACAGACGGGATAATCTCTCGGTGTGAACAAATTTTTGCAGTACTTCAAAGGGTCCTTCGACCAAAACAATCAGCCTTGCTCTTCCTGATCATTCCTAGGTAGAGAGCAAGGCAAAAACAAACAACAAAAAAGACAACAGGAAAAAAGTAATCTTGAACTGATTTCTTTTCGAGATGGAGAGGTGATGAACCTCGGAAGGTAAAGCAAAGCAAGGTAAAGCAAAGCCTGTTTTTCCTTGGACTTCACAGTTAACTCTCAAACACAATAATTTTCACCCATGGAAGATCAGGCACGGCTGTATGCCATGTATAAGGACCAGTAATCAAGAGAAGGGAAATAACTTTAAGTGACTGCAGAATGCCATCTTAAAACAGGAGGCAGAAGACGATGGTTTAAATCATTGGGGTGCCTCAGGGGGTGAGGGCAGAGGCTGACAGGGCATCATCCCACCTGCAGCACTCCCCACGGCCTGCTCCAGGAGACAAGCACTGCCCTGAATTTGGCCACCGTCTCCTCTATCTCACGACCCCTGAGACAGGCAAAGTCTCCGTAACTGCGGTCATACCTTGCCCTAGCGGTGACATCCACCTCTGCCCGGAGAGTCTGCCGGGACATCGCCCACACTGCTCCCCACTGGTCACATCAGCTCCAGGCAGCTCCCTCCAAACAGCTTTTTGGAAATAATTCTGTGTGGCTGAGCTCTGCCCGCACCATTGCCTTCTCCTTCTGTCCCATTCAGACACAAACTGATGTCTCGGTGCCAGGAGGTGGCCCGTGTGGCAGTGGAATGGGCCGGCACACACCCCGAGCCACGGGGGAACGGCAGAGTCCCTCCACAGAACCAGTTCACAGCACGGGGGATATAGGAGCTCTGAGAGCAGCCCCTCCGCAGCCAAAAGGAGCCCTGAGTGCTCATGTGCTTCAAACACACCTGGCTGCAGCCTCTCTGACAGCTCTGCCACAATCTCTCAACATACTGGCTGCACTTTTCCCCTTACCCTTTTATAAATCCCCTCCCCACTCAAGGGCCCATCACAGAATCACAGAATGTTNCTCCATCCTCCTGACACTCACCCTTCACATATTTATAAACATTCATTAGGTCACCCCTCAGTCTCCTCTTTTCCAAGCTGAAGAGACCCAGCTCCCTCAGCCTTTCCTCATAAGGGAGGTGCTCCATTCCCTTCATCATCTTTGTGGCTCTGCGCTGGACTCTCTCCAGCAGTTCCCTGTCCTTCTGGAACTGAGGGGCCCAGAACTGGACACAATATTCCAGATGCATCACACTGTGGGACTATCCAGAAGGAGGAAGGATTGAATTTCTCTCTTTTGTCATGTCCACGGGCAGACTACTACAGGGCAAGGATCACCCAGATGCTCTCATGCCTCCAGGGAGCAGTGGGGGGGGTGCTCTGTCCAAATAAATATCCATCCTTCCTTCCCCCCCCCCTTCCCCAGCTCCCTCTAATCACATTTTTTAATGAATCTTCATGCTTCCTTTTTTAATTTTTGCTAATAAAACATAAAGAGGGAGAGGAAGGGGATTTGTTTGCTAAAGGCATAGCTGGCATTTGTCCCAATAGGGTAAACCAGTATGACCAGTGCCCAACAACAGATGCCTGGTGAAAAGCAGAGGAAACAGCATGAGCAAGCACGGTGTGACTACTCCCCACACCTGTGTTTCAGCAAGCAGGCAGACATCTACAGATTCCAACACATCTACAGATTCCACAACTTGGAGGCTGCATCTAGAGCAAGACCAGCAACACAGCTGTTCCCCGTAAATGTCTTGTTCCTTCTCCAACACGTCCTGTTCCTTTTTGGCTTCCAGACACCATGAGTCAGAGAGGTCCATAACCTTGGGTGCAGAAAAGAAACAAACTAAAACACCCAAACAGTTTTTTCATGGCTGCTTGAAAATCGCTGCCTGATCACTTCATTGAGTATCTAATGAATAATTCTTCCTCTGTGTGAAAGATCAGATAACTTATCTTCTTTATAGGCTTTTAACACTGCTCCGTTTTTCTCATGTTGTGTTATCTTAATCTAAATAGTGTTTCCTCAGATGAAAGCTGCATTATAGCTCTGATCATAGATGTTTTTTCTTAAACTGCTGAAAAATAAAAATACCTAAGATGGCCTTTACACTGGATTTGCCATGTTTTTAACAGCATAGAGTGCATAAGTCTATATAGTGATTTAAATGGTGACGTAAGTTACTCAGATTCTTAATTAGTAATCAAGTTGCTGCTTGACATTAATGATGGTTAACCTTTCATGTGTTACAGCTTTATCATGCTGGTTTTGGGTGAAAAGAGCAACTTGATATAGACATTGCAAAACCAGCATAAAGGTTTTTAATATTTTTAATTAAACTACCCTAAGAGAAGTGGATTTCTGGGGCAAAAAGCTAGTTTACTAAACATATCCTGAATTTCAAAATAGTTTACTCCACTCAGAAACTAGTTTCTTGTAATAAATTGAACTACAGTAATGGTCTGTGTCCATTCCCTGTCTCACTCAAGACTCCAGAGTTAGTACATGTTTTTTAAAGGAAAAAAAAAAAACAGAAAAACTAAACCACACACTGCATCTTCATTCACAGACCAGAAAATAAGCTTGGTTTTGTAATCTGTAATCTTCAGCTTCTAAACTTACTCTTTTGATTTATTCAATTAAGATAAAATTCTTTCCACTCCCCCAGAAAAGACTACAAATACCAAGAGTGGGTTCAGCCATTCAAAAATAATGCAGTCCTGGTGAAACCACCAAGGACTTCCACCTCTTTCATGACTGATATATATTAAAACTTCAGCAGCAGACAAAACTGCTACACTGATACATTTTTAAAAACCACTCGGAATTATCTGAATAGATTATAATGTATTTATTTAGGCATAATTAAAGTCCCATAAATTTTCACAAGAAGACTTTACTTATACCTAAGGGATTTTTTTCACAGCACTTTAAATAATGAAAGTTATAAATTTATTTATTTATACAAAGAAAGGAAAATGTACTGCAGTTTTCCATGTCCATCACTAATGATCCTAAGATTCAGGGAAGAACCCACTGTACTGAAGCTGGAGCTGAGGAATAATTCATTTTAGAAAAAAAATCTGGAGGCAAGTCAATAAACTCCTAAAGGCACAAGTGAGATGTGTAACACACAGTCCCTCCCAAAAAAGAGGGAAATGTCAGGATTGCTTCAGGCTTTTGCAGATCTCATCCTTGTTGCAAAAGGAGGAAAATGCAATGCAGTGCTGCTAATTGAACAAGTCTGTTATTTCATCTGGACCACCAGAATCTCCAACCCCCAGCTGTTACATCACAAGGCAGCTGAATTGAAGCATAACTTCATCACTGCAAAGCTCTTTATAAATTGCCTCAGCAAGCATATCTGTCCCTTAAAAAGACCAAAATCCTAGAACATACAGTGAAAAGTATGTTTCAAGCATATTATACAGTAGATACCTAGGCCTGACACAGAACAAGAGAAGTCTTCCTTGCAGATACCATCATATTGCAGAAGCACGAACACCAAAAAAATAAATCCTCTCAGACGTTCACTCCTGGCCCAGTGGGCTCCCTTCCTTGTGCAATGCATAAAAGAATTCAAACATGGGAAAAATCACCCAGGAGGGAGACATCATCAGCACTAACCAGAGATGGAAGAGGCCATCACTCAAGCTGTTCACTTCCCTTGCTGAGTTGCTGCTCTTTCCTGCGCATACCTGCTCACAGGTCAACTGACCAAGGGTTAAGGAAAAAAACCACTGCCAAGAACAGCACTGAATGTAGTTCTCTTCCCCTTGAACTCACATTCATGGAGAATGCAGAGACAGCTTTAGTTTGTTTATAAAAAAAACCCAAGACTCTTGTCTACTCCGTCACTAGCCACTTCATATCTTGGAGTCGGTACTGCAGAGTGGGATGCTACTGATTTATGGTCCTGCACACCACACTTCCACCCTGGGAAAGAACACAGATTGTCAAATACTTCTGGGTAATTTAACATGATATAACCTTTCTGAATGCACCAGCCACCTTGGAATCAGTGAAACAAAAATTAAAAAAAAAAAAAAAAAATCTGTAAAAGTTCCAAGTTGCAGAGCAGCGTGCAGGTGAAGGATCCAGGCTGCACCAGTTGGAGATCACTTGCGTCACACCGTGATCATCAGATCTCCCCCGAGCTGGCATGTAAAGGTCCACAACTACCCCGCAGGACACAGATGGAAGAGATAACAGTGATCTTCTGCTAGTCATTATCTAACAAACTTCTACAGCAAATCCAAACACCCCATCTCATATTTATAGATGTTATAAACAGGAAAGTTCTCTTGAGTACCTTTTCTGTTAAAGAAAAGAGAAACATTTATGCAACTACTACAGATGTCTTTTTTCCAGCAAAAAATCAGGAGAATCCAAATGCGTTGTCTGATTTTGTGTGCTAGTGCCCATTAAATATTAAACCACACACAGTCCCTCCTTCCCAGCCGCGTCACGACGTGTGTCATTTGGCTGGTTTGCAGGTGTGCAGCCTCCCCACGTCAGAGGAGAACCATGCTGACCCCTGGCAGGACAAGCAGTGGGCATAACTTTCTAATATTTATATTGTGGTACCATTCAGAAGCCAGCTCAACTGGGATTGTCAGTGTTACATATAGTAATAGCGTTATTGTTTAGAGAGCTTTTCTCTGACGGCATACAAGCATAAGAGGAGGATATAACAAGAGGATGGACAAAACAGGACTGGGGAGGAAATACAGTGGCAAAAATCACAGAACATACCCAATTCTTGGACAAGCTGGGAGCAATATTCAAAGCTCACTCCTGTTATCAGGTTATAGGTTTTTTTATAGATAGCATGGAAGAGAAATTTTGAAGAAGTACTTCCAGTACGTGAAAAAAAACTAGCATGGAAGAAAGGGTTTAGGTATAACATGTTGCAAATACATTTGAAAACATAACAATAACAAGAGTTTAAGTTGTATACTTCCATTTAAAAAGAAAATTCAGCAATGCACAAACACATTGAAAACCAGTGCAACTCTAGGTTGCCTTAATAAAACCCCAAATAAGTGAAATGCTAGAGAACTCGGTGGATGCTAGAATAATTAGACCCTTCTTGTCCTTTCATCCCACAACTCTTCAACTCTTCCTGTAGTGGGAAATTGATTGAGGTGAAGGCTTTTATTTAGACTTTTTCATTTAGTCTGCTTTAAGAAATCTTTACAACACATTCCCGACACGTATCTGATCGGGTGACACTCCTTGAAGTTTATGGTCAACTTACCTCTGTCTGCAATAGGCACTAAATCCTCATGTATTAGATTCAGTAAGGTTGAAAGTTTTTTCCTTTTTTTTTTTTATTTTACCATGACACATTCAGTGGCTATTACTGTTTAGTGTATCTACATGTCTAAATATTTTATCATGCTTTAAATTTTCTTGCAGTATCCCAAAGCATTTTTTTTCCCAAGACAAAGGATTCCTGGCCAATGCACAGTGCTGAATCTTGGGACAGGGAGGCATGGATGGGTACATGTGCCTCAGGAGAAGCCAAAACCCATCGTACCGCTCACCGTTGGGTGGTTAATGTTGTGTTACTGATTCCTCACAAAGATGCAGATGATTAGCACAGCCCAGTACACTCTCAAGTGGGCCTTGCAGGTGCTGCAATGTTGGGGAAAAAGGTATTTCCAGTTAACAGTAATAATGTTATTTTCTTCATACTTTCATAATTGTTTTTTTTTTTTAAGACAAGATCAAAACATTTCAATTTTATTTGAATTAAATACTTCAGCAAAGAATTTTGAACTACTAACATATAGGCATCATAGATACAAGTGTCCCAGCTTTGCTCACCACACTTGCTATTTGCATGTCATTTTCTACTGATACTTTTATTCTGAGTATCAGTGTGCATATGGCTTCACATCAGTCTCAATAATCTGTCAGAAGTTAGTTCTTATTTATTTCCTTGTTCAGTTGTTACAGCCTTGAAGCATGTTGTAAATCTACTAAACTCATTAAATCTGTCTGAACAATTTATCCAGTTCCTAAATTGAAAATACCAGTAAGACTAAACTGAGACAACTGTGTCCTCACCATCAGGTGTGGAAACTTTGCTTTTAAGCAGCTGCCACATTTCCCTGAACCCTGGAACAATCCTATAGGATTAGGAACAATCCTATAAGACAATGGAGTTCAAGTGCACTTACACTGAACTCCATTAAATATATCAACCAAACTTGTAAGAGGATGATATTGCAAAACAGACTAAGTATTCAAAGATCTTATCTGCACTTTTTAACAGTTTAAGTATGTGACCAGCTTGGTTTTCACTTAACGGGGACGAATACCCAGGCAACCAGACTACACAGGCCTCCCAGTTTCAGAAAAACACACGTATTTTAATTAAATTTGAGATATAGACCAAGACCAAAATAAATCTGTCTTCTTTTGATAGTTTTTTAAATTAAAAATTACCTTCTCCATCTTCCTGTCCTTCATCAAAACTACATGGGATGTCTAGATGTGTCATTATAGCCACTTTTTGCATTTTCAAGATGCAGGAATACTGTAGGTTAAACTCCTTTACCTAGATCACCTGCTTGTGTTCCTATTTCAGACAAAGTTATTTCCTAACATAAGGCATAAGGGAGGATGACATCATGTTCTGATATTTATTCATCGTTACTTTGGTAGCTAAGATCTGCTCACTGCTTTGCAAAACATCATTTCATGATCAGCTTGCTGTTATCGTCTAATCCTGTTGTATCTTTTCAGTTATTTGAGAATTCTGAAGTAAATCAATGACAGTCTTACCAATAAAGTCATTGTTATTTGTATGGCCAAAGATAATAATTCCCTATCATTTACCATAACAGTTTAAATGCAGATAGCCAAGCTGCTGGATTTTTTTTAAGGCTATATCTAAACATTAAATAAATTACATAATAAATTAAATTAAATAAATTACTAAATACATTAACTCCTATTTTTACCAGTTAACTCTTAGAGGTCAGAAAAAACCACAGCTTTCTGGATATGTTAACTCGTAACACCTTCTCAGAGCTGCTTGATCTTACTTTCTCTTGAAGGCTGAATAACAACTAGATGGACCACAACTCATAGCAATTCCTTTGTTTCTATCCACAAGTAGCACCACTGCAAGGGTAATGGGCTATGTCTTCGTGTTAGAAAGCTGAAATTAGCAGGAGTACCAGCCCAGAATAAGCAGGTCTGATTTGTGGTTTGCAAACCTACGAGTTGAAGTGTCTTTAGTTACGGTATCCTGTCTGTGGATCCCAGAGCTTACTGAATAAGCAGTCATTCAAAAAACTCTAACTTTCTCATCATAAGGTATTGTCACATTATTTCAAATTAGACTTTTATCCATCACCTGCTCAACATTATACATCACGAATGTCAGAACTTCTGCAGTATTTTTAATTTTTTTTCAACACAAATTACAATCTCCGCATTAAAAAATAACCTGCCTCTGAATTCTACTGCGTACCCAAGCCAGTGACCTTAACACACTGTGGGTGCCTACAGACTTCTTCGCACAGCAGCTAAAACAGACTACGGTTTAGTCATAGGAAAATGGCACAAATTTATTTTCTGATGCCTTCCCTCTATTTTTCCTTAGACAGGTTTACCTTATTTCTTCTTCATTGTACATAGCCTCTTCTATCCAACTCCCTTACCCATTTTTCCACTCCTCTGTGAGCACCACTCAAGGATGCTATATGCAGTTTGAAATAAATGGTTGTCAAACTACAATATTCATTGCTGCAACTGTAGAAAAGGCTAAATTAAGACTGCTGTAAAATGCCTTAGATGAACAAACCCATAGCTGTGATACAGACAGTAAATTCAGGGCAAAACTAATGGGCTTGATACAAGCAAATGAATTAAATTATTAGAAAAGGAGGGGGAAAACGAGCTGTAGGAACAATCAGTCAATGTGAAGAAACCATCCAAACATGTCAGTGCGGATCGTTACATAATGTTCTCTCAGGGTACTTGTTATGTGAAAACTTGACGGTTTCTGTCCAGGGACCCAACGTTCACCAAGGTAGCACCGTGAAATCCCAGCAGCATTGGCTAACACTGCACACACTTGGTTTGCGCATCTTTGAATCACTGTGCTTATATTTAAAACTACGAAAAAGTACAAAGTACGGTAACATCAGGATTACAACTGTGATTTGGATAGGTGTGATTTTGCACACCTATAGGCTCAGCCACTAAGGGAAGGAACTGTGGACTCCAGTGTCACCTTGTCAAGAACTGTTTATCTAGAAAGCGGGGGGGAGAGGGTCACTTTCTCAGCCAAATTCACAGTACATAGCACATCTGGAGATGGCACAGACCACATCAATGTATTACTCCATCCTGTGATCCTGGACTGACACAGGACTGGGCTAGTCTAAGCAATGTCAGTAGGCAATAACATGCAGGGACTTGCTGCTTATACAAAGATCATTCAATTGTATCTCATTTTCCTGCCCCCAAAAGCTGCTTCCCACGGAAGAGCTGTCTCTTCTCTGTCCCTTAACAGGAAAGCTGAGTTTGCTGGCCAAAGAATCTCCAAGTCAGTAAAATACTCCGACAACAACATAATGTCCATGACTATTAGGTGAGCACAAAGCATAACCAGGATCTGGCCACTATTTCTGTTTATTAGAGACGTTTAGGATATAGCATAGAGAGAAGGAAATGTTTAATATGAAGGAATCTTCTTGACATTCTTCTTCAGCATTTATATGGCTATAGGCAAAGGTAATTTCTGACTGACATAGGCTGTCTGTTTTTTTGGTTTGGTTATTTCAGAAAAAGTTGCTTTCTTTCTCCTCTGCCTACCTACAAAACCAAACAAGACAACAATTGCCATGTAGCCCAGCTAGCACTCACCTCTTTGATTTCCAGTCAGTTCATGTGTTAATGTCTGACCTCATAATCTATTTAAGTATGAGAAATGTGTAAAAATACCATGTACCCTGACACTTCTTAGATTTTCAGCAGAAGCATAGTTTTCTTCCTAGCTCTAGATCTTCAGACCTGTTTGAAACTTTCGTGACCTCTCCTATGCCTTTGCTATTCTTCAACATCTTTCTTACACTATTTATTTCCTTACAAGTTTTCAGAGAACTCACATCAGATGCGAATTTGGCTGCCTGCAATCCAGTGCTCCATATGGCATTCTCACCCACGCACTCACACTGCCGTAACAATCTTTCTTACTTTCTGTTTTATTTTGCTTTGTATTCTTTATTTACTAAACTGATTCAGAATGTTTTCCTTATATTTCCATATTTTATCCCTGTTGTTTTGTTATTGCCAAAACATACGTGCATGTGGATACTCCAGCACACCATAACTATCAAAACCAGAACTCAGGTGAGTAACGTGACATTTGCTTTGGGAACTGACATTTCTCATTTTACCTTCAGGAGCTCTGAGGGAAGGCCAAACAACTTCCTCAGCCTCTTCAGAAAAGGCTGGCTTAAAGGAGGCAGAGGGCTTCAGTGTAATTTAATAAATTTCATTCTTAGAGATGACTGACTGCACACAAACAGATGGGGAAATATATTTCTCTGCAGCACAGACACTGCTTTATATTCATAATATTCGTATTGGTGTCCAGGAGTTGTACAGATCCTGTCGTAAAGCATAAAAACAAATCTGACTTTTAGCTCGATAGCAGTTTCAAAACCCTTTTTGTCATGTACAAACCTATCCTCACTCCTTTTAAATGCTAACATTAACCGGTATAACTCATGATTTCCCAGCCTCTACACACCCCATTTCTCCCAAACTGCTTTGAGAACTCTTTCTGGCATTGGCCACCCTGTGTCTTTGGACTCCCTATAGAAAATCCAGAACATGTTTGCAGATTTTCTTCTTAGCATATCAGTGCCCAGTGTGTTATTTTTCTGGGTCTGTTGTCCTTTTAGGTCTGATATTCATCTCCCCGTGACTAGTACTGCAGCTAGTAGTGTAGCTGGCTATCAGAAGGAAGGAAGAAAGAGACCTACAACAAATGAGATACCCAAAGGGGGGGGGGGAACACTCATCATCAGTAAAGAGAGAAGACAGGTGAAGTGGTTAATGGGGTCAAGATAACAGAAACAAAGAAGGTGAGGACATGGGGTGAAGGAATAACCTACAAGCTGGGGACCAAACATGGTGCCAAATGAGGCAACAAAGTCCCTCTCAGAGAAGAAAGGCATGCAGGTAGCCACTGGTGCCATGCCACATCTCAGAGAAACTCCACTAACCAGAAAATGAAGATCAAGGCAGTAGAGTGAATCTAAGGCACAAACCCTTATATTTGAGCATCTAACTCTGACTGAAGTTAACTGAACTTAGACTTACCAAAACTTTTTGGGATCTCAGTCTTCTGCCCAACCATGCAGAACTTGAAAATTAGTCTAGGTAATTGAAGCTTAACTATTTCTAGCTTTCCAGGCTGCTGCTGGCTGTCACTTATAATCTGAAACAGTAATAAACTGGTGTGTTTCATTCAAGAATAAAAGCTGGCACCCTTCCTTTTCCTTCTTTTGCCAATTTCCTTTCCTTGCCAAAGTTTACGCGAGGAAGGCCATTAGATGGCTACCCAAGCCACACTGCCATGCAAGGCAATTAGGAAGACTGATTCTTATTTGCCTGCAGTTGTACACGACAACCAGCTAACATATCTGCAGAGGACTTGGAACTGTATGTCAGTCGCGTCAATGTAGTAATTTGTCTTTTAGGAAGGAAAAAGTAAAAATAAAGTAGCATAGAGTATTTTGTCCTGACATTCACGGGAGCCTTTGTCCAAACTTTTGCATCATTTTCACCACAGAACCCTCCCTTGCTCTTCCCTGCCCATATGAAGCAGATCAATCTACCCCTGAGAAAAACGGGCAGTGGGCAAAGAACAGACAGGGACAGTACAGCTTCACACATGACACCTCCCAGTAGGCGAGATGAATTTCTCTCCCTCTCCCCATTCCACTTGTTAAAATCCAAGATAATCACTTGAAAACAGTGTGGTTAATAGTTGCTCCTTAAAGAGGATGGTCCCTTAGGTGAGGACTATATAGAACACAAAGACTTGTGTCCTATCCTCTACAAGTCTGTATGAGACTTGTTGTGTGACAAAATTTTACCTTTCTCCAAAAAAACTGACCCAGAGTTAAATCTGATCACAAAAATTCAGTAACTACAGTTTCTTCTCACATGCTGCATTTGAGATCCAGAACATTTGAATTATTACGTTTTCAGATCGATATTTGAAAACGTAATGACGTTTTTTCCCCAACCTTACAAGTTATAAATGTCTTCATTCATCCTTTTCAGGCTACTTATTTTAAGCTGGATTCTACAAGTTTGTGCTGCTTAAGCAGTACTTTATTCCACTGAAATTAACAAACAATTTAAATAAAATGATGTACTTGTTTGAAGAGGATTTTATGCGTAAAGAAATCGCGCTTCTTGCAAACAAGATATCAAAGACAATTGCACAACATGGTGCTATAATGTTTAACTGCTCACTCAGAAATACTACCAGAAATATATTTTTCTCAAATAAATCAAATATCTATCAATGCACTAATTTATACAGTTTTTAATTTGCATTAAATAAACTGTAGGGAAACCCCGTCACAGGGATTTTTCCTCATAGCAAGACTGTTGTGTCAAACTTAATTGCTGAGCACATGTGAATTACTTTGGATTATATTACATTCCTGAAAAATGACAAGATCAGATTGATGAAAAAATTAAAACGCAGATCAATGATTATGTTGGGAAGGACAAAATTATTAAGAGAACTGAACTGTTTTGACACTGAATGGAATTATTTCTGTTTGCACAGACAAATTATTTGGTTTATTTACACACAAATTGACTTGCTATGTATATATAATAGCAATGATGAGATATTCCAGATTGCTACAATAAGCATAGACAAAACAAAAATCATATTTTATGCTGTGAAGAATATTAAATTAGTATTTTAAACAAAATTTTACATCGACAGTCAGTAGAAACCACCTATTTGGGGCAAACCAAATAACTAACACCCTGAAAGTTAATACAGATAAACAAATAATTTTAGTCACGCAGCTGTTGCACAGCTTAAGTTATACAATTTTGCAGGCTTGAAACTTGTGTATGAGAGAGCTGTAGAGACATTTGTATCAAACTCGGTAGCTCCAAGGAAATACAGCTCCCTCGTTATTTAACTGAATCAAAACCACTGAAGACCTATTTCTCAAAAATATATATGACCCTGTATTTAGATCCATGGGTATCTTCAGTTATTCTGGTTATTTTAATGGTGTAACATGAACATGATAAAAATCATGGGAGATATGAAGAGTAGACTAGAATAGAATATTTCAGTTGGAAGGGACCTACAATGATGATCAAGTCCAACTCCCTGACTCCTTCAGGGCTGACCAAAAGTTAAAGCACCTTATCAAGGGCATTGCCCAAACACCTCTTCAACACTGACAAGCTCGGGGTATTACATTATCGTAGCTACTATGATGTCTAAACTTCATTCAGTTAGCCCCAAGAGCTTCTAAATGCAAAATTATTTGAGAAATATTATTTAAAGTAGGTAATGTTTGAGAATTGCTCTAATTTTAACTCTTACAAAAAATACAGCAAAAACATCCTTACGAGATGACAGAACACTTCACCTTGTTAGAAAGAAATCAACAGCAACAAAAAAAGCAAGAAAGATCAGGACTTGCAAGGTTGCTTATGCTCAGATAAAACCTCCAGCTTCAACACTAAGCTCAGATTTATATAATCAATTTTCTTTTAGTAAAATTAGCTGCTGTTACACAAAGCAGACTACAGTGCGACTGGTTTAACCTTGTACGAGCTGAGAGCTATACATTTCAAGTGAAAGAAGCCTTTCTGCAATATGTTGATGTTTTTGTACCTTCCAATTATTCCTCAATGCACAGTATTCCAGCTAGAGCAGTTAATATTCAAGGTATTAACTAATATTAAATCTCCTGACCTAGATCTCTCGTATTCCTCCGGTACAATTCTAAGGTTCTACAATCCTCCCTCTAAAAAAAGTATTTCAAGACCCAAATCATCTCAACATTTGAAATTGTGTTACCTCCTCCTGTTCTGAACTGCTACAGATAGAAGGGCGGTTGGATTGCTCTCATGCTATCCTCACCTAGCATAAAAAAGAAGGATCATTTTCTTATTTATAAGTGGAGGATCACAAATACCTACTGCCTCATTGCCTTCTGCATGGAAACAAAGTGAAGGAAACAAAGGAATTCACTAGATGTTTACATTGACAGGTAGCTACCACAGGAATGCTCTTAGCTGGAAGTGAATTTACTTAAACGTGTTTACACCAACAGATAGCTACAACAGAAATGCTCTCAGCTGGAAGCTGGGACCAGATCCAGCCGCTTTGCACTTCCATTTGAAAAGTGCAGAAGGCTTTAGAATAGAAATAGAGACCCTGGCCTTGCCATAGCATGCTGTGTTTGTAAAAATACCTTGGCTAGCTTACTCCTGGGACTCGTTGGAGGTTTATGGGTGTCCAAGTCTGCCAAACTGCACAGACCAGGACCCTCACGTCCATTCAGGACCGCAGTATTCCTGCACACCATCCGGTGCTGGGTTCAGTCAAGCACAATTCCTCTTAGCTCCTATCAGAGTTCTACCAGGGTGAAGCCTGAACGATTTCAGTCTTTGAAAATAAAGAGATAAGAGGTTAACACACTAACCAGCTTCATGAAACGGATTTTAAAGTTTACCTCAGAGTTTTCTCCAAGCTGCCTCCTGTATGCCGCTTGTGTTTTTGTGGTGGGATAGTTTAACAATAGCCAAAAAAACCCCTAAGCTGCATGTACAACATTTTGTTATCTTTAGCATTTCACATTTTTCCAGGAACACTAATTCCATCCCCCTGCGCCCTGTCCTTTGTGTATGTTTGCAAAGAGGTCTGGCTGTATATGCTCTCACTCCCCAGCTGAGTCGGGGCTATCACAGCCTAACTGGTTCCAAGGCACAGCTTGTACAAAGGATGAACTAGGATGCCTTTCTGCTACTCTTGTAAAAGGCTGCTGCCTCGGACCCGTTAACTGTCCCCCACACTAGCATAGGGGGATTCTTTGGCCTCATCTGAAGTGGAAAGACATGAAATAGGATCTAGCATTTAGGAAATATGAGGGAGTTTGGGCTTAGAGAAATAGGAATTTTCTTTTGGTAACAGACATGTTTGAGGACCTGCTCCTCCCATCCCAGTGCTTCTATGATGTGCCCTGTCTCAGTCTTTAACTCCTAACCTGGAACTACAGGACTGTACGTATGTTATTTCTCCTTTCAGCACTTGGGTTTGGGAAGTCAGCTTTCTAGGCAATGGGAAGAAAGAGTGGTCTCTCCTCAGTTGCTGTAGATGCTTTCCATCCATGTTGGGATAAGCTATTAAGTACTAATTAAATACCAAGTTCAAGATGAAAGAGAATCAAAAATGCACATCTATTAAAAGAAACAATTATTCTATAATTTAAACAGAGCTCTTCAATAGTGCTCAGGAATATATAATAAAGACCATGTACGGGTAGGTGTAACTGGATGCAGTTGCCTTAGGAACAGATGTTCAGCATATAAAGCAGGAAGGCTGCTTAAAGGGCAAACTCAAAGTCTTAAGCCTGGTGGGAGAAACCTGGCTTGACTGAAGTTACTGACACAAGTGCCATGGACTTGGTTAGAGTCAGGGATTCATCCCAACAGCTTTCTGATTCTTTTGTATTTGCAATGTTAGTACAAGTGCAGACCCAAATAACAGATTACTTTGAGCCAGAAGTGCTTTACCGAAGATGCCTTGCCCACTTTCCTTTGTGCAACAGTTTCATCAAGAAACAAAAAGTGCCTAGGGAGTCGTAAGAGCATCTAGGTTTCCATGCTGGAGACTCTGAATACCATTCCCACTTTCAATGTATTTTTATTATGTAGACAAGAGATATTCTGCTTTTAAAAAAGTGTTATTGTAGGTTGTAAAAGAATCTGACATGCAGAAAGAAAACACTGTCTGGTATATGGGTGTCATTTTAAAGTAATATTAACAGCAAAGATTCCTATAAAGATGCCATGAAAAAAATCTTTTAATTTTCTGAGATTTTAAGAATAAATACAGATATGCCTAATATTGTTTACAAGAATGATTTCCAGTGAGATTTTACTTCTACTGTGCAGACACCAGAAACAGGAGGTTCAAAGTGCTGCTCCCAGTACACAGCTCAAGACCTGTTTCTTGTCCGTGCATTTCCCTACAAAGAATATACTTGTTCATGCTTCTATGATTTAATGCCCATTTTTGTTTCCATTTGGAGAAATATTTTAAAACACAAAATTACTTCCCACCCTGTATGAAGTCAGAACACACATAGAGCCCTCTACCTGCCAACTTCACTACTTGCAAAAGACAAAGAATTTCCCAGCTATTGAACAACACATTCCTGAAGTGTAAAGTTTGCAATAGCAAAGGATACTATATTTTCTTTCTGTCTTTGATGCAAAAAATAATAAAAAAACCCCAACAAGTAAAGGAGCTGCTTATTAAAGAAATTGTTTATTCCCAAAGCCTGGGAAGTAATTTTATGAACAGGAACCAGAGGTCAAAATCTGTGCTGCACCCTCAGAGAAGATCATCATCAGTCTTACAAGTCAACTGTGGGAATGTGGTGACTTAAGATGTCTTTGTGCACTCTTCATGCATTCCTCCCAGGATACCCTGGCAAGTTGGAGAAACCATCCAGGACTCAGATAGCCTCCTGAAATGTCTGAAGACACGCAATACACTAGCACTACTCCTCCATGTTAATCTAGTTTTCATTCCAACTCGTGCATTTACCCAGACTGAATAAATCTTTTTCCAAAAGGGTTTTACTCCATATATGTTGGGAGAAAGTTCATGTGGCTGGATGCAGGAGTGCCACGACATACCCACTCTACTAGTTAAATGTGGGCTTCTGTTCATTTTACGGTCAACACCCACCTGCCATTCCGATGACTACAGAGACAGCTTCAATTGTTTTTGAACTCCTGATGCACCATAATTCACCTCGTCTGGGCATAATCTCTGGCTTGCATGAAACCCAAGCTCCCAAATCCAGGCCCACAGAATACACTTGTAATATACATAAGAAATGAAATGTAAGTCCTGAACAACAGAGGCCTCTCCTAGTCACGGCACATGATGTAGAAGTGTCAGGAAATCAATTCTATAGAAAAAAACCACCTGTTCTGCCCTTTTTTCACTCCTCTTACTCAACTTGAAATTGATTCAAACTCCTGACTTTGATTACAGACATTTTCCATGGCTCTACTGAATTTTAGGCTTTTTTTCTTGCCTGCCTTTTTCAACTTTTACATTATTTTGTGATTTCTTCTTTTTAACTAGCCTTTGAAAATCAAACCTAAACAAATTGCTTTACATTATAAATGTCTTGTTTATGAAAGGAAGAAAGATCCACAACCGAGAAGTTACCAGGCCAGTGGGACACTGTAAAACTAAATGCCATAAACCAAAAAAAAAAAATTTCAGCAGAAGTACAAGGAACAATATGTTTTCTGTTATTAATTATTATTCCATGGAAAGTGCAACCCAAAAACATGAGGAGTAACTAGAGTCTAAGCTGAAAACTTAAACATTATTACCATAAGACTATTACCATGTTAGTTTTCCCAAACAAATATTAGTATAAACGGCTGCATATTTTATTAAATCAGGCTCAAAGTTTTTAAAAGACACTGCACGAAGCAATCAGGAGAGCCAACAGAATTATAAAGCCAAGAAGATGTATTTCCTGTTTCCCGGCACAAACACTGGTTGGTTGATCTGAATCCTGGCAGTATGTCAGCTAGGGCAAAAACTTGCAAGCAGATAATCCCTGCTGAACGCTCAGTAACCACACTGTCTGCAGACACGTTACTGTTTGAAAAAGGAAAGACAACTCCTGGTTTTCAGAACATAATCATGAAGACAACATCCTCATCCTCACACAAGCATGACACGTCTGAAGGGGCAGGTCCTTGGTTCATCTCCCACCTGAGCACAAGCCTGGGCTCTGTTCACGCAGCTGCTTGGATCTGGCAAAACCAAAGCGAGACACCCTGGATGAGGCAGAGCCCACAGACCGCCGCAGGTCTCACAAACAGCACAACTGGCAACAAGAGTAGGAGTCAAATGGCTTGGTCTGCTCCAGCATACATGGAAAGGGGACAAGTTCAGCTTTCATGCTGCTTTGGTACCTTATCTGGCATGAAGAAGAGATAGTGAGGAGAAACACTGTATCTGTGCTATTTCCAATGTAAAAGTCAAGAAAGAAAAGATAAAACCCCTTGGATTGTCACTATCAGATCACCAGATCAGTTCTACATTAGGAAGTGTATATTGCAGTGGGATTGGTAGAACATCATGGTTGAAAACTGAAAATCTAGTTGCTCCCTATAGACATTAAGGGCCCTTTTCACAAACTATTGCACAAGGGTCAGTTACAGCAAAGCAAAAAGAATATTTAAATGCAAGATCAAGGCTTTATTAGGAAGCATGCAACTGTTTCACTAGCAGCCAGTTATATTCCCTTGTCCTGTAGGAGCTCAAAGATCCAAACCCCATTGCCTCCTCTGACTGCCTTGCTGAGTTAATATTTCCTGTTGGCTACATGAAGTCATCCTTATTTTTCTACATGTTAGGCCACCTAAATTCCTACACTATCGGAATAGCTTTCCAGCTCTCAGAAAAAGCCTGATTCTCATGTTGGCCAGACATACTCATGGAAACAAAATGACAGGAAGCAAAATAAGGCAGATTTGAAGGAACTCCATGACACCCTCAAGCTCAAGAGAAAAGAGAGACCTTTTCCATAAGGGGAGTTGGCCAAGTGCAGCACAATGTTGCCAAAGCTTAAAGAAAATTAAATCAAGGAATACCACCTCTGCATCCCTCCTATCTATGGCATGTTCCATGGCATGTTCATAAAGCAAACAGTTTTCTGCAGCTTTACATGCAATTGCAGCATCTTCTTTCTTCCATAGATGTGCTGAGGAATGAAATAGTGTGTGCCAAGTGAAGATAATCAGAGAATCAAAAATGCTCAGGGAAGCAGGTTGTACAAGATATACTGCATGAAATCTAGCTATTCCCTAGGTAGGAACCATGATCTGCAGACAAATTTATTTCTCCAAGCACAAATGTTCGTTGTATTACTGTTCTCAGATAGTCATCATTCACTAGCAACCGTGGAAAGTCTACGGCTTCCGCTTTCAAAACAAAGGCAGGGACAGAACTATATCCTCAGATGCTCCAGAGAAGGGCACTTTGCCAAAGGGTTAAAGTTGTCTTTATGTAACTTTTTGATGCCTCTCTCCATCCTGAATGCTTATTTGACCTCAAGTAAATGTCAGCAATTATCAACAGCTTCTGATTTACACCAGGAACACGAAACACAACCTCATTACATTAAAGAGAGATTAGGGCACAGAAACTCCATTCGAAGACAATCCTGACATGAGCCAGAATCTAGTAAAATTAGCTTTAAGGCTAATGAGCATCACTGGTGATGCATTAAGAAATTTCAAGAGGGACAAACATCTGGGATCAAGAGCCTTTGTCCTTTTGTGGCTTTGTATTTCAGTAACACTTCAGTTACACAGCAGCATCTGATATCACAGCAGACAAGCACAGACTTTGCAGGTTTGATTAAACAAGTCATTGATTTAAGCTGCAAATATACACCACATGGTACACTCCAGAACTATTACAGAAAGTTCCCCTGATGAAGGGTGTCCGATAAAGGCAGATACACCTTCACAAACTTCATGCAAATTTGTTCCCAAAACAAGCATTTGTTCATAACTCTTGATAGTCTCCAAATTCTTTTTTAACAAATTAGTTTGCTCCCCCATTATTCCATATCAATACAGAGTAGTTTGGGTTTTTAGCAACAATCCATTATTATGGATTCAGCACATTCATTAGCAAAACATTCACATTTCTATTTAAAATAAAAACAGTTCATCAGTGAAAGAAGTCTCAAATGCCAATTAATACCTTTCTTCAAAACTGCTAGCATGGACCCTGACTTTACAAAGACGTTCAACTAGCTTTGCTAGTAGGTTTTCACAATGTAAATTCTACTGAAATAACAACTTCCAATGACACCATTTGTTAAGTGTATAAAATAAATGCTAGAAGCCTACAGACCCCTAATTGCTGTCCTATAGACTGTTTTGTATAAATGCCTTACTGCACATGACATGTCATTAAAGCTGCACTGAATAAAAAAAGTTGAAAGCAACCCATTAATTTGGTTAAATAACAAACAAACTGTTTTGGTTTAACCCAGCCAGTGACTTCACCACCATGCAGCTGCCCACTGACCCTCCCCTAAAAAAAAAGGCACAACAAAAAAAAAAAAAAAGAGGACATTCTGTAGCTGGCAATTTTTAGCTTCTTCACCATGAAAACCACCTACAAAGTATAAAATATTTACCCACCTGCCTCGTTAAAAGTGGTGGTTACCTAACATTACAGATTTTAAATTGTTTAGTAAGCAAGTTACTAGATGTTTGTTAAACATTTACATTTACTAAATATTTAATAAACAACTCAAAAGTTTAAACTACAATTGGCTTGGCTTGTCAACAAACAATTTAAAACTTAAAACTTGTGGTTAATGAAGCTCTGTATTGTAACAGGAACATGCTTTCTGCTAAGCATTGGCCAAAATATAGTTTCCTTACCACATAAAAAAAGCCAAAGAACCCTCAAGTCTCTTCTCCATTAGAATTGTCTTGAAAAAGAAAGTTCTGAAAGGCTAGCTGTATTTCTGTCTCCTGATTTCTTTAAATACTCACCTGGTACCTTTGCAGCTGCTCAGCATTAACACCAGATAGTGCTGTCCCATACTCATTCTCAGCTGTGAGACCGCCCAAAAGTTGAAGCCCATGGGGGCCAACAGGTTCCCTTTTCCAATGAGAAATGTCTCCTGTAATATTCTGGGATGTCCACTGCAGGCTTATGATTAGACGCCTGAAATACTGTAAGAGACTGTTTCTGGGGACAGTTCTGTGCCGTCACAATGAGTACTATACATATGGGGAAACAGCTTTAGGAGCTTCTGTGCCAGCTGTTACATGGGTATAAATCAGTAATACAGAATCATAGAATGGTTTGGGTTGGAAAGGACCTTAAAGATCACCAAGTTCCAACCCCCTGCCATGGGCAGGGACACCCTCCACTAGCCCAGGTTGCTCAAAGCCTCATCCAGCCTGGCCTGGAACCCCTGGCTTGTGCACAAACACATGTGGGTTTAGCTTGCATCAGACAACTCTATCGGACAGTTGGAACAACAATGCTACAGTACTTTCAAATCCGCCACGCAACTCATTACCGTTGCTTTCTGTCACCTGTAGGAGTGACCATGTTTTCTTGCTAGCATAACAATTAGTTGTGTTCGTATTGCCAGTGAAGAGTATCAGAAAAAAGTGAATCAGGCCTCAGACACCATGCGCCAGACTTAAGGAACTAAAGCACGTATTTTTACCTGTCTTCCAAGCCAATGGAGCAGCTGACCTATAGACTGACCCTGGGGTAGCTATCCACGTTTCTCTCCTCGGGCAAGACATCTAGATGTTACTCCATGTTTTCACTTGGAAAGTGTGATCGATTGACCTCAGAAACAGCAACAGGAGCAATAACATCAAGTCTTGCATTAGTTATAAGAGCATTGCATTCAGTATTTCTGTGTTGGAAAGCAAGTAATCAGTTTCAAATGAATCAGTTACAGCTGGCCTGGAAATGGCTTTCCCCAGAGAAAGCAATGTTCTTCAACCCCTGTCTTTGAACTTCTGGGGATTCCTGTACACTGCCTCAAAAAATAAGTTAGACTCTCACTCGGATGGAAATACGTGAAAACAGTATTTGCACAAATTTCAAGCACTGATATTTTTATCCCGATTCATATTCCCACTGGATTTGCTTTTAGCGAGCACGAAAGTGCAACATCCAGTGGCACGTGAAAAGCAGATGACAAGGAGGAGCACTGGGGATCAGCTGGAAACGCTGTTCTCTAGCTATGTACCTGATACTCCACTATTTGTAAGGGTACAGTGTTCATACTTCTAATTAGCTAAAACCAACACCAAACTACTACCGTGAAAGGCTGTCAAAGTCCAGTAACTGGGGCATTTTCACACTCAGATACTTATGCTTCTGACCATAAATATATATAAAATATAAATATGTTTAGAATATTTGTAAGCCAATGTGTTCAATATGTACTGCTATTGGTGATAGCACTTAAATTCCATGTCCAGGTCAAGACCTACATGCTGTATGAGTACTACATTGAAATTCTGGGCATTAAAACTGTATGTCTTGTTTTATTATTGTTGAAATAATCATGAAGAAACGTCAAAAATAGGGAACTGATTTTTAAAGTAGCAGGGAGGAGAAGCACCAGAGAGCTTCAGTGTTACTGGGCACAATCTTTCCCTTTCATCTGAGCCCCTGGAATTATTCACAAGGTCAAAGTCTCACAGAAACGTATGTTCACAAGCCATGACCCACAGGCTGTGGTCCATTCCTACTAAAAAGCACTGAGATGACTTAAAAGTACATATTATTCTCTTTGTATTCTTTCTGCAGGTAGAGTAACATCTGTAACTACACAAAGAAGGTAAGTGAACAAAAGTGAGAGGCCGAGGGTCTTTTGGGCATCTAAAAGGAGGGAGGGGCTGATACAATCCTGATTTGTCCATAGTAAGTCCATATTTAGGAACACATGCTAAGGATGTTTGAAAGTCTGTGCTTTAGAAGAAAGACCCTAATCTTAAACCAGGAGTAGGTGCAGATGATCTGTAGGAAGAGGCAAAGATTGCAAAATAGGGATAGCTGGCTCAAGTCCACACGGATGCATTTAAATACTAACCACGTAATGGCAGGCTGTGATATCGTATCACCACAAAATGGACCTGCTTAATGTAGAGAAAAATTAATGTTTGGCAAAGATGCTAGCCGTGTGCATTTCAGGTGGAAACAAGCACCCTGTCAACTGCTACAATAATTTAAATAGACAAGTCTTCCATACAGATCAGGAAGACTGTTCAAGAGTTTAGCGACACCTGTATTTCTCAAGTACAGGAAAGCTCCTAGGGGTTATACATCTAAAAATACTTAGAAACCTAAATCCTACTGACAATGGCACAAAATGGAAACTGAAAATATGACTGTTCACCTCCAAACTTGTCTCTGCTATGGAACTCAAGTCACAGGTTTTTAGAGGCAGAAATCATGGTAACTGACTTAGCCTTCATGAAAGAGAACAGAACTGCTGATGCTGCCAGTACACCCCTAACAATGGTTTGATCTCTACACAACAAAAAGGCTGTCACTGGGATCTACTGATTTTGTGGTTTGTTTAGGTTTCTTTAAATTAACTTGTTTGATCTCTATATGTTAATTAAAAAAAACTTAAAAGTCTTAATACCTATTGCTGATAACTAGGATTCACAAACACTGAGCTCTGCTATTGGCGCAGCTGTATCACAGTACGATTCTACAATCTGACTGCATCTTACATGTGTTCCTTCCCCTCTGCCTTTGCATTTAACAAATCAAATTAGATGCTGCAGAACAGTCCCCATAGGACAAATATGAATATTTGATTTAGACTGGAGAGCAGTTATTCACATAATTAGTTATCCTGAAAATCAATAGTGAGAATTTCAGAAAATAAGAACCAATAAATTGGATCAGGACACACTCCTATCCTCTTTCTGAAGGTGGGCAGATGCTACAGAGGAAAGCACAAGGAATCCTCAAGAAGCAGCCCTGTCTCAGCCTAAGAGGGTCTAATTTGAATTCTGAATGATGAAACTTAATATTCTCTACAATATTTTTCCCAGCTTACAATTCTAGATCTTGTCACTGCTATCAATTACAAGCCCTTGAGTTCTTGATCTCAACAACAAATGATGTGTTTTCTTAAAAATTCTTTCTTTTTCTACCAGTTTGGATTTGATGGCTTTTCACCCTCATTGATCGTCCCCCTGTTTTTCTCTTATGACACAATAAGTGGAACAACTCTGTACTGCCTCAGCAATATGTGCCAGTACTGGCCAAACTTTTGTTTAGACCTCTTTAAGGTAAACAGCCAGAACTCTTGTGACTCTTTATAGATTGCCTGTACTTTTTCTCCTTACTCATGTCGGAGCCGTTTGTGATCTTTTTTAAGAGGAGATAAGCAATATTCCACAGCATTCCCCTGGGCCGTACCCCTGAATTCTCTGAACGCATCATAACACCAAAGGACGTGACCTTAGTCCAGTTCCTAAAACCTGGTTTGCAAGTGCAGTCAAACAGCAGCGGTCTTCCCCGAGCGGTGCACAGTCCCAAATGATTCCCCCTCACCAGCTGATGTAATGATATGAAACTCTGTAGGTAATTTTAGCATTTTCTGGAAACACAAGGCTTCTGTTTGTGATAGCTGAATGTCATTTGTTAACATTTGGGCTATTCACCTGGCTGCATCAGCTCTCCCTAGGGTAATGCTGAGTCTTTTCTCATTCTGTCCGATCCACATCAGTTTATGTCTTCAGCAGATTCTCACTTCTTCTGCCCCTCTTTCCATCTAATTTATAAGTATATTAAATACTGGAGCTGGTCCATAACCTTGAGGTATCCCAGAATGTTTTAAATGGTCAGGTTTTTACCACAACAAAACTAGTCTCCCAGTAAGTTTTTGGGTCATGGCAACACCATGTCTGATCATCTCTGGTAGTTTTTGTTAAAAAACCTAGTAAAGGCTCTCTGAGTGTCTCAAACAATTCTATACATACATGTGTATATAAATAGTCTAACTGAAATATGTGATGAATACACTCCAGCGTGGAAAAAAAAAATAGATCTGGCCCTACAGGTGATGTAGTTACAATATAAAGAATGTCACTGAGACAGGTACACCAAACCTAGATCAAACTAGATTACAGACTTCTTTTCCAAATAGTAGGTCCATTATTAATGCAGTCCATAATTATACTCATAGTGCCAACAGCACCTGAATATCTACAATCCTGAACAATAAGATGACAAAAAGCACCCAGGGTGCAACTTGAATTTAACAAAAATAAAAAATAAACACATTAAAAAAATCGTTCACAGTTCTTGGGCCAGTTAAACCTTCTAACTAGAAACTCACAAGGCAAGTCCACATCCCAAACTGGGCATAACCTCAGCCTGAAGGACTATTCCAAAAGGTTTCAAAGTAGCTGTGACAAAGCTGACTTCCCACTTTTAATGATCTGCCCCATTTATATGCAGACCAACACAGCTCTGCTTCAGCCATGCCATGTTATACGAGCTTTTCTTCTGCATGTTCTACACTCCTAACAACTCAGATTTTAAATTNCGCCATGTTATACGAGCTCTAGAGATGGGGCTTTTCCTCTGCATGTTCTACATTCCTAACAACTCAGATTTTAAATTGGCAACAACTTCACATAACCTATTATTTTTAGACATACACTTATGAAACTCAGACACCTTGTATATTTATCCCCCACCATTTTAACTCAAGTATGTAATTTTGTTGTTCAGAACGAATTATGAGATAAAATATAACTAGAATAGCAGGCTTAGGCTTGCAATTAACTTTTTCAGACATAGTTATAAATTTCAACAAATAGGTTATAAAGAAGGTCCGGCTGGCCTCTAAATTATTTCAGAAGGTTCAGCCATAGCAACTCAGTGCGACTTCAGCTGGGCTATTAGTCACTCTGTCAGAGGGAAGCACTAACATTCAACTCAGTCTGGCATCAGCATATGATCTGATCCTGAAAACTGACCTAAATAAGCTTTACTTTCAGGAGTGGTCCCAATCCAGGCAATGGAATTGCCTTAGAGAAATCCCATCCTCCCTGTGAGTAAAGTAGCAAATACCAGATATCTCTGTCATAATCGCAATGAAGAGAAATACAACGTCCTTACAGAAGTCTTAGAATATTTATCAGTAAAGTCCTATAATCAGGCAATCAGGAGTACCTCTTCCTCACAGAAAAATATCATTCTTTTCCATTATTAAGCACACTACCAAACAGATAATCCATGAGTAAACATATCAAAACATTTACACCTAATACTTAGGAAAGAGCAACATGCAAACAATCACTTTGTCGGAGCCAGTCTTCCTAGCAAAGCCATGATTTGTTACAGCAGAATCCTTTCTACAACAAAAACCCTGTGGTGCTATGAACAATATTAAGACAACCGAAATATTTTTATGTCTTCAGTCAATTGGTAAATTATTCTTAGAACTTGTTAATTCATGCAACTGCCATCATGGTGGAGAAAGATGAACAAGAAATAGGGTTTGTTATATGAAAAAATACTAGTTGATATTCGTATATCACAGGAAGTTTCCTTCTCAAGTGCAGGCACATGGCAGAAGCAGTTCCCTTTGACACAGGAAAAGGCATAACATTCAGGTCAAGCTGTGAAGATCTGACAGACCCCGAAACACCAGAGAGACACACCGGTAACATATCACTTGTGCAAACAGGATGTGCACGAACGCACCAGGCCTTACACACAGCCGTCACCAACCCAGCAATCTGCATCACTCGGCGTGTCTGCAACATTAAGACAAATATTTGACCTATTTTCTTAACTGTTCCGATCATTGCACTGCGCTCCTGCGAGCCAGCGACCGCCTCAGGACTAAGGCGGCTGGAGCACGGAATTCCTTGCAGAGAGTGGGAGCACAGCCACGGGGCGAGTTTTTCCCGTGGGTAAAACGCTCAGACCCCCGCGCCCGCACTTCATCAGCCACCCCCGGCGCTTGTCCCCCTCCTCGCAGCCCCACGCCCGGCCGCGCCAGGGACTCACGTTTGTAGCTGGCCGCCCAGGGCTGGTAGCCGTAGTAGCCGGTGATGCGGAGGATGCGCTCCTCGATGGAGGTGAGCCCCACGGACACGCTGGTGAGGTCCTCCACGGAGCGGGACCACTTCAAGTCCTCTTTGATGGCCTCGTCCACCACCAGGTACTTGAGCTGCCGCAGCTGCGGGCTGATGTCGGACAGCCGCCGGGGGCTGACATCGGGAGAGCGCCGCATGCCTCTGGGGACCGGGAGAGGGGCGTCAGCGGGGTGGGATGTAGGGGGGGGGGGTCCGCTGCTTGCAGCGCCGCCGCCCTCCGCCTCCCTCAAGCGAAGTTGGCGGCGGCACCTCGGCGGCAGGTGAGCGGCCCCGGTGCCGCCGCAAACTTTCCCCTCCGCCAGAGCGACCCCCGGGGGCGGGCGGCGCCGCCGGCTGATATAAGGTTGGGTTAGGTAAGGTGAGGTGTCCTCGGCCCGTCCCCTCCCCTCCCAGCCCCTCCGCGGTACTCACAGGGTGGCGGCTTTGCCCCGCGCGGAGCCGTTGGGGAACTCGCGGATCCCCATGGGGAGCAGCAGCGATGGCTGGGGGGCGCCCAGACTTCTCGGCGGTGCGAGCCGGCGGCGCTCACCGGCCCGGTGAGAGGCGGGAAGGAAGAAGGGGAGGAAAGGAAGGGAGCGACGAGGCGGCGGCCCCCGCGGCAGAGGGTCCCGGGGCGGGAGAGGCGGGCAGGGAGACGGCAGGACTGCCGCTGTCGCCTGCAAGGCGCTGCCGCCTGCGAAGCGCCGGCGGCGGGGGCCGGGCCGGGCAGGGCAGGGCGCGCTCCGCACCCCGCGCCGTGCCGCCNTCCGGCCGCCTGCCCGGGGCGAGCGGCCAGGGTGCGAGGCGGGGCCGGCCGCCTCCCGGAGGGAGCGCGGATCGGGCTGGGGTCGCGGCGTTCATCGGTGTGTCCCCGCCGGGACCGAGCAGCGCTGGGAGGGGGCCGGGGCGCGGTGCCCCGCGGCGAGAGCTGGCTTAAGTGGGAAAAACATACAGGTTTGGGGGTTTTTGTTTTGGTTTGGCTTTTTCAATAAATATATAAACATAGATGGATACCTTCTACAAACACTTTATTCACAAACAAACAAAAAAATCCGTTAGTAGATACTTAGCCAAAATTTGGTCACCTACAAGTAGAGATAGTTGAACTTAAAGAATTTTTGGTATATATGTGTGTGTCTCATAGGGAAAAAATAAATGAAGTCCAAGGAGAACAGAGTGTTCCCCCGCCCAAGGTCAGTTTACCTGGGACGTTAGAACAGCCGGGTGGTGAAGGTGGAAGCAAGCTGGTGTCAGTTCAGTGCAACCTTTCCCTGGCACTGCAGGTAACATCCCAGGACCATTATCACTGCAGGTAACATCCCAGGACCATTATCACTGCAGGTAACATCACAGGACCATTATCAGAAAGAGAAAGTGAAAAATCTTCATCAGACGAAAGCCAAACAGATTATCTCCTTAAATACACATGTACTAAATAATGCACTAAATCTCTTTTATTTGCTATGCAACCCTTATTTTGAGCCTTCGGGAGGTCAGTTCCACAGTCCCGCGCAGGTGAGCAGCAGTCCGGCAGCGCAGGCAGAGGAACTGTGCAGCCATCTGACAGCACCTGGCTGCAAGGGGACAGAACTCCTTGCAAGGTGCACAAACCAGTGCAGAAGGATGATTTAGGTAGAGATGAAAGGATGAAAACACAGTGTTCACTAAATCTACAGATACTGATTGCTGGCTTCATTTAACTGCTTAGGGTATGCAGGGGAGGAGTAGTGATAGTAGGCATGAATGGGATTAAACATTTCAGCCAGACATCATTTCTTACGCAGAGCCCATGCTTCCTCTGGCTTTAAGTGATGGACAGGATAGGATAAGATTTCACCTGAGAATTGCCTGTAACACTGCACGTACCTGGTGTCAAATCCCTCCATTGCTATAGGTACAAGATGCTCAAAGGGTACTAAAAGTCATATAATCCAGGTCCAGAATAAGTCTGGGCTGGCTGTGCTCAGTACCAGCCTAGTTCACATTGCCATGAGAAAATAGTTAGTACAAAGTTCTAAGTCTCAGAGCAAGCAGAGGTTCCAACAACCAAGTGACATTGTTGACCAGCCAAGCACTGACACCTGCCGAGCACCCACTTACCTCTCAGCACGGGTTGGTGCAGAGTAGCAGAGGCTGGGTCAGCCCTGATAGAATTTTTGCCTCCATCAGTGAAGTAGTTAGCCGCCCATTTTCTGTAGCTCCAGAGAGGAGCCATGCAAGTCAGAGGCTCTATTACACAAATCTCCACTTTAATATGCCAGAACCATCTTATTCCTCTGTCCAATAAAGATTGTTTATCTGCTGTTTTATTCTTTCCCAGCTGCTGTCATTCCAATGTGTAAATTAAGTGACAGATGGGTGTTAAAACTTTCTCCTGTCATGAAGGCAAGTGACTCTGCACAGCTTGGGTGGCAGTGCTAGCAAACTTGAAGTGAGCATGCATCTTGTCAGAGGAAAAAAAATGCACAGGAGTGAAAATTTTGAAGTTCACTGAAATTTTTAATAAAGATGACATTTCAAAATTGTAGTAAGAGGCAACATCAATATAGCTAGCTCTTATGTTCTTATCAAACCTTGCTATAAGTCATGTTTCTTAAAAAAATAGAAGCTACTGGAGACATGCAAGTAATGTGTATATTATTTTAATGATGTTTCAGCATCGTCGCTAAAACTGAAACATGACAATATGGTGTCGGACATTACAAGATAAAGTATAGGATCTCACCTGACTTGGGATTTGTAGATTTATGGAGATACTTTAAATTTTTAATGCAAGGAGAGAAAATGCTACCAAGAGTAAGGAACAAATTAAAAANATGTAAGTCTGGGCTGGCTGTGCTCAGTACCAGCCTAGTTCACATTGCCATGAGAAAATAGTTAGTACAAAGTTCTAAGTCTCAGAGCAAGCAGAGGTTCCAACAACCAAGTGACATTGTTGACCAGCCAAGTACTGACACCTGCCGAGCACCCACCTACCTCTCAGCATGGGCTGGTGCAGAGTAGCAGAGGCTGGGTCAGCCCTGCTAGAATTTTTGCCTCCATCAGTGACGTACTTAGCTGCCCATTTTCTGTAGCTCCAGAGAGGAGCCATGCAAGTCAGAGGCTCTATTACACAAATCTCCACTTTAATATGCCAGAACCATCTTATTCCTCTGTCCAATAAAGATTGTTTTTCTGCTGTTTTATTCTTTCCCAGCTGCTGTCATTCCAATGTGTAAATTAAGTGACAGATGGGTGTTAAAACTTTCTCCTGTCATGAAGGCAAGTGACTCTGCACAGCTTGGGTGGCAGTGCTAGCAAACTTGAAGTGAGCATGCATCTTGTCAGAGGAAAAAAAAAAAAATGCACAGGAGTGAAAATGTTAAAGTTCACTGAAATTTTTAATAAAGATGACATTTCAAAATTGTAGTAAGAGGCAACATCAATATAGCTAGCTCTTAGGGTCTTATCAAACCTTGCTGTAAGTCATGTTTCTTAAAAAAATAGAAGCTACTGGAGACATGCAAGTAATGTGTATATTATTTTAATGATGTTTCAGCATCGTCGCTAAAACTGAAACATGACAATATGGTGTCGGACATTACAAGATAAAGTATAGGATCTCACCTGACTTGGGATTTGTAGATTTATGGAAATACTTTAAATTTTTAATGCAAGGAGAGAAAATGCGACCAAGAGTAAGGAACAAATTAAAAAGAAAACATGGACTAAGCAGTGCATAGCAAATTAAGGAATAGTGGGCAAAATGGAGCAGGATTTGACTGAGTTTAGGTTGGAGCCACCTCGCATTGTACGCAACACCAAGCTGGAGCCACTACAGATAGCTTTTCTGAATCTCTTTCTAGTGCCTTATTTTAATAAAACACCTACACATCATCCAAGCACACAAGAGTTAGGGAACAGTGTATTTGTTTTAAGATGGCAGAGCCTTATAGTGAGAGAACAATTAGTACTTATTCCAGAATGAGGCATCCTGGTAGATACACCTTTTTGGGTTTTTTTCCAGACAACATGAAATTATATGCTTGACTTATAGTCAGCTCTTAAAAGGAGGACATATTAGCCTTGTGTTGTCTACAATGTGATACTATGTCAGAGGAAAATATAATTTCAGCTGTGTTTATTTTCACCTCCCGTCAATACTAGCTTGCCAGAAGTCTCCCTAGGATGGAAGTTTACACTTATCAAAATATTACTCATTTGATGAGAAAGGTAAGTGAATTTTTTTTTCCCACCCCTTCCCCTAAGATAAGAGTTTTACATCTAAAGGACACAACGACAGTAGGATAATACAGCAAAGATATTTCATTGGGCAACAAAATAATCACAACTGCAGAAAATACAGCATGAAGTGAACGTTTCCTTTTCTCCTGTTCATAAAGATCACCCCTCAGATCTAATTCAGAAGTCTTTAGAAGACAACCCAACTCCCTCTTTAAGCAAGTACTCTTCCAACTTAATCTTCTGTAGCTGGAGTATGTTCCTGCTTCTCAGTATTTTTATGCTTAGCACTGAAGGTATATACCCAAACCACTAATGAGATGTTCCCACCCCAAGGGTTTTTGGGTGTTAGAAATACAATACACATGATAAAAGCCCTGTATAATATGTGGAAATGCTTGTACAGAAAAACTATTAATTCTCTCTAGCTGGGGCCAAATTTGACATCCACGGGAATATAGTGCTGCTGTATATCCAAAGTGGCTCCAGCTGAATCAGTGGGACTCATGTTAGTGTGCTGTTCAGACTGGATAGGAATGCAGCTTTGAACACAATCTATTTCACAGCAACAAAAAAACCACATAGCTTTCTAGTCTATCCTGGATAATCTTGCTTGCGTTCATGTTTTAAATTATTTAGCACCATCTTTAAATGGTGAGAAACTAGAGAACCAAGAAAAATTGATAGAGCTGAAACAGAACGGCCAAATGCAAGGCTGAATAATAAGCAAATCAGTCCAACCACGTTCAACGGACTCACACTTGCTGTCTCAAGTAAGCAGGGAGACTGTGCTTGAGAGAACAGTCAGATGAATTCAAGACAAGTTGCAGCACATTTTTCATGTAAGCTCCCACGTTGTTCCAAGACCCCTGCAATGCGCAGGCAAAACCAAACAAGCATCAGAATTTCTGACACGACTTCTTGCAAGAGACTGGAAACTTCTGAGGATTACAACGTAGCTGCCTGCTGTAGTCAAGAAGGGACATAGAGAGTGTGCCCAGGTTCCTGGGAGGTATTCTGGTTTATAGAAAGCTGGTTTTCATCTGCTACTTTGGAGCTGTTGCTGTTCAGTTTCTTGTTTTCCAGGTGCAGTGGAAAATAGAAGGCCTTTATATTTGGAACTGAAAATGGGTTTATTGGTTGGTTTTCTATCCAGTGTTAGATAAGAAATACAGGAAAAAATAATCTAGGACATCCCATCATGTCTTGGTGGTACATGAGCCCTCCCGTTTCCTCTCTTCCCTGCTCAAATGAAAAACTGAGATGCAAAAAGCAAAAAAAAAAAGTAACATTTCTTTCCTCCAGCAAAAGGCCCCAAAGGGACTGTAGGAGGTGTCAATGACAGCAAATACAGAACAGCAGACCTCTTCAGTAGCCTGTATTTTGAGAAATGCCAGAGGCTTGAATCTCAAAGTCAAGTTGTGTTCTACATAGCCTTAGTATCCCTCCATGTTCTGCCATTTCGAGTAATTAGTACCAGAAATAATAGGCTGCAAAGCAGAGGTTCAGGCAAGACTAGATACTGGTCTTGCAACTTTCCTGTATTTATCAGTGTATCATCCCTGGTTTGTCCTTTTCTCATGAGTTTGGCCGAGAGGAGAGACAAACAATCAAGGAATAAAGAAAAGGCGGAATCATAGCAACAGCTATCTACTCTGGTTAGCCCATGAAAACCCACAAGGATAGAAAGAAAAAAGCAACAGCCACAAAGATCGGTGGAGAGAATGAAGGACTCTGGAGAGAACTTGAAAGAAAACTTTTAACGGATTTGTGCTCAGGGAAGGCAGTTGCTTTAGTGGATCAGAGCACAACATTCATATTATGTTTAAAGTCACTTATCTGGAGGGTGTGCTAGCCCCAAGAAAAAGAAAATGTGAGAATTCTCCCCCTTCAGTTAAACTTTTGTTTTTCTAGTTGTGAAGGTGGTTTTTAAAGTTGACATTGTTTTCATCCAGAAAACATGTCACTAGCCCTGGACTGCGCAGTGGTTTTGTCAGGAGAAATTTCTGAAGGGAAAGGAATGCTCGGAGACTGGTTTGACAGACCATTTTTGCTGTATAAAATTATTGGCAGCTGTTTGAAGCTGCTTGTGTGTCTGAAACATTAAAAATCCTACAGCTGAATTTTTGATCTGGGAGCATAGAAGATCAAGGAGCTTTTGCCATACGTCTCTATAGAGCGAGGCAGAGCACTTAACTTCGTGTATGATTTTTGAGTACTATTCATAAATTAACAAGACTTTTTTTTTCCCAGAAATTTTGGAAATAATTTTGGAAGGTACTACAAATATTCTGCTACACCAACCCAGACTCCACTTCTCCCCACAAGATACACAAAGCTGTCCTCTCTTCACCTTTTTGTCACCTACAATAGAAATATTTAATCACATCATAAAGACAGTATCTCATGACACTTATTTCCAGCTGCTCATTAAAAAAAAAAATAAAAATCTGTTAACAGTATGAATTTATAGCAAGAGTAACAGTAAAAACTTTGGGCAGACAATGTGCAGAGGTGCTCTGCAGATCCCTCCTGCGTACTGTGTACTGTGTACCCACACAGGGTGGATGTTAGCACTCCTGGGAGCCTCCAGCCTTCACCACTACTTAGTATAAAATGATTCAGCATTTAAAAATGAGTTATTTGGTCTTCTGTTTCTTTAGCAGATTCTTTTATTCTGGTGATAAATTTGGAACAATGAGATGATTTGATTACACCTTCTCAGTCAGTGCTGAATGGACTACCCTGCTCCTAGAATTAACGAAAAGGCCAAGAGACCTCATTAACATGCTTGGTATTGAGCTGGGTTGGCAGCAGTGCAGTTTAATCCTGCCAAAGGGCGTTTGCTGAGGAAAGTCAGAAAGCTTTAAAATTGTATTCTTAAAGGTTGAGTCAGGGGAAGATGACCTTGCAAAAGCTCTATCCTAAGCTGCCCAGACTTCCCCCCAGCCCATTCATGCTAGAAGTGCTTACTGCACAGAACAATATGTTAAATAATATTGTTTCTCCTGGGGTTGTTCAATGCACTGAGCTTGATTTTGCTGTGCATGCTGATTGAGAAGGTAGATGCAAAAGCTTAGTTTGGAAAAAAGCCACATATGCCAGCACCCTCTAGCATTTTTTTTTAGTAGCTCACTTGACCTGATGGTCTAAGGGTAGACTTTCATCTACAATAACTAGTGCAGACCCATATCACACCACTTTCACCAATGCCTCGCACACTGTATAGTGTTGCACATAATCACGCCTATCAGAACATCACAAAGATCAAGATTAATGTCACCATTGCTGTTTGAAATTGTGCATCTCTGGCAGATGTAACTACAGAAAGTTATATTGTCAAGTAAACTGCACTATAATTCTCATACACAGCCTATAAAACAGATCCCAAACTTCTGTTTTGGAAACACTGTTTAGATTATTTACTTAGACACATAGTGTGAACATCCTAGATAATGAAAATATTCTTTACAACTGATTGTCTAGATAGAAATAGGTTTTTTTTNTTTTTTTTCCCAGAAATTTTGGAAATAATTTTGGAAGGTACTACAAATATTCTGCTACACCAACCCAGACTCCACTTCTCCCCACAAGATACACAAAGCTGTCCTCTCTTCACCTTTTTGTCACCTACAATAGAAATATTTAATCACATCATAAAGACAGTATCTCATGACACTTATTTCCAGCTGCTCATTAAAAAAAAAAATAAAAATCTGTTAACAGTATGAATTTATAGCAAGAGTAACAGTAAAAACTTTGGGCAGACAATGTGCAGAGGTGCTCTGCAGATCCCTCCTGCGTACTGTGTACTGTGTACCCACACAGGGTGGATGTTAGCACTCCTGGGAGCCTCCAGCCTTCACCACTACTTAGTATAAAATGATTCAGCATTTAAAAATGAGTTATTTGGTCTTCTGTTTCTTTAGCAGATTCTTTTATTCTGGTGATAAATTTGGAACAATGAGATGATTTGATTACACCTTCTCAGTCAGTGCTGAATGGACTACCCTGCTCCTAGAATTAACGAAAAGGCCAAGAGACCTCATTAACATGCTTGGTATTGAGCTGGGTTGGCAGCAGTGCAGTTTAATCCTGCCAAAGGGCGTTTGCTGAGGAAAGTCAGAAAGCTTTAAAATTGTATTCTTAAAGGTTGAGTCAGGGGAAGATGACCTTGCAAAAGCTCTATCCTAAGCTGCCCAGACTTCCCCCCAGCCCATTCATGCTAGAAGTGCTTACTGCACAGAACAATATGTTAAATAATATTGTTTCTCCTGGGGTTATTCAATGCACTGAGCTTGATTTTGCTGTGCATGCTGATTGAGAAGGTAGATGCAAAAGCTTAGTTTGGAAAAAAGCCACATATGCCAGCACCCTCTAGCATTTTTTTTTAGTAGCTCACTTGACCTGATGGTCTAAGGGTAGACTTTCATCTACAATAACTAGTGCAGACCCATATCACACCACTTTCACCAATGCCTCGCACACTGTATAGTGTTGCACATAATCACGCCTATCAGAACATCACAAAGATCAAGATTAATGTCACCATTGCTGTTTGAAATTGTGCATCTCTGGCAGATGTAACTACAGAAAGTTATATTGTCAAGTAAACTGCACTATAATTCTCATACACAGCCTATAAAACAGATCCCAAACTTCTGTTTTGGAAACACTGTTTAGATTATTTACTTAGACACATAGTGTGAACATCCTAGATAATGAAAATATTCTTTACAACTGATTGTCTAGATAGAAATAGGTTTTTTTTTATATAGACACAAGCAGCTGCATTTCTTTACAGAAATTAGAAGTGCTTAAGCAGACAAGTTTCAAGTCATTAAAATTTAAGGCAAAGTTATCCATGAAGCTCAGTCTAATTTATTTCATGCTGGTGAAACTTCACCAGCTTAATGGAGTTGCCTCAAACATACGGCTTCTGAATTCACTGGTAGGCACTCATTCTGAAGAGTAGCATGATTTTAGCAATTGATCATGATATTTTTAAAAGAAATGTCACTGCAAGAAAATTTTATTGCAAATATCTTAACTTCTAATTTTGCTTAAGATAAGCACATAAAAACTTATTTAAAAAATCAGTAGGTCCTTGTGTTCCTTTATTGGTAGTGTTTCTTCTGAAGTGCATTTTTATATTCCTTTTTTCTAGGCAACCTTTATTGGTTTTGATTTAAAGGCTTTCCCTTCATATATAAAGCTTTCCTTTGTTGACCAATGCAAAATTCCTATTCAAGTGAAAAATCAGGGAATGTGAGGAATTTCCCCAAAGGCAAATTAAGCTTTATCAGCAATGTGATAAACACGAGGCAGTGTATGGAAGGCAAAATAAAACCCTACGTGAAGGTAAGGAGGTGTAGGGGCATTCTATGCTGACATAGAGTTTTAACTGTGATATTAATTTTAGACTTTATAATTATAAGATTAATAGAGAATCCTAAATGTAGTGGTGTTTTGTGTTAAAGTGGAATTTTAGCTATGACACTAACTTTAGACTTTGTAATAATAAGGTTGATACAGGATCCTGGGAAAGAAGAAAAATAGCCAGATGTCCAAAGGTATCCAATTATACAGAATACAAGAAAGATAAGGGGAAACTGAGGGGAGATAATTAGCACAACTAAGTTATTTAGAGGTTGTGTTGACATACCTCTGAAGGCAGCTTTCCCAGGATCCAGAATAGCCAATAGTGACTTTGTTGTTAAGGATTTGAAATTATTGTATCCAATGAGCAGCTGCTAAGTTCGAAAAAATTTAGTATAAAAGTAAGTGAGCAACACACAATAAATGGCTTTCACTTTCATCATAATTGGCTCATCTGGGAGGTGTCCAAGAACTTCGCGCGCTGATCGCAAGGAGCCCCCTGCGCCGAATGTAACGAACTCCGCCGGTCCGCTACAGGAGGAGATCACATTATGCTTAGAAGTCTTCATTAGGAAAGGTACACCCACCTTGGTTATCTTGAAATCATCCTTGACAGAGTAATCCACAGACAAAAGTTCCAAAAAGGTTTCCTAGGCTATCGGACTCCAGGGCACTTCAGGAAATGACAGTGCTGTGTGACACTGAGGACCTGCGAGGAGGACAGGAGGAGAGAAATGTTCTTCAGGCTGCTGGTTTGGTTTTGATTTTGTTTGTTTTGTTTTGTTTTTTAATTGAATATTTGGCTGTAAAGATAAGCAAAAATGCTAGCCTTGATATTCTTTTGTAGGAATCCATAATAAATAGAAATAACAAGGAGATTGCAAACTTCCCTAACAGGAGTTTTCTGATGCCTGCCAGGAAATATCAAATAGCTAAAGAAAGAATAATTAGAATAATTCATTTTTATTATATTTTTTTCTCCTGCTACACAACATATGGGTGGAGTAGTTGTGATTTCACGCACTATAGAGTTGAAAAATGTCAACATTTTACGCTTTACTGTGCAGTGAAGAGACAATTTGCACCCTTTGTGTATCACATGGTTTTTTTTATATTGCCTTCAAAGTATTTTTTGTAAACATGGAAAGGAAAGGGAATTAAAATAGCCCCTATAAAACAGTCATTATTACTGCCTGAACACTGAGCTGCAGATTGTGTTTTGCTGTCCTCCAGTACTCACACATATACCAACAGCTTTAGCTCTCAACCACTACTGAAACTGATGTCTTGTAACCTTAACTACGGTGATTCTCCACTAAAACAAAATAAATCTTAATCACAACAGATTTTAGCTTGCCTTCTGGCACCAATTATAGACCAAAATTTTATTTATTCCTTTTGTTGTCATAAATAAAAGGGCCTTTTTTACGGCTTCTCCTCCCACCTGCTCTATTGCCAGTTACTATGATACCACTCGAGACGAAAGCCCACTCACACTGTGCAGGTATTGAGACGGTCACGTTGTTCCCCACCCCTCGAGTTCACTCTGTGCTGTGTTAGTCCACGAAACTACCTTCTCCTTGCACGGCTGAGCTCCCTTCTCTCTCTCCTCCAGTAGTTGTGGGTGTTCTCTGCTTTGTCAGGTGTAACACTCCTTAATATTCTACACAAGCAGAGATATTGTAGTGTACAGAAACCATTTATTTTTTAAGCCTAATCTTAACAGTCAAATTAAAAAAAAAAACAACCAGAAATATTCCATCTCTGCTCGTGAAGTTGAAGAGATATGCAATAAACATGGAAGTTATTAACAGCAATTTCTCTGACATTGTAATAATCTGTGGGCTAGCAGCCTAATTCTGGGCCCTAGTACATCTCCCACTAAAGATTGAATAGTCATCTTTCTGCTGTCATCAGTAGTTTTTTGTAGCACATGCTTATTTTAGTATTGAGGTATTTTGTGATAGTAGGACAAATAAAAAATATATTCTGCAAAATAACTGATTAAAAGCTTCCATTGGGTGAAACAGGATCTTTAAATTAAGCTGATGAACAATGTTTGTGCTTATTTAGCAATTTTGCCAGTTAGTAAATCCAAGTGGTGACCTTATTAGACCATTCTACAATTAGAGACCAGACCTTACAAAACAGAAAACAACAGAAAAAACATCTGCACAATGTAGGAGAAAAATACGTAAAAATCCTAGCTGCCTCCTGGTTCTTCCAAAGTGCACCTGTACTCCAAAGATAAAATCTCCACGACATTAAGGGAATCTGCATCTGTCACGTCAGCACACCACCAGATCATATGCAAAGGTTTATGAAAAAACCCCCACACACTCCCCAGGAGGCAGCCTGGGAATGAAAGCTATTTTTCAGGCTTGTTCGTCAGTAGCAGATTGAAGCCTCACCATTTAGGAGTTCAAGAAAGGAGAAAAAAGGGGAATTGTTTTCATTTTCTCACCTATCTTATTTCCCCGGGGCAATGGGGCTGCACAGGATATAACAAGTCCTTTACTGAAGTCAGCAGACGGATTATAAACAGAGAGGATGGGGCGAGAAGATGCCGTCTTCACAGAGTCTTACTGTGCTGTAGTTGGGAGACGGGGAAGCAGGAAAAAGAAGATACTAATACAAATCCCTTAAAGCTATTTGTTATGAGAAAGAGACAATACATTATTTTTCCTGTTTGCCTGAGACGGGAGAGAGAAGGTGCTTACACGTCAGCAGAAATCTTCCCCGTTAGATAATGAGCAAAACTTGGTTTTGGCAAGGAAATTTACCAACGAGAAAAGCCTTGATTAGGAAGTTTGCTGGAGCTTCCATTGCTGGTGTTTAAGCAGCTAGATACTCATCTGCTTTGAAAAAAATTAAGTTACTCCTGATTCTCATCCCCCACCCATGGACATAATTGCTGCCGATGTTCAGCAAAGGGCAGTAAGAGCTGAAGGGAGGGATAGGAAACCATCCCTGGGAGCAAACTACAGTTCTGGGGTGTGAAACTGCCTGGTACATGCTCTTACCCTCTGTGAGGGCTTTCCCAACAGGGTGTGTGTCTGCAGACCCCCCCAGCTCCAGGCTGCAGCATTGCTCCGTTCATTCTGCGAGCTGCTGCGCCGGCCGCGGACCCCACTGGAGGCTGCTCCCATGGGGCTTGGGCATTGCACCCTCTTCTGCAGGAACACCACCACGCCCTGTATAAGCAAAGGATCTAGCTGTAGAGGTTTATAAAGAGACTTATCTTCCCTCCCTTCCTTTACCTGAGATCAAACTGGAGCATTCATTTTTTAACAGAAGGATGGTTTTGTAGTCTCTCTCCCCTTTGATCATCGAGGAAGTTTTAGAAAACAACCCATTGGTTCCCTTCCTTTTGAAGATGCACACAGCAAGCTCGTTAGTGATAGATAAACAGACAGATGTAGTGCTCAGCGTTAGATTTCCACTGTCACCATAACAACATTCAGTAGGGATGCTGAGCTACCATCATCTGAAACAAGACTGACAAATGCCGCAGAGCTGTGGGTGGGTGACATGGCTTTCATTTGGAGGCTGTTCTCTCCAGCAGTGAGCCAAGAATCTGGAGAAGGACCTGTTCCTTTTGGAAAAGAGGCCGGGGAGTCTCTGTGCTTCATAGAACAATTGAAAACTTTTGTCTCTGTTTCTCTCGTGACAAGAGATCAAGCTTTGCAGGCTTTGGTAGTTCATTGTGCAGCTTCTAGCTCTGGCTAGTTTGCAGCTCCTGCTCTGTCAAGCTATAGAGAAGCTTCTGGAAATGGTTGCCTTCTCCTCTTCTCCCTCCCACCACCCCAACTCTATAGGTCATCAGTAAATGCAATTGTAATGGGCTCAGTTCAAAATTTGAGGGTCATTTATGCATGAACACTTGCGTTAGATTTTCCTGGTATTGGTGGAAGGTGGTGGCTGAGAAGTAATATAAGAAAAGTTTCCTTTTTCTCCAGACAACAGATGTTTAAACTGTATTTAAGTAATGTCCAGGCAATTACCAGTATTATCCATATGAATTAACAGTCCTAGCTTATCTGCAACAAGATAACACCTCATGGGGTTCATTAAAGTCATAAATCCACCCCAGGGGCAGCTCCTTCGCTGTGAAATGCAATAAACTCCTTTCATATTGATTGCTTGGTCCTGGGCTGGCAGGCAATATACATGGGTAACTAAGGACCTGGTTAAAACTGCAAGAGAGTTGTTTGGGATGTGTTTTAAGGTGAGCTAAAGGGATTCCTAAATTTCTATCCCATTTGAAGGCAAACGATGGGAGATCCCCGAGGTACAGACCTGGATGCCTCATGTCAGAAGGTGGTGGGAACTGGCAGCAACCTTCACGTCACCAGTACATCTGTAATACTTCCTATTCAAGAATAACTTCTATGAAAACAGCATTTCTCTGTGCTGTAGGTAGCTTCAACTCCATCTTTTAGATGGCGGCAATACAGCACGAGACACAGAATTAATTAATTTCACCAAAGCTTTGTGGCTGGCACAGAAACGAAAGGCCAGTTCCTAGTTCTGGCACCTAGCCCGTGACACCAGTGAATAACAGTGGAGCTCCAAACATGCCTGTTTCACTGGAGCTGACATTAACCCTCTACACTTTGCTATAGGATCGCATTGTGTAACTTGTCCAAACCTAAAAAACCCACCTCAAAATCCATAAGTTTCCTCAGGTGAGCCCACCTAATGTCAAAAGACTTGGAGGTGAGCATAGTTTGACATTCAAACAACAGCACAGGAGTTTGCTGTCAGGAGGAACAGAAGTGAAACAGAAGAGGACCTTAATTTAGGATTTGCCTAGTGTTGGCAATGTTATGCTGAATTTCTGTAGAACGTCTGATCTAGTGACAATGGGCACAGGCAGTAAAAAAGAATCCTGGTGGAAGGAGTTTTGGTGCTAACTAGCAGCAAGTCACAAGGCTGCTCCATAGCCCTAAGTGAAAAACCATGTTTGCTTCAGTTTGGAGAGGTTGATTTTGGAGAAGCCTGCAGCCTCCAGGTGGTGCAAAAGCAAGGCTTTGAACAGGTGAATTAAGCACAATGCTCCAGGCAGAAGGTTCTGCTGCTGACACACCTTGCCACACTAAATTACTACTAATTAGCTCTTCACCCTGATGGCTCTACTATTCATGCTCTTTTTCCTACCCCGTAACATTTTCTTATTGTTTATGCAACCTTCAAAATGGGATAAATTACTGTGTTTTTGTGCAAATCTGTATAATTAACTCTATACATCTGTTTATAATGTTCTAATATTAGTTTAAGCTTATCTACCAATTTCAGTGTTAGAATGAAAATGAACAGTACCACACTAACACAAACCTCTTCGCTTCCTCAGGTATACTTTTGTTAGAAGAATACTTCAGTTTTTCCATTGCACATGCATCTATAGCCTTCCACTGCTTTGCAAATTATAACGAATGTATTGATTTTCTCGTGTGCACACATACAAAACTCTGCAAAAGAACTCTGCAGTGATAAAAACCCTGCATCCTAACATCCCAGCTAGAATGCCAAAGGGATGCTTCTGGGCACTAATCTCTACTTCAAGCTAAAAGAAACTGAGCCTTCATTTTAGAGTAAATCAGAAATACGACAGAGGCTACTAGACCAAACACAAAGACTTAAATCAAACAACTCCGTCAACTGCAAGAGCCAGCAGTCCGTGCTTACACCAGAGCAAACTCTGAGCTCACTAATTCTTTGTCTGCAATTTCTACCTCTTGTACTGTGAAAACTTGTAGGAATCATGAGCCTCAGAGCAAGAACACTGGAGTAGAATAAAAACCCAGTGTACTCATGCATCCCAGTGCACAGCCTTTGATCAGAATAATCTGGAACAGCAAAATCCTTTGGCCCAGGGACCTATATAGCGCAGTAGTATGACCACCAGTGCCCCTAAATATAACAGTTGGTTGTAACTGTAATCACAGAGACATCATCTGCTTTTGTGAGAGGTTTTTTAGGCTGCATCCTACCAGACATGACTTGGAAACCTTTGAGAGAGGAAATAATGGAGCATGTTGGCCCTTGGTTTAGTGAACAGGAAGGTTAAATGCTGTTCTGCAACAAGGAGAGAAGTAGTAGTGCCCAAGGAAGGCAATGCAACCAGAGGGACAGACTATTTGCCAGATTAATTAGGTGACTTGGCTCATATTATAGAGGACAACAGTTATACCACTCAGTCTGTCAGAGCAAAAGGAAGGGGAAAGACAGAAACAGGAATTTAGACTGCCCTTACCCCTGCAAATACTGCAGCAGAGTTTATTGGCCTGAGTCCACACACTTCTGCACTTCACAGAATATGAACTCTGTACTTCTGGACCTTTCGATTACTAGCTGCAGAGAATCCATTACAGGCATTATTGTCTGAATGCAAAACAGTTCAAAGAGGACAGATAAAGGTAAATTCTAAACAAAGAATGAGAACAAAGAACCAGAACAAAGATGATGGATAAAAGCCCCAAGAAAAGAAGGCAGAGGTTGCAGAACACAGACAAATCCCTGGAATCCCCAGGCTGGCTGGGACTGTCATGTGCTTTTCATCATGCTGCTGGTGGTGTTCCTCTAGTACCTCCAACACTTCCAGGAAAAAAGCCCACCAGAGCTTTCTTATGGACATGATGGTGTAGACAGTTATATCTTCTGTTTCTTAAGTGCTTGTGGAAGAGCCAGTTTTATGTTAGCACTCCGTACACAAAGCAATGAAAAACGCATAATAGAGCTGAATACCTCACACCTCCATCCTGGCATGGAGACAGTGCTTTTAAAACACGTACTGAATATGCCTTTGAGTAGTGCTTCACATTTATGTACCACAGCAGGGAGCTATATTTTGCCCCTTTTCTCATTAATATCTGCAGCTTCCCCCAGGACTTTTCAACATTTCACACAAAAAGAACAGGACATAGGTGTCCACCTGTCCATTTGCTGGAGAGTAGCCTGATCACTAATGAGACAATCTAGGGTTTCAGGATTATGTGTTCTCCTCCTTTCACTTTTCTCCCCTGATGGCTCACTAACTGTTCCAGACTAAAAGAACCTCATAAGCTTGTTCGAACAAGCTTTGCTCTTCCTAAGCATCTCAGACACAGCTATAACACTGTCCTAGGAAGAAAAAAAAAAAATCTTGAACATTTCCCACTTGTGCCACTTTTATCACATCATCTCAGTCCTGACATTTTAAAATCAGTGGCCAGACCTGCATTTTCTGGTGGGACTAGAGTCTGCTACTCAGGTTCTGAAAAATGTAACTACTGGCTCCCTTGGAAGACCCAATCTCTCTTCTGGATTCCAAGGAGACTTTGACATGAGCTAGCAGCAGAGTTGCACAGTTGAGACTTCTAATCAAAGGAACATGCATGAGCTCAATAAAGGCAGTTTCTATAATATTGCAGTTCCATGTCTATTTTTCTTGCATATTCAAGACTTTAATAATCATCTTTATCCATCACAGAAATTCAGTAAGAGCTCTAGGACTGATCCTTACCAGATTACAGGGTTAAGTCCACGTGAGTGGTAATCCATTTTCTGTGGCCAGTGGACTTGAACTCATTTATCTCAGGACCTACTATGGGCAGACACGAAAACACTGTAGAAATATTTTCCCCAGCATTTGCAATCTGCTTTAAGCACTTTAATCAACATCTGACCTTAAGTTTCCAGCACTATGAAGCAACGTTTAAGGACCACCTGGTTGAATAACATTGCATTAAAAAATAAATTCCAGAAGTTTTTAGATATACTAAAGTCCCTGAACTAGCAACAAACAAGTACCAAAGGATCTTACATGAAAATGAACATTAAGAAGGACCTGAATCTGATCTCTCTTTCCCAGCTTTTACTTTCAGTTCTCCTTGTTCACTGGCTCAGTGAAACCAGAATCAAGTCTTAAGGGTGACTCTTCGTTAGAGCACAGAGTAGGAAAAGCACATCACTGGTGTGAACTGCTCCCCTCCAGTACGTAGAAGGTGCAAGAAAATGTTCCTCCCAGCTCCCAGTTCATTCCTGTGGTACAGTGGGTCATCTCCTCTTGGTATCTGAGTGCTCTGTACTTGCAGACAGAGCTACAAACACTGCTTCTACTTAAAAAAAAAAACAAAAAAAAACAAACCCACAAATCAGGCAACTCAGCTGATCTTACATGTCCTGTTAGAAGCCAGCTGAAGAAGCCAAACATCTAATTTCAAAGCTACTTACAATTTACATTTATCTCCAAGGTAAAGTTGGAGTAAGTGTGGGCTTGTCTACTCAGCCATCAGCACAAAAGAATTCCAGTATTCAAGAGTATTGAGCTACCCAAGTGCTAAGAGCTGTTTGGTCGGTATCATGTCCAGGCTGCCCTGGCACACGCACACTTGTTTCAGCATTAGGGAGAAAATGCCTTTGAACAGCAGGGAAAGCAGGTCTGCCTTTGCAATACTTTTCAAAATACAAAAAAAATGCCTAAGCTAAATTAGGTTTTATCAAGGTCTTAAAACAAGAAATTAGCAGAATTTCTCTCTTTTCCTGCATGCTTTGATCAGCTGCGAGGAAATTTAAAAGGCTGTTGCTGTTTGACTTTAGCACTAAGATCCTATTGAGATGAATGGTGCAATTAACACCTCTGAAAGCATTTGCTTGACCATTCATCCAGTCCAGAATATCATCTTCCTTAAAGTAAATTTTTTTTATGGTTGGCATTTATAAATATCAAAAAGTGTCAGAGACATTAAGTAGAAAAATTGTTCTAATGTACAAAGTACAACCTATAGAGAATTGTTTTTCCTGGCAGGACCACATAGCTCTTCACTATCCTGGCCTGAACTGGAAGCTCAAATATCATCACTCTGGAGCTAGAATAATTGCAGACAAATTTTGATTTTCAAAGCCCTCTAGCTTAAAAAATAAAATTTAAAAAAAATCAAAGCTTTGTTTTACCAGTTCCTAGCTTCTCAATTGATAATTAAAAAGCACTGTTAGAGTACAGTAGGATCAAACTATATTAGTCTTTAAGGTCCCTTCCAACTCAAACCATTCTATGATTCTGTGACTGTTTAGATTTAGCAGAAAAAGCACAAATATGGAGGAGAATTTAGGCAGGTCCTGCAGTTATGCAAGAGTTAATATTTGAGCTTGTTTAGGTCTTAAGTAGTTTTTGGAAAAGCTCAGTTACAACAAGAGGTGTTTGCCCAAATCTTTCTGAAATAAGGTATTTACAGATATCTAATACATCTTTTCCCAAGACAAGAAAATCAGAAAATATAGTCAGCTGGGGTTTTTTTGTGTGTTTGTTTACATCTACTACCACCTACTTAGGACTACTTTTGAAGATGAACTTCTCCTGTATTCAGCAGTAGTCATCCACTGCAGTTCGTCATTCAGAAAGGGATGCACGGAAGGGCTCAGTGCTCCATCGTGCTTCGGTTGCTCTCTGGAGTCCTGAGCTAGCTGAGGGGGTTGCAAACCCCAGCAAGCACACCCAGTGACAGGTAGAACTGCTGGGGTTTGAAGTCAGGCATATCCTCTGAGATCGCTGGGAAGATAATTCAGCTCTGACTCATTCAGCAGGCTTCGCCAGGCTTTCAGAATACTTTCCTATAGATTATCTGTCTTCAGGAGTGAGAAAAAAGTTAAAGCGACATCAAGGAGATCCGGCAATTTTACCTCCTACTTTCCTTGCAATGCAGGGAGAGGGCAATCCGAGGAACCAGTATGCACAGGAACATGAAAGCAGGCTGCTTACAAAGGTTCACTTTACTGAGCTTTTTTGGAGGCTTTCAGAGCTCCACAAGACAGATCTCTTAATTTTACAGTTCCATCAGATCAGCGTTGACTAGTGCAGAGATCTCACTGACTTTATACTGCGGCTTGTAAGACACAGCAACAAGTCTTAGTTTCCAACCAAAGATCAAACAGAGTTCACCCAAACAGATGGTTTGAAATAGAATGGGTTCAAATGGTTCCCTCCACAGTGATAACAGAAACCTTGAGCATCTGCAGTCAATATTGAGCACACAAATCGCATGCCAAAGTGAGATTTATTAACAGCTTGATGTTACTCCTCCTCTTCGCTCCAGATAGGAGTAAAGGCTCCCACAGTAAGTTGCCAGTGTTATGATATACACCTAGCTCTCTCAGTCCCACTTTTCCTCTATGAATATCAAGTCCTCTTATGCAAAGAGGAAATAAGCAGGATTTCGGAGTAAGCAAAAGCTGTTCTCCATCTGAAGAGGAGACCTGCAGTCTGTTCTCCTTTCAATACAGTTTGAGACATCTGGAAAGTTCCTCATTACTAACAGAGATTATGCAATTTCTATTTTCTACATTAAACATCTGTACTTCAAAATTCCGTACTACAACAAAGACATGCCCTACTTATTGCTAACACAATTAATATTTGTATTCCAGTAGCAACTAGCTATAGGTTCTATGCACATGAAGGGAAAAATACAGGATGTTGATAGTTCTTGTTCAGACATTTAAAGAAATTGCTAATATATTCCTCCTGTTAAACAAGGTAAACCATAATGCTAACAGCATTGTAACACTGAATGTACCTCTTAGAGATCACTGATTCAAAAGCTTTTATAGCTCATTTATGCATTATGTATGTGCTAAGTGACTTCCCTTCCAGCTTAATCAAGATTAAGTGTCTGGACCACAAATACCCTCTATTCTCCTGCTACTGAAAACAATTATGCCAGTACAAAGAAATTCCATATAAAAATTATGTAACTGAAAATAGGAATTAGCATTAATCCACTTAATTGTTAAGTATTGCACTGCTGTAGTAGAAACCAGTTAATATTCAGTGGTCACATAAAACATCTTCCAGAGAGCTAGAAGTGTGCCCAAAGCACATCAGCTTCTGAGGGGAGGGGTCAGTGAAAGCATCTCTTTGTAAGGGTTGCTTTAAAATGAAGAGTTGGGGGCTGTGGTTTCGCTAGCAATGACCTGTGTTTCTGTACTTTCTATGGGAAAGCCCTGTCCTAGACCCATTATCAGCATTTCTCAGTGTATCCCTAACAGAGCTTTGGCACAAGGTCCTCAGCCATGGCCCAGACGCAGACACATTCAGCAAACAGCCCCTCCGGCAGCCCAGCCTTTCCTCCAGCAGCCCCTCACCATCCCCACGCAGGCTGGAGCTCCAGCTTCTCTCAACCCTTACCAAAGGCCTTGTTCCATTTGTTTCCTGTCTTCCAGTCTCTCTTCACAGTTAGATGATCACAAAGGTAACCAGGGATTACTTCATCTGAAGCCAAATTCCTAGTGAGAGCATTCAGACATATCACTTTCTGCTCTGAAGATCATACCCCTTGATACTAAGTGTTCATAGGGATGCAATAAATCCAGAGTATGTTCCATAGAAACACAAAGCTGTTATTCTTTACAGGAAACTATGCTTCAGAGAATATCACTGTTATGAAGAGCACATCATACGGTAGGTACAATTCTTATAAAATGTGTTTTCTCCAAAATAAAACATAATGCCTTACGTATTAAGTATCAGTTTAGTGTTCTTTTAGTCTTATTCTTCCTATAAATTATTTAATTGAAAAGTGTTATACAAAACTGGTATTGTGATCTCTTGGTATCTCACTCTATTTTGTAAACTACACTTTCAAAGTTATTAAGCAGCATGAAAGGTTCAACACATTCAGTCTCCGGCTTACATCCTGAAGCCCTGAGATGATGGCTGTTGGGGATTTTGTCCTTTCCTCTCTCACAAGTACATCTCACAGCATGAGCACACCTCAGAACATGGCAGATTCCAAAATTAGCTTCAAATGGTCTGTTTGGAGGGGTGTTTCACTGTGATTAAAATATGTGCTTGTGTCCTAAGAGACCCTGTGTTCGAATGAGGGAGCTGAGGGCCCATGGGACGTGGCCATGTTGCACACCAGCACTGGAGCCCGTTACCCTGCACACTCTTCAGAGGTCTCTAAAGTACCAGTTTCTCACTGGATTCTCACCAGAAATCTTTAGAGCTATGTGGAAGTGAGGATTGGCCAAGGTCACGTTTGCTGACAGTAGACCTAGAAAAAGAAAGGACTAAATTCCAATTTCACTGCTCTGATTTTACATTGTCCCATAATTGCAGAGCTTCATTTCCTGCCTATAAATTGAAAAGCTCATTGCAATACATTTTTGCAAGTATAATCACATATCCCTGTGACTCAATCCTTACTGTATTTTATACTCCGCATTAAATGAGTTGCATTAGAAAACAAACTCAAAGGTTGTTAGCTGTTAACACATTTCGAGAATTAAATCAAGCTTAAAACCGTTGCTGAAGCATTTAACACAAATCTCAAAGACAAATCTCTAAACAAACCTCTATCACGCACGCAACCTGTTCTGTGGTTCCTTCTTTGGGGAGGAGAGGGAGCGTGTGCCAATTTATTCACACTGACAACAGCTTCCAACAGAGTTGTGCACCCCACATAAATAACGTTTGGCACATACCTTAGTAAATTGGGGAGGGGAGCTGTGAGAGGGGACAGATAAAAACCCATTCTCCAGGGATTCAGTTGGGTGCAATCCCAAGAACAGCTTTGTCTTCATTTTGCCCGAGAACAGCAGGGGCTCAGGGAGGTACTCTGCACATCCAGACCCCTCGTTCACAGGCATTCTGGCTCTATGGGCTGTGCAATGTAGGGCCATGAAGTCATAGTCACCACTAGCCTCACCTTCACAGGAAGAACGTGCTGCCTGTGGTCTGGCAAACTGTTAAAATAAAGCCATGCTGCTAGTCAGGCAATTAACAGAAGTAAAAGGAATGTTGAAATCATACATCCAGAATGAAGGCAAAGCCTTGAACAGACACTCATGGGATTAACCACGCGTCCTACCCACACACCTCCACCAGCACCACCTGTCTCAGACATCATCTTTGTTTCTCCTGAAACACACTCTCAAGCAAGAATATGTACTCTGCTGCCCTAGTACATGCAGTTGTCTCCCTTGAACCTCATCAGACCAATTATTCTACTCACTCACTACTTAAAAACTCCATTCTGTTTCTTCCTGCCTTGTAAGGGAGGTGTAACCTCCAGAAGAGGGACCTCAACTTCTTGGTCTTACACAGTCTGGTCAGGTACAACTTAGTTCTTCCCTTTCCAGTTGCCTCACAGTTTTTGGCTTATTGTCTTCTCTTGGTTTAGGTGGGTTTATAGACACTTTCTTCACTGGCAGACACGTGCCCTTTTTTTCCTCTGGTATGACTAACATAATATGATGGAGTACTAACAAACGTAGCAAGAGTGGTTGGCATTCTCCAAACTAGCAAATGGGAAGATACTTTGCTTGAATTAATTTGTACCATGCTCAGAAAATATTAGGTGGAGAGGGTAGAGAGGTAAGAAAGGTGTCAGTTACCTTGATACAATTTGCTTCTCCATCATGAGAGAATCAATTATGTTCATTCCTAGATCCGTGCAATTCGTTGTGACCTGGACCATTATTAGAGCTTTATGAAAGACAAAAGTAAAAAAAAACCCAAACCATAACAGTTTACAGTGTAAAAAAGTTCAAACAAGGCTCATGTTTTAATGTTATATGAAATGTAATTTTCAAGAAGCCACCCACCAAGAAAATTAATGTATTGCTTTTCTGAGTTTTCATCTTCATTATTTCAGATGTTATAACTTGGTAGTACTTTCTTTTTTTTATTCATATAAAAATCAATATACTTCCATGCCATCAATAAAATTATCATCTAAAACTATAAATATTAGGACATTTATATGGTAAAGTTTTGTTAATCACAGAAAAATTAAGCTAATATGTGACTCCTGGTTACTTGACTATTAATTTTTACTTTGGCAGCAACTTAATTCTGAATACCTTTTCTGGAAAGGACCATAGGTTTCAAGAGACTTTAGTACTATGAGGCAGGGGAGGGCTAGAAATAAGCTGCTTCTCAGAGGAAATACAAGCAAAGTCATGTACTTCCCATTTTGGATGTTAATCAATTTATGGGTGATTCCTAGAGAGTCTGATAAAAAAGTTAAAGGGCTTTTTCCTTGGCAGATCTCCTTAGAAAGTCTACTGAATATCCATGGGGAACTTAAATCTTCCTTCCAACTATATATTTAAACTGATGCTCTTGAAGTGGCTTTATGGAGAAAATACTCTGTATTAACTACTGTAGTTATGACAATAGTTTTTCAAGCAGTCTACTGGTTTAATCTTTATTAAACCCTGTAAAGATTTTTCCAAGAGAGCTTAACTATGGTTTAAATAATGTCAGCTTTTGCACAATTTTACAGAATTTTACCTTCTTCACGATGTGCCGGGAGGAGCCAGCAGCTCAGTTGGCCTGTCTCTGGAATGGCACGCTGTCCGTCAGTGTCTGGGTGACAGCGGGGTGGGGACGTGCCTCACCTGAGCAGGTCCATGGTGAGCCCCAGCCTCCTGCACAGCCAGGCTGCGGACACAGCCGGGGGGGGCACAGTGCAGATAGCTTCCAGGACACATGCTGGTGTGGTTTTTTTCTTTGAAATGAATCCATGAGTGTGGGGATGTGGCTGGGTGATAGGCCTGGGTGCTTGGAAAAGCTGGGTGACCCCCAGGTTAGACATGGCCATTGCAAGTGCCCTCTCCTTTCTAACCCAGCCCCAGGGAGCTGTACCTAAAGGTCCTTTCCTGCCTTCGCACAAGACCGTCTGTGTTACTTTGCAAGGAGCATGCAAAAGGTTCAATGGAGAGTCCAATAGGTACAATTTTTGTGTGCTCCCGGCCCCTCCCTAACTTCTAAATCCAACAAATTCCAGCCAAGTGAATACTCTTGCCGGAGAGCATGGCTGCCACCTCAAGAAGCCAGCCTTGGTTCCCAACAAGGGATGCCACGGGTGCTAACGCTGTCAGTGTTCATCTTGGCATCACCCTGCTTCTGGAAGCTGCTGTGGAGAGACAGGAGCAAAACCGCTGCAGGTCTCCACACCATCCTGGGCACATCCTCGGTCTGCCTTCCTGTGCTCTGTCTGGCCAGCAACCTGGCTCATACCCTGTTGTTTTGTGACAAAATCACCGAAATGGAACCTAAGGGAAATAATGGACCAGCTCTGGCTCTTGGAGGTGTTTTGCCTTTCTTTGGGACTGCTTTTGAAAAATGTTGGGAAAATGACAATGGGGAAGGTGGAAGCATATGCTTGATGCTATAAAAACCTAAAAGAGAGCAGTGGTGGAGTGGCAGAGCAAAGCAGCCGTACTCTCTGAAGCCTGGGATTAATTACATCTTTACCTGTGCTCCTATATTAGAGAAACCTTTAGTAAAAATATTGCCCATCTGCTTCTAAAATTAATTCTGCAGTACTTGCCTCAGTGACCTCCTGAAACAGAGCAATTCAGCAATTAATGAAAAACTGCAAAAAGAAGCATCAGTTTAAAAAATGCACCTTTCGTGCACAAGGATGCATGAGGATGCACGAGCATGCAAGGAAACAGAGCTGTGGCAGCGTTGCAGGTTAACAAGGGGTTCAGGCTGCTCTTTTTAATCTTGAAGTGGTAACTATAAGTTGTAGCTGTCTTTTGGTGGAAGGTAAGACCATTTTTGGTGCCAATTTCTGTAACACACAACCTGGTGGCTGAAGGAAGGTCCCCCTCAACCCCAGCTCTGAAGAACAACTTGCATCTCTGTTGGTCGGTTTCTCCTGGAGAGGGCAGGAGATGCTCTCACACCTCTGTGACTCTCTGTGCTGTGGTGACCAGAGTCCCCATTGACCAAGTAGTGACAGGAGAGTAAAAATGACCAATGAAACAAGTTGTCCCTTTTTACCTCGCAGCGAAGTTCTGGAATTGGGCGTGTTTCTATAGTAACAATGTTTTCAGAAGATTTTGTTGGTTTGTCTCCTGGATTAATTCTGTGCAGTCTTACAACCTTGGGAATTTAAAGTATCTTTCCGCTCCACATAAAGCAGATTGTTGGTTCCCTCATAAAGAACAACCAAAATTAAAGAGCACTTTTTCTGATATTTAATATTACTAAAATAGGACATTTCTGCAATTCTGTAATGCCAACAAACACTTCAGACTAGCCTTCCCCTCCCCAGAATAATAAAGCATGAGAGGAATATCTCTGAAATATGTCTATAAGAATGAGGAGGGACTGGTCTTTTTCATTTGGTAGAATATGGCAATATCTCGTGACAAGAAAAAAATAAAAGGTGTTTTTTCTAAAAATCAATCACTTCAGTTCAAAATTAAACCATTCTATACAGTCCAGAATACCATATATTATATTTTTCATGGGATGCAAATTTTGAACATTACTTTCCTTGTTTGCAAGTGCATTTGTACAGACATTTAGCAGCATGTATTTTTATGTCAATGTGATATACATTTCCAGAAGCACTTTGACATTCTTTTTCATTGCCCTGACAACAGAAAAATCACACAATGCATTTCCTTCACACTGGCTGTTTTCAAGGTGTCATCCATGCTTTGGGAAGGATCAGTGTATTTCAGTCAGTCTCTGCATTGTGCTGAAAATATTTTGTGGAGCACTGGGTTAATTATTTGCATTTACTTTATTATATTTTATTTTATTATATTTATTTATTATTTTATTATATTATATTTATTTTATTATATTTTAAAATAGTAAAGATTTAGTTTCCTAAATATGAGCTATATGCCTTCTTTTTTCCTGTCTGAAGAGATCTTTAGGGCAGAAGGTGCACTGACCTATCCTACCCTTAGGTGAGATGTACGCTAAGGCTCCCTCCAGTTCTTTGGCTATGAACCTCAAGGGTCAGTGAGGTTTACCTGCCCAGGCTGTATGACTGCAATGTATGTGACACTCCATGCCCTTGCAGGGCAACATCTGGTACACATCTGGGGCCTCTGGACTGTCCCTGAGAATACTAGAAGGATAGGCTCCCTAAAACCTGCAGCATTTTGAAGTGTTTTAGCCACGAAAATAACATTTTTAAAAAATCTAAAAGATGCTGGAGTCTACTCTGACCTTTCTTTGAAAATAGTCCTGGGCACGACCCTGTTTGAGCAGGAAGGCTGGACTAGAACGTCTCTGGAGAGACACAGAAACATCCCAGAGAGCACACAGACAGCACTGGGGGAAACACAATGCACATCACCTGGGAGGAGGCAGCACCCAGCCGGCTGCAAGGGGAGCAGCAGAGCTCTGGGAGATGTCATGTGCACCGCCGCGGGACCTCACCTGCTCTCCAGGTGGCCCTGGGGCTCTCGTGCCATCTTCTGCTCCTGCAGGGACCTCAGACAGGCAGAGGAAAGGCTGAGGTGGTTCATCGGGTGGGTTTAGGAGGGCTGCCAGTAAGAAGCAAAATCCTCTGATATCCTAGATCTCCCTAAAACAGTACTGAGCTCTTCTCCATCTCCAGTTTTCAGGATCACGTAGCTGTTCATTGACACACCTAAACAGATAAATACACAGATAAACACACACATATTACCAATTTGGAAAACATATGGTCAAGCTGTTGCATAAAACCTAGGAGTAAGTATTACTAAATGACCTAGTAGAATATTAACACACACACACACATCCCCTTTTCATTATTACTAATCAAGTGTATTAAACCTGCAAAGAAACACCAAGCAGTCAGAAAGGTGTAGTTTCTGAACACAGACAGCAAAAAATAGTGCTTGAACACAGAGAGATCCTGAACTGTGTGAAAGGAGCCACCACAACTGCAATATACTCTCTGATTGTCTGCATTTTGTACTCTGCAAATGCTTTCACTTACGCTCTGACAATGCTGTCAGTCTGGACAAGCAAAAACCGAGTGTTAGAAAACTAGTAACCTGGGAAAGGGGGAAAAAAGGTAGATCTTCACATGGGCACCCATGGATATGGCAGATGTCAATGTCATTGCCCCTACACATGGAGACAAATATCTTTGCAGGTATGATTTTGCAGCCATACAAACTGGGGCATAATTCCGTGTAAGTGAACTTGGAACTATTTGTTTGTACTAAATGTGCCCTGGTTTTTAGTATTTTTCTCTGTAGAGTTTTCAGGATGACATTCAGACACTGCCAATCATACCTATGTCACCTCACAGAAAACAGAATTTCTGCCATGATATTGATTATTATTTCCAAATATGCTCAATCATCTATATGCTACTTGTTTCTAAGACGACAATGTGCGAGATTTCAGTCTAATAAACGATATTCTTCCATTCAGATCCACAATTTTGATATTTGAACCCAGGTACACAACATTTGAAAACTGTTACGAAGGCTAAAGCCTACAGTGCCCATCTGTTTCGTCATAGATTCTGAGCAGTCTGTCCCAAAGCTTTGGATTTTCCCACTTCAGCATCTTTTGTGCCCATGAAATAGGCTGGAGAATTACATTTCTTGTCAGCATTTTCACTGAGTTGGAATACAGCTGAAATTTTCCCATCTCCTGAAGGAAAGGCACTAGAGAGGCTGTTTGTTATCTTTCTATATGTAAGAAACATCACTATAGCTATATTTACTTTGAATAACAAAAATAAGTTGGAGAAGCAGAAGGACAACTTCCCCATGAGCACGCATAGTACGGTATTCGTACTGATAGGATAGAAAGCCTAAGTATCACTGAAATCCTGGGAGATAGGCAGAGATAAAATTTGTTCCTGAGAAAATAGCCTGTTTTTATTTGAAGACTGTTACTTGCTTTTAGAATTGTTCACAAGAGTATTTAAGCATTTGCTGTTCAGTACGCGTGTTCTCTATCTTGTCAAGTTCTCCTTACTGCCTGGAATAAAAGCAGTGCTCCCCAAATGGGTGGGTTGTGATTGTGTGTGCAAACCCAGACAAAGAGCTAGCAATACACATTTCCAGGTGATGAATCAGAACTGACGTGGGCAGTAAGAAACTTTTTATGCGGTGTTCCCACTTCTGCTTAGACCAGATGCTGGTTACTGCAGCCAGGAGAGTCCTGCTTTTCACCACCTCTCTTCTACAGGTCCATTTGCAACCTTGCGAGAAATTATTGTTTTCTCTCAAGACTATCCTAGCTGAGTCCTGGGTCAAGCAAATGCTTTGGAAAGGCATCTCAGCTGCTCTCCAAATAGTGAGCATCCCAACCGACTTTCTCCTAAAATCTGTTGGGATCTGGCTTTGAGCCTGTCTCAACCTAGGTGAATTCTCAGCAGCCTCTGAGGGAGCAATAAGCTAAGCTATCCTGCCTATTTAAAAGCATTAGGAAGCAAAACACTGGGATTTTTAAGCCACAAAACAAGAGAGTTCCAAAATATATGACCAGCTCAAGGGTTTCGAATTGCCAGCATCATGTGCAAAATAAAGGACTACACTGCCTTTCTGTGAACTGTCGTTTTAATAGAATTCTTCCTTGTCACAAGGCTTTTCATGAAAACAACCCTTTATTCAAATAGCATTATCTGAGGGAGGATGAAGTTAAAGAGCTGTGACAGGCTGAAGTAAAAAAAAAATAAAAGGCGTATTATCAAAAGGAGTCTTGTGTGACTCATTCGGTTATTTCATGCCTGTATAATCCCATACTTGCATCACATGTTTTCACTGATCTTCATCATATAAAAATAATACTTAATTTTGAGTGTAATGTGTTCTGTATAAAGACAGAAAGATATTTAAAAACATAATGGTAATCATCTGCGTATAGCACAGAATATTATACCTGGATGCATTTTATTGCCTTTGTTCATGGTTCTTTCTGAAGCAGCAGCAGGGATTTGGAGACGCAGTAAATCCTCCAAGCAAGAAATAGAATAGATGAAGCAGTTGACTGGCATATCCTGGACAGAGCACATTTCATTTTTTTATTAAGTACAAGTTAAGTAATTATTAGACTACTGATGTGGCAGTGACTGTTCACTATGGGAAGGTCAGACATCGCACTTAAAATTATTGTACACCAGAGAGTATACAAGAAGAGAAGGTTGGAAAGAAAAGCATTTGGAAAACAAGAAGTGGGAGAATGAATATTGCCTTTGCAGCCTTTCCGTGTTGTGCTTGCATAGACCTTTGTTCTGGGCTGCAGCACGTGTTTGGAGGCAGCACTCTGCACAGGACCCGGCTCCTTGCAGATCACAGGATGGAGCTGCTCAGGGAGGGAATCAAACCTGCGCAAGGAAAAGGATTAAAAGCAACTCCTACACCTGTTGTAAGAACTGGAAAGCAGAGAGTGGATGAGTCAGAGAGGATGAGCTCATGGTTAGGGCAGATTAATGCTGCCCAGGACACAATTTTTCTGTCACTGCCTCAGCCACAGGTGACTCTGAAGCACCACAAGTCACCCACTAACTCGACCTGCACTAATAAGCTGTGCTTGGTGTGATCCGGGGATCCATTTGTCCACCTGCGGAGCTGCAAACGGTGTTAGCACCCACAGCACCGGCTGCTCTCAAAAAGCCAGGCTCGTCATACTGACATAGGCACTCCTTAAAAGTGGAAAAACCCTGTGTGTGCCAACGTGCAGAGATCCCTCTGTATTCAGGATTGCCCTTCCACCTTACACGTATCAGTGATACCTGTTCATGGGAAGAACAGAAATCTAATCTACATCGTTGGTTTCACTTCAGGATGTTCACAAAAGCTCAGATTCTATTAGGATTTTAAAGTTATTCCCAATTGCAAACACTTCCATTTGACAATCATTTTAAAAATATTGTTTATCTTATAGCTACAATAAGAAGAATCCTTGCAGAATATTGTATGTACAATATTAATAAAAATCTTTACAGACATTTTGATAACTTTCAATAAGCTTTTGCTTTGGAAGGTGGAGATTCACCAGGCAGCTGGGTCTGGTGTCTTGCCAGTGATTAATGTTCCCAGGAACTCACATGTTATCTGAGGTGTTTCTTCTTCAAGCTCATGCTTTGGTGGTTAGTTCAGTGTGTGTTTGATAAGATTAAGAGAAAAGAGCTGCAGCATAACCAAAGAGCAACAGCAATGCACCTTCAGATTCTTAAAATACATAGAGTGGTACAAAGAGTACTCTGAGTTTTATTGCAAAATACCTGTCCCCTCTAGTGTAGATCCTGAGATGACAAACCACTGCAGTTTTTTAGTGTTTTTCACGAACGTACCAACCTCTCAAGACTATGCCCAGTGCTGTCTCTTTGGCATTTCTCAAGTAGCAAATGGGATTGGAAATGCTGGTCAGAGTGTTGCCTGGCACAGAGCTGAGACGGAGCCCGGGGTGCCCTGGGCACTACCTCTGGCGGCAGGAGATAAGGCAGCCAGGTGTCAGAAGAGTCTGAAATTGGTCTTTTTCCCTAGTTGGAGTTCTGAAAGGCAGGAAGAGATTAAGCCAGAATTCCTCAAACAAACGCTGCCACCATGTCTCATCGTGCCCACCAGGGCGAAGTTCTGACTGCCTGTCCCAATCCAAAGTCAGGGAGGTTTCAATGCGATCCCAGGATGGAGGATGCCATACACTTGCACCAACTTTATTAACAACAATAAAACGTAAGAGCAATAGGAAAGAGTGGAATAAAGTGTAGAAATTAAGCAAGAGGTCGGGACAGAGAAGCAAGAAACAGTTGCCACCCAAGTTCCTGTGATGCTCCGACTATCCACAGGCCTTGGACGATGAACACGTGCCTTTGTGCACACACACGTGCGCTCACACCTCCAATCCATGCCTCCCCACACACCACAAAACACACCCACACCAAAACACACGCCATTCGGGGGCTCTTTCCAGCGGGTTTTATAGCCGGTCGGGAGAAAGTCTATTGGGCCGAGGGTTCCCTTGGCAGCGGCACGTCCTACACGTCCAACACATCCCCGCACGTTCAGCACCCCCTCTCAAGCATGCCCATGGGGTACACACGCTTGCTGCGTGCTCCCTCGTGGTGCACTAGGCATGTCCCAGCACGTGGTGACGGTCTTCACACCACCCCAGACTGGCTCCACCGTGCAGTGCCAGTCATGGGCACGGTTCAGTCTCCAGGCAATCTTCCAGACAAGTGTCCCACAGTTCAGCCTCTCACACTGCAGCGAGAGTTTTGCTTCTCTGTATGTCCTGAGACCACCTGCCTGTCTGGACCACCCACATTTCTGTGGGGTGACCTCCCATGTTACCTACATTGCAGGGAGGGAGGGAGTTACCTGTTGTCATATGGTCCCATCAGTGTAACGTTTGGACCCTACTGCAGCAAATTTATGTACAAGACTCTAGAGTGCTGTTGTAATTATGACTAAAGGGGACAGATCTTTAGAGATACACACATCACGTTACAAGCACAACTGGAATTTGATCTCTCAAACACAAAATGCCCATTGCTAACAGCTTGTAGCCACTCTCCATTGGCAAGAGAAGGATCATAGTCAGTGCAAAGAGAGAGTTCGTATAGATGGCTATTGCAACAGTGCATTGGCAAGCTCTGCAGAGAGTACAAGAAACGCAATTCTGACCTTCGTGAAGGTGCTGTCCAAAAAAAAAAAAAATCATCCCAGAAGACATACAACCAGCAAGAAGACAGCAACCAGCACTACACGGCATGTTCAAACACTGCATGAAAGTACCAGTGCAACTCACTAGAGGGGAAATACCTCAGCTGTGGCAGAACAGCACTGTGTTTGCAGCTCAGGCAACAACTGCAGCATAACATTCACCAGACACTAAGCCTGAGGCAAAGCTGAAGTATAGAGGTGTCATCTGCCATGCATTGATAGGGGGAAAAACACAGCAGAGCTGGGCTTGCCAGGAGGTTTGATCAAGCATATCAGTGGCTGTGTTGACTGAATAATGAGTCCAGTTGCTTGGTTTTTCATTACTTCCTGGCTCCCAGTTTGAGTTCCTGAAGAGTAAGACCTACCATGATGAAAAAGCTTCACAGGACTTCCTGCCAGGTAGATTTTACTCAGCTGGTAAGGTTTTTCTAGAAGAGGTCACAGAGACATGTCCAATTACTTTGTGTGTGGCCTGAGTTCTTCTCCAAAACCATTCAAGATTCACGTATCCAGGTGGGCTTTGATGAACACGTTTTACTCTCTCATACCTGTTGCTAGCTGCTGAGACTAGAGACAGGAGCGGGACAAAGGAGGCTGAAGATCTGAAATACGGTGGAAAACCATGACCACCTCTGGTGAGGGCTGGAGCCAATTTGTACAGAAGCGCTCTATCTGAACAGGAGGTATTGGTGCGCTGTGGGTGTTAATACAACTCAGAAGCCATCTTCACAAGCTGCATGAAAATCTTTGCACACAGGCACTCTTAGGAAGCCATCACTCTCTCAAAGAAGCTCCTATTAGTTTCAACAGGAAATTGAAGCTGATACTATGGGAGGTCACAGATCCACTAAAATTTGCAAGTGAAAATCATAGCTTCCCATGAATAAAATACTTTTACAGAGATGCCCAGCAAATTTAGACAAAATTTAGTGTATTCAAGACTGTTCCGAGATCACAGGAGGTGAGAAGAGTCACCATTTTAAAATCAATTGTAGCTTTCATGAGCTAGGTAAAATTTTCCGAGCAATCATGTCAATTCTGCACATAAGCATTGTGCAAGTGAAGAATATAAATTGTATGGTATAAACGACAGAAAGGAAAAAGTCAATTCCTTTTGAGTTCACATAATTGCAAATGAAAGCGAGCAAGAAACATCAGGGAGTCACTTTTCACGGAAGCACAGATAGCAGGGGCTTAATTAGCATCAGATCGTATGTATCGCACGGAAAATGTGCCATGAATAGCGAGCACTTTCACACGAGATGAGGCTGATAACCTGCTCCTTTCTTTCAGGAAACATCTACGTATGTAGAGAAACTATCCCAGCCACAAATAATCACACCAACTGCCGTAGACCTGCTAAAAGGACAAAATTGCAACTGGAACACCTAAAAATGAGTCTTAAAATAAATATTCAATGAGGTTGTAGTTTGTATACGGCAGAAAAGAGAACCACCTGCCACACTCAGCCATGGAAGAGATGTACACTGTAACTTTAATGAAAACAAGCTACAGCAATCCTCTGAGTTGCTTGGATTTATTTTCTGTGCATAGAATCATAGAATGGTTTGTGTTGGACCTTAAAGATCAGAGAGTTCCAACCCCCCTGCCATGGGCAGGGACACCCTCCACTAGCCCAGGTTGCTCAAAGCCTCATCCAGCCTGGCCTTGAACCCCTCCAGGGATGGGGCATCCACAGCTTCTCTGGGCAACCTGTTCCAGTGTCTCACCACCCTCACAGTGAAAAATTTCTTCCTAATGTCTAGTCTAAATCTGCCCTCTTTCAGCTTATACCC
>VZTO01025592.1:65062-111764 GCA_013400615.1 Syrrhaptes paradoxus
TCAGCAAACTTGCTGAGGGTGCACTCCATCCCACTGTCCATGTCTCCAACAAAGATGTTAAACAGCACTGGTCCCAGTACTGACCCCTGTGGAACACCACTTGTCACTGGTCTCCACTTGGACATTGAGCCATTGACCACAACTCTTTGAGTGCAGCCATCTAGCCAGTTCCTTATCCAGCGAGTGGTCCTTCTGTCAAATCCATGTCCCTCCAACCTAGAGACCAAATCTGCATCTGACTAAAATGAAGTATGTGTCATGTTGAGGATCTATACTGGTACATTTTGAGGATAATTTTGCAGAGCTGTATTAACTGCTATAGGCTTTAAAGTTGTTTGAATTTTTGCACTAGGATCACTGAAAAGAGAGCAAATTATGGGGAGCTGGTGGTGTCAGGGATAGTTAAATGTCTATCAGTAATCCCATTTCCAGACAAAGGAGATACCAGTTGGGGAACACGTTTGCATTACTTCATCATCCAGACATTACAGGATTTACCAGCATGTCTCTAGGGACTTCAGCCTCCAGTCTGCGGACCTGGCCACACAGACTGATCTTTAAATCATTCCCTCAGGTTTCTCCCCCTTTCCCTCAGAAAAGTATTCCACTTGCAGATTCCTGCTAACTACTGCTCTGGTGATAATACTTTACGAGGACCCAGCTGTCCCCCACTCCTCCAAGCTGTCTCTGCCAAGTGAGCCCAGTCCTGCACAAGTGCATGTTTACAGTAAATAAAAACTTGGGGCCTCCTTTCTTCTTTCAGGGCACTGCTGGGTTACCTGTCTTGCCCTGTCATGGTTTCAGTATTTTCCAGAAGAGTATTTCCTACAATCCTTCTCCTTTTCTTGCTTTCCCCATGTTGTATTTCCTGCTGCACCACCAGGGCTCAGCCACTGGGCATCCACTTTGCTCACACACCAATCTGCTATTTTTTTAATGCCATCATAGGAAATAATCCTTCATTTACCAGTATTTTTCTTCACACAGCACAATAGAGTGTAACTCTGAACACTACTTCTTCCTTCTACGGTCCTGTAAGAGCTTATTTAAAGAATTAGATAGAAAATAGCACCAGAGTGTTTAAAAATAATGTTTCCTATTATTATGCTTTTCTTACTTTACCCTGATTTCTTTCTTTGTTCCACACTGCAAACATTAATTTTACAGGGAGCAAAACTCAGTAGTTCACCATAGAAGAGGACAATAAAAAATTCGCATTTTCACCTGTATGTTGTTCATTTTCCTACACAACTCCAGAACAGACTTTAAACAAGAGCTCATAGTGACCCAAAGAGATTTCTGAAAATCCTTCTTGTTGGTGGAACTTACAAATTTACTCACACCTTTTCTATACCAGCATTTCCCCCTGCCTCACATATTCCTCATAAATCCCTGAAACAGAGCTTTTAAGAGCACAGGGAAACACTCCAGCCAGGGGGATGGCAGCATAGCTTTGGCCAGAACTGAACCTGATTTATGATGTCTGAACAAGACCAAGAATTAAAGCAAAGTCTTTGGAGACCATGCTCTGAACTGAGAGAGAAATCATTTTTATACTTGGAAGCTTCTGTTTACCTAAATCATGATGTCTTTAGTTTAACAGCTTAATATTTCTTTGAACAATCATGAGATAAGGAGAGAATTTCAGAGCTGCTTCTCATCTCTATCAAGAGATGACTGGGCTAAACTGCAGGAGTTCTTTGAATCCAAACTGATCAGGGAACACAGAAAAGCGATAGTTTATCATTAAAGCACTGAAGATTTCCTTTTCGTGCTTTTCTCCCCAACGTTCAAATCCCTCTCTTTGTCACATATGTGTGGATCATGATCAAGTCACCTCTTAACCTTCAACTACAGTAAGGAAACAGATTAAATTTTCTATCCTTTTCCTCCCATTTTAAACCCTTTCTTGGAGCCTTTTGCACAAAGCGTGCTAAGACAGACCCGAGAGCTGTCACTGCATTCCTGCAGTATTATTATTATTATCCGGTGTAGGAACAAGGCGATATTTCTGCTCATGCGATATTCCCCCGTCGATACATCCTTTCACACAAGGGCAGGCAGAGTCCTCAATGTCACAAACAAGTATCTGAACAGCAGCACAGTGCACATCAGAGCAGCGGATTGAGTGATTCCCTGTCACTCGTGAGGCAAAATACTGATCTATTAATTAGCCAGATTTTGGTCCCTCTTTTTCCCTTTAACGTTGATTGACCATGGACTGTTGTTGGGTTTCTTAAATTAAATACTGTTTACAGAATACAAGACAGGTCCACACCTGGACTTGTCAGTTTGATATCTTGACTAAACACTCCCACTGTTCGTAATGCCATGATGCAAATATTTTAAAGATGGAAATAAAAAATAGCAATGCCATATGTATTAATACAAAAATATGTATGTTAATAGGTGTATTGATGCGTGTTAAATATGTACTTGCAGCCATAATATCAAGTTAATTGCATTTTTTAGATATCACAAGAATAATTTTTAAAATCTTTATCAACATACATATTCTGTGACGTAATCCTCCCACATCCAGTTTCCCTGAAGCACATTTGCCTTTTAGGCACTATCTCTGAGCTTTTCTTATTTGTTCCAGAACTACATTATTTTCCTCTGTGAAGCTGCATTGCGATCATGCCTTGCTTATATGTAGCTGCAGGAATTCATAGTTAAACTGGAAACATTTCTGAGAGATAATTCTATCTAGCAGACTCAACAATTCTGAGCCAGTGGCAATACCTTGTTTGGAAAAATCATATTTAGAAATTGGAGAGGTATTTTGCCATTGGCAGAGATAGCCCTATGCTGTGTGTCTTCAGACTTTAAATTACCCGTTATAGTGCAGATTCTTTCTTGCACATGAAGGAGCTGCTTATCTATCTAGGTCCTTCCCCTGATTTGGGAACCTGCAGACTCCCTGGCAGCAAGTCCCACCGCTGAACCAGGGATGCTCTACGCCTCCCCTTTCTATCTGTCAGTCATTACAGCAGACAGCATCATACTCTGTGCAATGTGTCGTCCTCGCTGCCTTTCACCAGGCAGGGGGTCACTGAAGGCCCAGCTGCTTCCTTTTTAGCTTGGAGAGCGTATATTAGAAAAAAGGGAATTCCACAACATTAAGAGATCCAGATTTAAACCAAACAGAAGATGATATCCCAGCATGGAAATTACTTGCATGCAATTTTTACTGGATTTCTTTTTCTATATCAGTGGAAGGGAGACTTATGAAAGAGTTTGCACGTATTATTATACAGAGCAATGTATTTATCAGAGTTTGTTACTCAAAATCTTCATTAGGCACGCAACAGATAATTTAGACTTCTGAAAAACCAGAAGCAGTCTGCAGCTTTTGAACCTCAGGCTACTTTCACACTTGATCATTTTCAAAAAATGGTTACTTTTAAAATTTTTAAAAACCTTCAATTAATTTTAAAAGATCAAATTTGTAACTGTCCTAATATAGGATAACCCTCAATAAACTCAGTGGTGATTAAGAGCTCCCCCCCCACAGCTAGATTACTTTTCCTCAAACAGTCCCGTCAAGAACCCACAAACCTGAACTTTTCCTTTCAGATTTAAGCCTTTTTTTCTTTTTTTTATTTTTTATTCAGCCATCAAAGCTGGAGGAAGAACCCCAATCCATGACCAGTTCCACCCAGACAGCAGATGATGACCCATTGTACGGGAGCCTGCCTGGTGTGATGCTTGGCTGTGCAGAGGAGGTGGGTGATGAACAGACCAACCGGACCCACAGCCAACACTTCCCCGCCTCTTTCCCTGCCCCTTCTGTCCGTCAGGTCCTGTCATTCAAATTATATGCTTTCCTACACCAAAAGCAGTTTCCAACATGCTGTTTGGCTGTTGCTCCAGCTGTATGACTTTATTTACAGCTTTCCTTTTAGCCATCACGCCAAATACGCGGCACACTGCACAGCACTGGCAGCGCAGACACTATTCCGTCCGGCTGTCCTGGGGGAGTGCCATCAGTTTAAGTCTCCCTGTGTAGAGTATTTCTACCAAACGTGCCTGTGACAAATCTCTTTTCTCCTTCCCTTTTCCTGGATTATGATTGTAATAAAACATACCCTATGACGTTAATGGTCTTGTAATATTGGTGGAACTATTTGAATGCTGGGAGGCACCACGACTGAGGTCATTTGTTCAAATAATGTCTTGGGTTACAAGATCCTTTTTGCTGTTTGTTTTGCTTTTCTCTGTGGGACCCATTTGTACACTGAACAAAGTAGGAGCTTGCTTAATACCGCTGTTCTGTGTTTTATCTCTCCTTCTTTGTCTTGTCTAACCACACGGTATTTCTCTTCTTTCATGACAGGAGAACTGTAACTTCTGCACTTTTCTGCACACTCACACTATAATGTCTGAGCACATAATAAATAGGTGTGTATCTCCTGTCACAGCAACCTAGTGTTGGGGGAATTTCACTTTCTCACCCTTTGTACAGGTGGAGGATCAAGAGAAATTGAAATGTCAGACCATCCACTCATTGCACGGCCAGCTTCAGACAGGGAGGATTTCTCCTTTTAGAGCACTTACGTTATACAAGCTTGTAATTGATTATAATTATATTGTTCTATTACAACAGATGTACTGGGGACATGGTGACACTTGCACTAATTCATACTCTAGGCAAACTAGCAGTGCTGGAAGAGCCACGAAGGATTGCAGTGTCTGCAATATGTGAGCGAGTGCCATCCCCCTCGTAGCTCAATGCCACATCACCCGGGCACGACACGACCTCTAGCTTTGAAGCCCAGTTCCTCGCTATTTAAAAGAGGTGTGTTTGAGTGCTAAGTGCTTTTGTAAGCCTTACATCAGAAAACAGGGTGTATAAATTAAAGGATTTTTCTGCACAGCAAAATGAAGCGTGTCAGCTTTTGCACAAGCGAGCCAGCACAGCTGATGAGATGGGTGAAGGAGACTCAAGCGGGTTTTGCAATACGGCACACGGGTGACTGTGGATGCTCACTCCTTACAGCCCATGCATGCAGGCAAAGTTTTCTATGTACAGTTCTGTTTATGGCTTGCAGGAGCAAATACACCACATTTACTAAGTAGTTACGCATGGTAATTCTAAAACAAGGTCACTCTTTGTCGGTTCCTCAGTTTTCAGACTGAGCCAGCGCAGTGGGAGCTCAGCGCATGGGTCCTTGCCTGATGTCAGTGTTTCATTGCCAGCACAGTCCCTCTGACAGAGGCTTAGGACATGGGTTTTCCCCTCTCCTGCCCTTAAAACTGCATCTTCACACTAAGAAAAGCAACATAATTTAAGGACTTTTCTTCTAGAAGCTGTCACTGGAGACAGTAAATTGTAGAGGATTAAAGTCTTTCTCTTCCTATCAGTTACAAAAGGTCAAATCAATGCTCTTTCTCTACGTGTCCCCTTTTGGCATGGTCCCTGTCCCTAGTCTTTCTTCCCTTGGTGCCACATCCTGTCCTGTCCTTCCCCTCTCCTGCTTCCTTCGGCCGTTTGCTCGGCATTGGAAGGCTCTGCTGGATGCTGCTGCAAGACCTCACCCTGGCTCTGCCAACACTTTGTGCAACACTTGTGCCCAAACACAGCAGAAAGAAAAACAACATTCCATGTTGCTACAGATGCGGGCAAAAAGTCAAAAGAGAGTGGTTTCACTCTTACTGTCTCTGAAATAAAAAACTAAAACAACAGATTCTGCCGCACGCAGAGCCTGAGAGCCGCAAGGATCCCTCTGATAAGGAGAGGTACAGTCAGTCCCACAGCAAACACGGAGCAGGTGAGGACACACGGGGCACAAAAAGCAAATAGCCCAGCTGCTGACACAATGAAAACTTCCTGCTGATAGTGCCTGGAAAGGCCTTACTTCCTCCAACGAACACTAAATATTTATTATGAAGCCTGGTTTGGGTTTGAAGGCAAGTATATTTTTTTTTAGCCAAAAAAATTATGAATGTGTGAAACCTTGAAGCTGGGTGTACTGCCAGCTGAACAGCTTGTGAAAAGCTGGTATTATATATGTGAAATTCAGAGGATTCAGGTCAGTATTTCTTTGCCTTTTTTCCTTTAGAATAGAAGAGGCCGTTTCAGATGGAAGAGACCTACAACGATCATCTGGTCCAGCTGCCTGACCAAGTTGAAGCATGTTGTTAAGGGCATTGTCCACATGCCTCTTAAGCACTGACAGGCTTGGGGCATCGACCGCCTCTCTCAGAAGCCTGTTCCAGTGTTTGACCAGCCTCTCCCTAAAGAAATGCTTCCTAATGTCCAGTCTAAACCTCCCCTGGCAGATGCAGCTTTGAGCCATTCCCATGTGTCCTGTCCCTAGATCCCAGGGAGAAGAGCTCAGCACCTCCTCCTCCTCATCCCTGCCTCAGGACTCTGCAGAGAGCAATGAGATTTCCCCTCATCCTTCTTTTCTCCAAACTAGACAAGCCCAGAGCCCTTGGCCACTCCTCAGAGGAGTGTCACCAGCCCTGGCACCAGCTTTGTTGCCCTCCTCTGGATGCATTCTTCCACTCAGCCTTATTTTTCAGTAGAACAGAGAACGGAAAGCACCATTTTTGAAAGCAACAAACCAAAAGCAAGCCAAAAAGGGTTTATACTCTGCAGATTTCAGAAGGAAGCACTGGCTGTTAAGGTCTGCATACAGGTGGCCAGCCCCGAGGCTGAACTAACAGCAAAATGAGACAAACACTGCAGAGGATGGAAGAGAGGGAGCAGATGGGCAGCCACACCTGGGACTGCACTAATCAAACAGGAACTGGAAGAAACTACCAGGCATTGCAGAGAGTGAAATATGAGCATTGGGAACTCCCCTTAGCTGAAACCTGAAGAGATAAGGAGATGCTGGTTTGTTGGCTCTCACTGAGTCCAAATCAGCAAAGCTGGGGCCCATGGGGAAAGATTAAATAAAAGCAGATCATTTATTTGGGAAAGGAAAAGGTGGGAAAAGGGATTGCTAGATAAAACAACTCTTGTGATCTGGGTTCTGAGAGTTACCTGTCAAATATCCATGCAGCTGATCAATGCAGCCTGCAGCAGGAGAATAAACCTGTTTTTATAACCATACCATGGCCATGTGCCACATCTGGCCCTCCTAGGGTGGAAGGTCATGGAAGATGGACTGAACACCACTTTAACATCAGTAGTCCCAAACAGTCTTCCTAGCATACACCCAACTTCATGAAAATTAACATAAATACATAAAATACATGGCATGTGCTTGGCATTGCAATGGGGTGATTCCTTACGCTGAGAAGTATTCTATGATTGTGTATTCTGAGCAGCTGAGTTTCTAAAGGGGCCAGAGGCTCGCCATGAAGACACTTTTGCATGGCAATGGGTTTTAAAGCAGCCATTCGCTTGGTGAACTGAGCAGAGAGAGAAGGAACAAGAGCCCCGGGGTCCCCAGAAGGGGATGATGCAGCAGGAGCTGGCCAGGGGAGAGGGAAGACCAGGGGAAAGGAAAGAGCAGGAGGAGAAAGGAGTGGGCAGTCAAGTGGAAAGTAAGGAGGACTTATGGCAGTTATGGACTTAGGACAGTGATGTGGGGGGACAGCTGGGGTTTTATGAAGCATATGAAGGAATGACATGCTTTTTAGGCATTTTGCGTCTTTTCTGCTGCTGTGTGATATGGCAAATGCAGCTGGAAGAAGGCAAATGGCTTAGATAAGGGGAGGCTAATAAACATATGGATGAGGTTTAAACTCAGCTACATCAAAGGAATATATTTACTTGGCTATTCTCATAACAAGTGGTTTATCCTTGCCTTGCTCTTTCCCCTCAGATAGGAAACTCACCCTTTAGTCCCAGGGCAGTTCAGCTTTTTTTCTCTAGGTTTCCAAAGCAGCACTTGTGAGAGTCTAAAAAGAAAAATGATCTCCTGGTTTGCACTTGCTCCCAGCACAACCCTCTGATTTCTCTCTAGTCTCAGCTTCTCACTCCCCAGCGGTACCCTTAGTCCCTTACAGCTGCACCCGCCCCAAGCAGCGGTTACATCCCCCCACCAGCCCTTTCACCCCCAGGATGCTCCAGAGCTCTGGTCCTGGGCTGGGGAAAGGTGCAACAAGCAGGAGACGAGCGCTCGGGTCTTACCTTTCTCTGGGAGCAAGGCCAGAGCTGTTGCACGTAGATGGATGCACTGACCTAGATAGGCTGCCTGCAAGGCTGCTAACAGCTCCTGCACCCGCCAGCACCCATAAAAGCCACCATCACTCTCTGCTGCAAGCCTTCAGCCCCCAGCTCAAGCTGCCAGGACTTGTTTCACCAGGTGTTCTTCCTGCACACGTTGCTTAGATTTTTATGATGTCCCTTTTTAGCTAGCCTGACCCTCCTCAGGAGAAGCTCTTGCCCTTCAAACCACACACCTTTCCCTGCCCAGCCCCTGATTGACCTGCCCCAGCTCCTGGCCCCAGTTAAAGGGAGAGGTGCCCGAACCCCAGAGGATGCACTCTTTTCTTTAAGGAGCTCAGCAGGTCACACCTGTGCCTGTTCACTCTCATTTAATCCAGTAAAGTCAGCAAACATGTTAGCTAAAAGAAAATGACAACATCTTGAAGAGAGCATTGAGTGTGGTTTGGGGACAGGATTTGGCCCATTGAGGAATAAAAAATCCCCCTTGAAGGTTATATCTACTTTATCTGTTGCAAAAAAATACAGCTAGACAACATTGTCTAGTTTTGAAAACAAATCAGGACACACAAAAGAGCTGCCAGACTCTTACTGAGCTGATGATTCCTTTTGTATCCTTGTTTTCCTTATCTTGGGATCCAGGCTGTCATCTTTAATTATTTTCGAGTGAAGTGCCGCATCTCCTCTCTTTTAGAATATTTTATCCTTGTTCACTCTTGTATCTCTTCCTTCTTCACAACGTTAAAAGGAAGGCATTGTGATTCTTCTTCTTTATTAGTGTTTTAGCTCATTGCTTCTTCAATTGTGGAAACTTTTAAAAAACCTATTAATGTTCTGCATTCCTATTCTGTTATTCCTGGCTGCTCAGCAGCTTCCAGTTGACTTTTCTCATACACTGGATGATGAAATCCCACGTCCTCCGCTTTGCCTGGAACATGTCAGCTATGCAACACTGGAGAAGAAGGGCTCCTAGAGACTGGAATGGGTGATGCACGGACACACCTGCCCTGCATTACTCCGCATCTCCTGCCACATTAACCACAGGCCCAACGTGGTGACGCTGTGCCCCCCTCTGCCAGCCCAAACCCCACGGCCCCTCCCACCCTGCTGGGCACTATTGGTTTTGTTAGTGACTGCTGTCTATTGTGGTGTAATAAATCTGTGCACGGAGATTGCGTGTCTGTCCGAAGGAAATGGAGTCATTTAAACAATTCACTGTTTATACTAGTTTAAATAATGTGTTGCTTATTAAAATAATTTATCCCAAAGAAATACAGTATTTTCTCAGGGGCACCCTGCTCTGCAAGAAGGAGTGAACACACCTATCAGTGTACATCATTGTCACAGGGCTTGGGTGTGGTCCGGGGAGTCAGGATAAACACCAAGGGGAGCGACATTTAGAATAAAATTTTAAGAACTCCTGCTATGGGTGGTGTGACGGGGCTGAGGATCTTTTTCAGATGTTAGTAAGTGTGAGATGCCCATACAAGCCTTCCAGCCCCTTGGCATCTGAATGTTCTGAGGTCTCCAGGGCTTTCACCTGCTGTTCCCACCTGTGCCGGGGTGGGTCCCATGCGGTCCCAGCCGGCAGCAGCAGCCGCATGCCCGTCGCAATCACAGCCTGGGAGGGGAGGAAGCTCCTTCGCCCCGTGGGGCTGTCTGTGGGGTCTGAGGGCCATGTTCAAAGACAGCTTTGGCACATAGCTGCTGCTTTAAAAAACAGGCAGGATGTCTAAAAAAGGCGACTGACAGGGCTCCGAGTGGCAGAGGAGGAACAGTGACACATAGAAACCACCTTTCTTTAAAATTACTTTAATTGTGGCCTCTCATTCACAAAAATCAAAGCTGATCCACACAGCCTGTGATGATTAGCTGATCAGCGCAGACAATAGGTAGATAAATGCCCAGGTGGCTGCATGTCTGTTTGTTTGGCAAAACACGTGCTTTTAGTGATCAACAAAATACAATTTTGGAAAAGTGGGGATTGAGTGAAATAGGTTTTTAGCATTTGGATTATCACAAGCAGAATGTAGCAAAGTAGCCCAATGCCAGCGTACTCAAACCAGCGTTTTCTGATGTATGAATGTGCCTGTCAGAAGCTATTCATTTAATATTTAATCATATTAGGCTTACAATTAAGCAATATTCTGTATAGAATTACAGCCACATGAATGTGTGAATGCAAGAGGGTGTGTTGAAGCCAGGACACGCAGATACACAGTAGAACTGGACCAGGCATATGGATTAGTACGGAGCAAGGATGCAACACTGGGCAACAAGCTGCACCGACACGGACGTGGAAATAATTAGAAGTTGCCCAAAGAGTGCTGTGCAGCACCCAGCAAAGCAATCAGAGCTCCACAGCGCAGAGCAGAACAGTAGCTGGCATCAGAGCAGAAGCTGAAATGAAAGCTGACAGTGGAACAAATGTTGGTCGGTAAAACACAGGCTGATTATACACCAGTTAGCATTGATTCAGACGCCAAGAATAACAGCAGGCACTGGAACAGAGTCAGGGAGCGCGAGGCGCTGAGAAGGAGCTCGGCACAACAGAGCAGGAGATGATTAAACAAACAAACAAACGAACAAACAGCCCCCTGCCCCAAGGAGGAAATGATTAAAGCAGCACGAACAGGGAGCTGCAGCCTTCGTCTGCGGGAAGCACATTGTGCGGTGGGCTGGCAGACCCGGCATACAGCAAATGCTGAACTGAAATTACGGGGGAAACAAACCGGTGTTAGCTACCAGCCAGCATATGTTTGACCTTCCTGAGAAAACCGGCATAAAGGCTTTTATTAATGACTGTGGCAGGGAGATGGGCTGCCATGGATGGAGGTGTGAGGTCCGGACCATCTGCCACCCCCCCTGCCAACTGGGGGTGAGGCCGGTGACCCCCGGCCAGCCTGGCCGAGGACAGTGTCCCTTCTGACAGGCGAGGGAAGGTGAGACCTGCTCATCCTCTCCTACTCAGGGGGTCTCATTCAGCTCATGAGCACTGGCATTTGGATTTGGGGGGGTTCTGGGAACTGTCGTATGAACAAAAAGAATTGTCTGGGGAGCAGCACGTCCAGGCTCTGTGTGGGAAAAAGGGACAATAACAAGAAGAAACACTCAATAGGTTAAACCATGTCAGATCTTCTGTTTCATGATAAGTTAAGCCGGTATTTCTCTATCCATCAAGCCCTTTCCTTTTTCTTTCAAGCACACACAGCAAGTATTTCATCGGCTTTGTTACAGCCTATCAATGAGCCGGGGTAAAATCAGGCAGATAAAAAACCCATCATGTTCACTGAAAAAAAATAGAAAATGTGATCACAGAAGTAGCTGGTTATTATGTACAAACGCATACAGACAGGGAGTGCTGTGAAAAAGGTTCCTCCAGTCAGCAGCACAGGTTGGTTGGCCTCATCTCTGCAGAAGAACTTTGCACAGTGACTCAGAAGGATTTGCTGGCAAAGCTGGGATATGCTGCAAGGATTTGAAACAGCCTAAGGACTTGGGTGAAGAGAACAGTGTAAGGAGATTAATTGGCAGGGGTGTTACCAGCACACAGAGGTATCTCAAATTGCAAATTAGACCCTTTCCCTTCATGCCTACGGTGCAAGACAAGGCACATGTTTATAGTGGATGACTGGATGGCTTCACAGGAAGAATGATGTAGTCCCAGGGCTATGAGAGTGTGAAATGTGACGGGAGAAAATTGCAGCACAATTCACCTGGGGTCAAAGAAGAAGGTCCGTTGCTGTGTGCAGAGGTGTTATCTGGGGATGCTGTGGAGGAGGCTGGTCTGGGTGGACCACAAAGCAACCCACTGCTGGTTAGCTGCTGGTTTTCCTCCTGCGCTCCACGGCCGGGGAGGACACGGCAGTAGGTCCAGGAGGTGTCGGGTGGGATGTTTCCCACAGCGGCAGGGAAACCACCCCATCAAGATGTCAGCGTGCACCTCTCATCACCTGCCTTTCAAAAGGATGATTTTAAACAGACAAATGTGAAAAAGGCTACTCGGAAACAAGAGATGGTTCTCACCGCTTCTTAAGGGAAGATGAACTAGGCTGTCTTGCGTAGCTGTGCTAACAGAAGACTGAGAGAGGGTTGGATTGTATTTCAGCAACAAACACAGGAAAGAAGAGGAATTATTTCTGCTCAGATAAAAGCTGCTACAAGATCAGACAGGTGTCTGCTGACCCTGAAAGAATTTGGTTTGGAAAGAAGAAGAAGATATTTAACTTTAAGAAAGTGCCACAGAAACCTTTGAACAGAAATGCTGGGAGGAGGAATCTGACTGTTCCAAGGTAACATCATATTAGGTTACAGAAGAGATTGCCACAGGGATGGTTATCAGTTTAGGAAATGATGCTGTTAGATATGGGGTTCCCGTTCCTTTGGTATTATTCAGAGCTCCAGTGGGAAGGAGACTTGGCCACGTGTGTTTGTGACACTAGACTCGGCTGTTCGGTCCCATGCAGGGTGATTTCACAGTTATCCTCAGGCTCCAGGACGCATTTTCTTTCTTTCTTGATGCTGTTCATTTTGATTTTTACTCTTCTTTTTTAGGGCACCAGAGCTGTTGCAGGCAACAACAGGCTGTTGCTCCAGGTGTGTGGATGCCTCAGCAGCAGAGACCACTTTTAGGCACGTCCCTAGTTTGTGTCCCCAGAGTGTTCCAGGTCATCTGAGACAATGTTGTTTGCTCTTTTGCTTTAAAGTTGCATTAGATACAATGAGGAAGATTCTCAAGTTCGGCTGCTGAGGGATCATGAAACTGAAGGAAGGAATATGATGAAGAAAGGCATTGCCGTCTGCAGGGGAGAAGTCCTTGCAGCTGATGGACTTTTTCCTCTGGCCTGGGCTCAGTCCGGTCCTGTAAACACATCCACACATCGGTACATCTGGCTTCGGAGAGATGCTTTGATTTGGGGGGAATTTTACCTACAGAAACCACCACTAATTTGTGAAGTGTGACTTTCAGCCTGTATCCTCCCCAAACTGAATGCTCGTCCAGGCTTTCTTGTTCTATTAGAGCAGGAGAACCAAGTCCTGTTAAGTGCAAATGAATAGAAAACATTGCATATAGATAGCCCAAGAGGTAACCACCCATTTAAACATCATCAAAGGAGCTGTTATTTAAAGTGCATATTTTTTACCCAGGAATATTTCCCAGCCTCTAATCTGCAGCATGAAGTATTTTTTCCTCATCAGGAGCACTGTTTACCCAAAAGCTCCTTTAGAAGCTCTCTTGCCCAGCCATTAAACACACTGGATGTGTTTAGACTAAACCATTTGACAGCAGCATCTCTCAGGGGACCGATAACTACAGACTTCAGCCTGTTACAAACATGTACAGCTCTGCCGTGGCTTTAATACACGCCTACAGCTGATACGAAGCCCAAGTCTCTGTTTGTTTTGAGTTTGTCCCTCTAGATGATAAATATTTATCCAGCACCTCCCAGACTGACACAAATGTTTTCCTGTAATCCATTTAGCTGGGCTTCAGATTAAACAGTATCATACGGAAGCAGAGCTGTTAATGCTATGGCTTGCATGCAGCATTGAAATTTGGACGCAGAATAGGCCAAATTCACATTAAAATTGCTAAGCTCCCCTGGGAGCGTGTACCGTGAGTGCTGCGTGAAGGCGAAAATATGAACTGAATTTAAGCAAGAGCAGAACAGAAATTCACATCCCAGCTCAACGCCTGTTCTTGCTTCTTCACAGTCCTTCGGAGACAATTTGTCGTTAATGAGCTGAATTGGGGCTCTCGGGATTGAGGGAGAAGTCCCAGGTCTCATACATGCTTCTGATTCTCGGATAAACTCCGTGTGTCAATACTTTCCTTTCTGGGACAGCGGCAGCACAAATAGGAAGGGGACAGAACCTGGCTGTGTTTCTGGAGCGTGATAGAGCCATCTATCAGCAGCAGGGTTTATAAAACCAATAAACAAGATAAATTTGGTTCCTTTTGAGAGAGGTGCAAAACTACTGGCTGAAATTGGAGCAGTAATTCCTTGTATTATTCTATTGATTTTATATCTCACACCTCACGGGATGCAGAGGGTTATTAAAACACCAGACTGCCCCTGGGGCCTCAGGGAATGCCTCCTGGAGCTGCCAGCTTGATGGCATCAGGACACCATCGTGTCACCAATGCAACGCCTCTAAAAATCATCTCAAAATAAACTTGGATTGGGTTCAAGAAGGGTGGTACCTCCTGGATTATGATACGACTGCAAAGTGTAATAGCAATAAAAAGGCAGAAAACTAGCAGCAGCAAGGGGTTGTGTTTGCTGTCCCGCTCACTCAGGATACACATCCTGTTGTTTCTTGGGATGAAGCAAAATGACCTTCCTGGGGTGTTGCTGAACTGGGTTGTGTGCTTTCTATTTATTCCTGCTTCTCTGCTCCAGCTATCGTCTCTGGGATTTTTCCGCAGGCCTAGATTTTGCAGCTGTGGAAAAAAGTCCTGGGTGACTATCTGCCCAGCGGATCTATTTCTGTTCAAGCATTCAGTGTCAGACTCCTGCCTGCGTACAGATCAATACATTATTCTATTTAGTCACCAAACTCACATTTAAGGGCATTCGGGGCTAAAACAATTGGAAAAGCTATTGACGTTTTGAGATTAGTTTTTGTTTCAGTCCATAACATGTAAAGAAGAAAATGTGAACCTTATTAGCCTCCTTTGTGAGAAGATGAGATAGCAATACCTGTGCCACCAAAATAATTAGTGACTTGGCAGACACTCACAGGTTTTTGGATTGTTTAGAGGTGGGTCCTTCATGCCATTGTCTTACCCATCTCGGTACCCCAGCATTGGGGCTCTTACCCCATCTCTAAAAGGAAATTGCAGCCTCAGCTGCATTTTAATCAAAGCCAGACCTCACTAAGGGGGTCACGGCATGAGTGTCCCCAGTGCCCAGCTCAGGCGCACTGGCTCTCACAGGGGGACGGTACAGCCACAGAGCAGCTCCAGTGAGTGCCACAGATTATTTTTTGAGCTGTGCCCTTAAATTAACAAAAACACATCTCCCCTCTTCCTGCACAGCCCTCCCTGCAAGGTGCTTCACTCCGTACCAAAGGAGCATTTATACTCTCAGACGTGTGCTCAGCATCTTGCTGATGCCCAAGGCAGGAGGATTGATGAGTTACCCCTACTGCCTGAAACTAGTGCAGTGAGATTGCCTGAAGTAAAGGTGTAATTCTCCCTTCTGGCAGGTCAGCCCATGTTTCTCTGAGAACTTCCTGAGGGGCAACACAAGACACAGACAGCTCCTGCCCACCGCTGGGCAGGTGGGCTGGAAGGGGGGTCAAAGCTCTTGGCTCTCATAGGGCCCAGCAGATCATGTTAAAATCAATGTCTCTATTTCAGACACCTGGGACCATCAGGGGCAGAGAGGACTTGTTGCTGCCATAGCCTCTCCCCTATCCTCACGTATTTCCCCAGCATCAGCAGGGGTAGGGACAAGCACCTCCTGCACTGCAGCCCCAGCTGTGGCACCAGCCGTGCCCCCCAGGGCTGGGTGAGGAGAGGGATGAAGGGAATCGTGAGGGTCCCCAGGGAGACAGAACGCAGGGTGGTGGGGCGTCATCTCCCCTTTCTGCTCCACAGCCGCAGCCCAGCCCCTCTGCAGAGGTACCACCCTGGGGACCGGCAGGACTGTGGCACCCTGGTTTCAGTGCCTGTGCTGAAAACTGCAGGGTGGAAAACTGAACCAGGGATGAGCTAAGCTTCTGACAAGATGCTTGTGTTCAGTGGCCAGAGGAGCTCAGCTTGCTTCACCTATGAAAGAGGACACGGAGGGATGCTCATCTTCTCAGGGCAGGCTGATGGCTAATGTAATGTGATCTGTCACCTAGCAGACAAAAACATAACAAAGCCCTATAGAAATGCTGCTTTTTGGAACAATTCATTAGAAATTGTGCAGCCAGACAAAGGAAACAGGAAATTTTTAACGGAGAAGGTAATTAGCTTCTGGGACAAGGGATGAGAGCTGGGCCAGCGTCTCTGTAGGACTTGCAAACCTGATCTGTCCCAATACAGCTGCTGCCGGTCCCGTAAGAGGTCAAGGAAGAGTGTCACAAGGGTCATTTTCTGCCTTTAAAAAACAGAAGGGCATCTTTTCTCTCAGCACCTCCTAATTTTCACAGATTCACTAGTTCCTGCTTCTCTGTGTTTCTGTGTCCCCTCTCCCTGCTGTCTTCGCTATTTACCTTCAGTCTCAGAGCCGCTGTGGTCCCTCCTCTTGCATCCCGGGAGCCTCCCCTCCCTTGGCCGCTCCCCGGTGCTGCCCCATCTTCTTGAGGCCAGGGATGGTGCTTGCAAGCGTTCCCGGGGCAAAGGCTGCCTGCCTCCCTGCTCTGCATGGGCTTGGGCAGCCAGGGGATCTTCTCAGCCCTGAGCGTGGGTCAGCAGCACCAGGTCAAGTTCCCTGGGAGGTGGGGTACGAAAAAAGGTCATCTTCTTCTTTCGTATCATTTTTTTCTATTCTCTGAACATGCAGTAGGAGTTTGAGGTAAATGGAGCACGGATTTTAATTTTTTCCTAATTTAAAACAGGCCCTTATTACCCCACGCAAATAGGATTAATCTGCAAAAACAGCTAACTAAACATTTGGGGAACTTAATCCCAAAGGTGATATTGTACTGTATTATTGGACATCAATATTTTTTGCATCTCTGTTCAGAAAGCATGCCTCAAAACACAGCTGCCAATCACTAAACACATTTAACAGATCTTTGCCCATCATCAGGAAACAGCCCAGGAATGCAGAATTAGGATTTGCCAATTCCCTTTCAAACTGATATGACAGTTTGTTGCCTTCTGTTTATGCAAGCATGCTAATTAATTTTTGCTTATGTGTGGCTGAGACAGAAGCTTTACAGTGGTAGGACAAGGTGGCATTGAAGGCCAGAATAAAATCAGAGTCCAAATAATGCCCAGAAGCACAGCAATGATGCACTTAAATAATTTTTCCAGATGAGCTATTAGTTTTCATAGTCATTACAAGTAGCGTGAACTTTGGCTGATGTACAGAGCATGCAGCTGCGTGAGTCACACAGTCCTTAGATGCCAGTCACTGGAACAAGTTTTAGATTTAAACTGGTGCACCTGGTAGTGGCTGCAGCTGAAGTTCAACCTGTATGCAAGGACAGGGGTGGGGCTTTCCCAGTGACTAGCTGTCCCCTTCCCTCTTCCCATCACCGCTCCTCCTTAGGGTGGATGGTACACGAGTCCCTTCTGTTCTTTTATTCACACCTCGCCACCTGCTCAAGTGGTCCAGCAAGGTACCAGTGAGCCCCCAGGGATGGTCAGGGAATATTGCGAGTCACATTCTTAAATGGGGAAGATAAATTCAGAAGGCTGAGTGGGTTGACCAGTCTCAAAAAATTAGTCATGGAGAAATCAAGTCCCAGTTCTACGTGCTCCTCTGGATACTTGCACATATATATTATACACTCACAACTGCAACACCTCTGGGATAAGCACAAATAGGGTTTGTGGAGCTTTGAGCCTCCACGAAGAGTGGGTTTCTCACTTTTTAAGGTAGAGGTTTCACTTTTCTCTTTCCAGACAGCCTAGACTTTTAAAAGGGAGGCAGCCCCAGGGCTGGGCAGTACCCTGAGCCACATTCGCCCCTGGGAAGTTCCAGCAGTGATGCTGAGTTACACCCCTGCTCATGGGTCTGAACAGTCAGTGAACCTAACACAGAAAAACTTGTTACGGTAAGTACAACTGGTGTCAGGGAGCACAGGAACCATCTACACTGGGGACATGCCAAACCGTTTTCCTGATTCACAGTATGTACAGTGCAACTGAAGCAACAAAGAGCCACAGACTGTAGACAAATTGCAAAAAAGCACAATTCCATAGAAGTTCATTTCAGATTACTTTTGACAATGTCTTTCCTCCTTCCTTCCTCTGGAAGCATTTTTCTGTGACTCCTAGCGACCAGCAACAAAGCCTGGTGAAAACTACGTGGTCACTTAGCAGCCTGCCAGGATGATTTTGTCCTGGCATTGGCTGTCAGCCCAGGCACCTGCTCTCCAGCCACGCTGTCACTCCTCATTACCTAAAACTGTCATTTGGCCCCAACTGCCACACATGAGGTAGCCTTGCTGTCAGCTAAGGCAACGGCTCTGACAAACTGGCATCATGACCAGCAAAATAACTGCATCACAGCACTCAGTCAGTGGCAGTGTGATGATGACCTTGGAAGATAATCGGGACAAGAAATGGTAACGTAGGAAATGACGAGGATAACACTGCAGGCATTAAAAATGCCACACATCAAGTGCCTAATACGCATTAGCAAGCATGTGAATTTGCAGAGCCAGTCACAGTGATTTCAAAAATTACCGCTTCTTTTTGAAACAAGCAACATGAAGACACACATTTCTTTAGCTATCTAGAAGCTTCTTAATACTTATTATGATGGTTACTCATGGAACTCTCCGCAGAGAATAGAAACCCTCTGTACAGGGGCACACCTGGAATAACACTACTTTCAGCTATAGTAACCTTTCCTTCAGCAGAAAGCAGAATCTAGAAGAATGAATAACAATGGAATAGCATCAGGGCAGTAATGTTTGAGCAACTTACGGTTCATCTCGGTACATTTCTCACTACTATTTACAAAGCAAATGGCAATGTGTAGTTGAAGGTTTAGCATCAACAAATGGGTTCTGTGTATGTTTCCATCGACCCAGAGGACAGCAATGTCCAAGTAACGGCACATAAAAGGCTTTCCCCTGTTTTTCTTCCCTTTTCCAACATACCATCCCATGCAGGCATAGCGTTAGTGCTATCCCACCTGGTTACTGCAAAGCACTTGGAACTGCTTTGTAGGAAAGTAAGAGGTCATCTTCATTTTATCCTGTGCAGTACAGTCTCTTACTGACCAAAAGGCAGGGCACACACACCAGTGTAGCACATCTGCACAGCGTACTTACCCTGACTTTCCACACCTCCTCGATGTGACCATAGATCCACAGCTGCANTCTGACAAACACCCAGCCTGGTAACTTCTGTAGTGCTGGCATCACAACTGCAAACTACTCAAGTCTCTGAAGCTACCTACTTAGAAAATTACTCATTTTAACCTTCAACAACTCTTGTGTTCACCTGCACTAGGTGCAATTGGTGAACTTTTGGAAGAAACTCTTAAGGAAAAGGACATGTTTTCAAAGGGACAAACGTGGCTGTCGCTCAGCTCCAAGATCAAAACTTAAGTGGGTTCTTCCATTTTCTTTCTCCCAAAATAACAGAATGGCTTGCCATTCCTTTCCCTTGAAATAATAATAAGCCACATTTATTTTTAAAGACAGAAAGACAAAGAGAAGATGGCAAATGTCAGCTGTAGCATGGGAATAAAGGTATTAATGGGATATATGCCTGGATCAATTGAGGACAGGAGAGCGAGGATAAGACCAAGGCACTTCTCTTATGTACAAGCTATCTGCTCACATTTCTGACTCCCTCTGCCAACTTTTGTTTCAGGGAAAGATATGCACTTTATACTAAGGTTCTTGCACAATTTCTCTCCTTCTAATCTGAATTCCAGTTTTAATTATTCTGATCTTGTGCGTTAGCTTCACATTAAGATGTAAAAAGCTGTGGGAAATTAAGACCATTATTTTCATCAGTGGTACTGATATCCTCTAAGGACAGTTTTTTTCAGATTTCCTAAAATATTGGAATAGTTAGGTTATAAACACAAGATAAATGTTGTGCCACTCTTTTTTATTTGCTATAATCAGTCAGCATCTGAAACAAACCCAAATGCACTTCAGAATGCTTTTTCTCTATAGGAATAACCAACACAATACTAGGCTACAATTAATATCAAAGTTAGGCAACGCACTCTGGCATTGATGGTCCTTCCTTGAGTTGAGGAAGGCTGTTGTAGCTTACACAACACTAACTAAGGGATGCACAATCTTGACCAACACAGACAGGGTTTTTGCACAGAATGTGCACACACACACCACTGAAGAAACTACTCCCCACTTCATAGTGCAGGCAGGCAAAAGCCAGACTTTTTATTCAAGTTTAAATAACAAATACTCACCTACATCACAGTATACTGCTAAATCAATCAATTTATCGCTTCTGCTTTTAATTCTGTGCTTTCATTTCACGTGTCTACATTTTGCAATTGTGTACACGAGGCAAAATTAACTTTGTGTATCTTTTGTGTGCATATCCTTTACAGCTTAATGTTACACTGAAATTAAAAGAAAACTCGATTTTTAAGGTACTGAAAACAATCAATAAAATTCCACTAAAAAAAAAATTATAAATGTTTCTTGTAGTACAGTACTCTTAATTTTATGTCAGTGTCATTTTAATGTCATAGTTTTCAATTATTCATCATATAAAGAGAAGCCTAGGGAGAAAAAATTATCTAGAATGTCTTTCCTAAGTCTGTTAAGCTCTGGTGATTTATGATATATGTACAGTATATAAATACATTTATGTATATATGTACATATATATTGGTTAACATTCATTATAAATAGAACTGTGTTAACTTAAGCAGTATAAAAATAGCCACTTTCCTGGGAACATGCAAACACAGTATGCTCTCATCTAAGCTATAAAACCCAAAACAATCAAAACCTTTATCTCTGGTTTTCTAGAAATATAAACTTTAATTGAAGACTTTCAGCTGATTTAACCATAAAGTAAGTTTTTCCAGTAAAGATATAAAACCTGTTTGATGCTAGCTATAATTAAGCTCAAACACAGTATATTTTGAGTTATTTACTTTCAAGTTTTTTTTCCCCACGTGCAATTTTTTTCTTTTTCAGTAAAATATGATTCAGCTCTAAACGCTAAGAGACAAATTACAGGCAACCTGGCATGCTTGCACTGCAGGGAAAAGGCTCTCCTCTACACTACTCCTACGTGGGAGGCTGTCCTAATATGGCTATTTGTGCTCCAAATTTTTTATTCATTGCAAAGCATCAAGGTTCCCGTATCGTAGATTCGTAAGGCCAGAAGAGAGTACTACAACCACTTTAGTCTCATCTCCTGCTCACTGAAATTCAGTCTGAGGTCCCTGCATTCAGCACAGTGACTGGTAGCTGGACTAAAATGCCTCTCCTGTTACAGCCAAAGATGTTCCAGTTTGCAGAAGCTGAGCGAGATCTTGACTTTAGTGACTTTTCCCAAGGGGAAAAAATTTCGGTTCCATCTGAACCAAATGTGATATTTTTTCCTTTTTTCTTGACATACGAAAAACTGAAAAATTGTTTTGCCCTGAAACATTCCCTTCTCCTCCAAAGTGCTCTGAGTACTGGTTAGAAAAGCAAAAGAAGAAAAAGGGGCCACTTTCAAAGGTGACACTATCTCTGTTTACCTTATTTACTATTTACTTACCTATCAGCCAGCAAAGAGCACACACAGTGTTAGACTGTGGAAGAAACAGTGCTGAGTCCTTCTTCTGCTGAAGATATTTCAACCATCTACTAGGAAAATGCCATAAGCACATGACTATGCCAATCACGGCATACGTCAGCTCTTTTTCATTCCACTCCACATAGCTAAAAACCTGTCCATTTCAGAGGACATAGGACTGAAATGCAGCTGTCTCCCTTCCCTACAACTCCATCTCACCCAGCACTTTGAATTGGTCTTGCTATCTCTCAGAGTTTACAAAAGTATTTCATACAGCATGGAAGACTCAAGGCACACTCTCTTCAGGACAACCTTCTTCTTGTGATTAGGGGACCTTTTAAGGAAGTAGGAAATTTGAATGTAAATGGCATGGGGGCAAAGAAGGGACCAGAGCCTTGTTTTTTCATTCCTAGAATTATTATTTGCACCAGCAAGTTACTGGGTAATAGAGAGATGATCCAGATACTCCCCCCCTCCAGCAGATCTATAGATATTGCTCTGGAAGTGTTTTCCAGATTGAGATATTTGGTGTGTTTGGATTAAATATATCACTACACTTCTGACAATCAAAAATGCACATCCCAAAATTTGCTATGCAGTCACCAAGCTGCAAGATGGGGCATGCAACTAGATGAGCTGGGTGTCAGCGAAGGCCTACTCTTCTAAAGATGCTGGATGAAGTTGCTTGTGCAAGCCTTTCTCTCTGGCACTTCTGAAAGTGGTGCACCTAACTCCTTATCCTTCAAGCAAAATGGCCCAATCCTCCCAGCCACATCCTACATTTTTTTCCCTATTCCCAGTGTGGCTCCCACATTTTTCACAGAAGTTTTTTTCTATGTCAGAGGTGATGTATCCTTGTTAAAGTAGCAATGTCTTCCAGCTTGTATGTTTTCAGAAAAAATACGAGGCGTTCTATTTCTTATGGTAAGTAGCATAAATGCACCAAAACAACAGTATGGATACCCCTATATTAATTGTTTAGAGAGCTGTCATTGGAAGTTGGAGACTGGGAAGTCACAAAAGGCTCATTTGCCTTCTGATCGTCCTTCATGGAGGCTGCTTGGTCTGAGATAGAAGAGAAGGAAAGCTGGTCATGTTCCATTATATGCACTTGGTCCTCTTCCTTGTCCTTCTTCACATAAAACAACTTTCTAAACTTTTTGAGCTCATGGAGTTCACAGAAAGTCTCGAGAACCACCAACATTGCAATAAGGCCCAGCAACAGATAACCTGGATACAAAAAAAAAAAAAAAAAGTGTTTTAATTATTAATAGACTAAGTGTGGCTGAACAGTTTTCACCCTGTAACTTTTCCCACCCCGGTCATTTCTGACTAGTATGTTAACTGAAACCCAGTTTCACTGCTCTGTAACCCACTTTGGACTGTCAAAGCCTTTTTTCCCATTTCCATTCTACTACCAACAAGACCCCACATAATCCAAAAAAGTAATGCTAGTGGCTTTAATTTTGTTGCAACTGTACAAGACAAAAATATGTAAAAGGCATTAAATGAAACAGAACACTAAAATTTACCACATGCACGCTCCCCTCAATTACTTACAACCTTCATGATTAAGTGCTCTTCAAAAGATTTTTTGCCCTTAATATTCCTACATGTTACAAATAGAAGTAAAATATGACAGCTAATTATGGTTATTTGTTGTTTGAACCAGTTTAGCAGGACAAATCACTTACATTTAATGAAAACTTTAGAATTCTTTTCCTCTAAAATTATCAGAGGTATCTAACACCCTGAAATGAGTGGAAAAACAAAGCAACTAGAAATGTGTACAAACCCAATAAAATTACTGCTCAAATTTCAAAAACTTGACAAAGTTGCTATATCTGATGACACCTTGAAGATTATTTACAGTGTTTTACTGACATACATAAACTATCCAAACTCAGAGGGGTCACTTAAATTATATTACTGATGACTTTGGTGGTGTACTGACTCTGATTTTTAAAGGTAATAGTCAACTCTCATAGACTGAGACTTTCGGAAATTGAGCTTTTATGGTTAACAGTCCACTGTACTTTTTTTTTTCCTCTCCAAACATATGCACCTAGAATTTGAGAGAAGGTGTTAAAATGAGCATTCCTTAATCTCAGTGTTTCATTAGATCCCTGCTACTGATCGTTACAATTTAATGAGGAGCATGACTACTTGAATGTTTTATCATCTCAATGAGTAAATCAAGCAGAAGCTAAGTGTACAATTATTAGTACAACATGCTCATCCAAAGGCTGAACATTAAGTATGCTGAAATATCAACAAAGATAAATTATTATAATCTACATACGGTCACTGCTCTGTTACCTAAGGGCATAAGTATTTCACTGGCAATAAGTCTACTTTTCCTTCCAGGAGCACCATTAACTCAATATTGCAATACCAGGTACTGACCTAAATCAGTACAACAGCTAAGATTGATGAACTGGAAACTGTTTTTATGTCATGACAGCAAATGGGAGCTACGCATTAACACAAGGAAAAAGTAACAAAGCTATGCCGATTAAAAAACATCTATAAACCTGTAATTGACTCTGCAACTCAGTCCTGCTGATCACAACTTGATTTAGAACAGGACTTGCATTCTCCTAAAAACTCTTGAAAAGCCTGTAGCAGTCATTAAACATTTTCTGATCTAGAACTCAAAAACTTTTCTTGAAGGAAATTTAGGCTCAGCAAGAGAAACATTTTATACACCCTGTTTGGTTTTTTGAGTTGTTCACATGACAGGAAAAAGAATAAATTAAATGTTAGGACCTTAAAAACTGTTGAAATTAAATATTCTAAGGTCATAACTTTACCTAAAAAATAATTTCTCCTTTTAGTATTTCCTGCAACTTATTTGCTAAGTGTTCCAAAGTTTGAAAAAGGGTAATCTGAGCCATAACATTTTCTTCTGATTTTGAGTTTTCAGAATGGATAGAATTTTTACAAGGCCTTTACTATGTGTGACTTTCTCCATTCACTTCATTATTTAGCATCCCCAAATCAACTTTGCAGATCAGCAGGGAAATAATTAAAAGCTACTTCTGATAAGATAAACACAATGGGTAGAGGGTGAAATCTCCTGCAGGAGAATGAAAAAAAAGTTCTGTTGGCTAGGTCAAGGCTTTGCTACAAGGAATTAAAATTCAAGGCCAAATCTTTCTTTAGATAAAACACAAAACCAAGTTAATGGACACTTTGTCTACACTAAGATTGCTGGATTGTGCACAGGAGCATAGACAAATGCATACCAGCTGAAGAAACAGAGCAGACAGAATGGAGAGGGAAAGTCTGGTTTGGGTTTTTTGTTTCAGTTTGGGGTTTGTTTGTTTTAGCTTTTTGTTGTGGTTTTTTTTTTAATTAATAAAATGCCTTTTATTTAGCTGGTTAGTTTGACACTTACATGTAATTCCAATTTTATACAGCTCTCGGAATTTTTGATTGTAGCCTTCTCCTGGTACATAGTCTCCAAGGCCAATAGTGCTCAGGGAAATGAAACAAAAGTAAAAAGATTCCAAAAAATTCCAGTCATCTTCCAAAACAGAAAATATTGCTGCTGGGATTAGGAAGAAGCATGAGACAGTGACGAATCCAAGGAGTATAGCATGGATGATTGCAACAAGCTGCTTGGAGAAGCCCCAGCGAATGTGGAAATACAGTACAGGCCGCCTGGAGACATATACAATGATGCGCTGTACCACCGCTGTCAGGAAAAGCAGCGTAAATGGGATCCCGATGACTGAGTAGATGATGCAGAAAGCCTTTCCTCCATCAGATAAAGGCACTGTGTGTCCATAACCTAGAACAAAGCAGAGGAGGCATATGCTGAGATAAAGCTGGGAGCTCATACCAATTTGATATTCGCTATATTGTGCGAGAGAAAAACCGCTTCACTATTGCTAATTCTGAATTGTGCTATTCTTGACAAATGCTGTCCAAAGGTCTCTTTTAAGCAGGCACAGAAACCCTAAGTAGTAGCAATAAGCAAGTAAAAATAAATAAATATTTTTATATTTCAAAATTNAAACATCTATAAACCTGTAATTGACTCTGCAACTCAGTCCTGCTGATCACAACTTGATTTAGAACAGGACTTGCATTCTCCTAAAAACTCTTGAAAAGCCTGTAGCAGTCATTAAACATTTTCTGATCTAGAACTCAAAAACTTTTCTTGAAGGAAATTTAGGCTCAGCAAGAGAAACATTTTATACACCCTGTTTGGTTTTTTGAGTTGTTCACATGACAGGAAAAAGAATAAATTAAATGTTAGGACCTTAAAAACTGTTGAAATTAAATATTCTAAGGTCATAACTTTGTCTAAAAACTAAGTTCTCCTTTTAGTATTTCCTGCAACTTATTTGCTAAGTGTTCCAAAGTTTGAAAAAGGATAATCTGAGCCATAACATTTTCTTCTGATTTTGAGTTTTCAGAATGGATAGAATTTTTACAAGGCCTTTACTATGTGTGACTTTCTCCATTCACTTCATTATTTAGCATCCCCAAATCAACTTTGCAGATCAGCAGGGAAATAATTAAAAGCTACTTCTGATAAGATAAACACAATGGGTAGAGGGTGAAATCTCCTGCAGGAGAATGAAAAAAAAGTTCTGTTGGCTAGGTCAAGGCTTTGCTACAAGGAATTAAAATTCAAGGCCAAATCTTTCTTTAGATAAAACACAAAACCAAGTTAATGGACACTTTGTCTACACTAAGATTGCTGGATTGTGCACAGGAGCATAGACAAATGCATACCAGCTGAAGAAACAGAGCAGACAGGAAAGGTTTTTTTGGCTGTTCAGGTCTTTTAACCATTCGTCTGATGACCCAGGACTGCGCGGACAGAAGCCGTATCAGAAACTGAGATGCTTCAAAAACACTGTCATTAGAGAACACTGTCACTGGAGAACATTGCCCTCAGTATACATTCATTCAGAATGCCAACAAAAAGATAATTTTCTTAGCTCTACTTTGGTCAGACCACTGATCTCTGTACCTCTCTTCTGTGTCAAACATCATTAAACAATTTAAATTTAACATTTGTGGTCTTGCTTTGCTGTCATCTCAGTCTAGTTGTCTCTCTTTGACAGCAGGTACGTACCAGTGCCAGCTTCAGCTGTCTTCTGCTACAACCACAGTCAGAAACTTTACTACTCTGCCTTATTTCCCATTGCTCAATGTCTCTCCATCTACCTGTCATCTCACTTTATGAGATGACCTTTGGCACAAGGATCATCTTCCCAGTTCAGTGGTACACTGAAATCTTAGCCCAGGACGCTCATAACCACTTCCATAAAAAATAGCATGAGCATTTTTTTCTACTATTAGTAAGAAAATAAGTAGCTATGGTTTAGCACAATGGAATTCTGGTTTTAGCTTTTTCCTTCTTAACTAAGAAAACCGAGCTTATTTAAAGGTTTCCTCTTTGCACAGCTACCTGCAATGCCCAGTTTGCCAGCTGACAGCTCACAAAACAATGACCATGCACAGAATGGAGAGGGAAAGTCTGGTTTGGGTTTTTTGTTTCAGTTTGGGGTTTGTTTGTTTTAGCTTTTTGTTGTGGTTTTTTTTTTAATTAATAAAATGCCTTTTATTTAGCTGGTTAGTTTGACACTTACATGTAATTCCAATTTTATACAGCTCTCGGAATTTTTGATTGTAGCCTTCTCCTGGTACATAGTCTCCAAGGCCAATAGTGCTCAGGGAAATGAAACAAAAGTAAAAAGATTCCAAAAAATTCCAGTCGTCTTCCAAAACAGAAAATATTGCTGCTGGGATTAGGAAGAAGCATGAGACAGTGACGAATCCAAGGAGTATAGCATGGATGATTGCAACAAGCTGCTTGGAGAAGCCCCAGCGAATGTGGAAATACAGTACAGGCCGCCTGGAGACATATACAATGATGCGCTGTACCACCGCTGTCAGGAAAAGCAGCGTAAATGGGATCCCGATGACTGAGTAGATGATGCAGAAAGCCTTTCCTCCATCAGATAAAGGCACTGTGTGTCCATAACCTAGAACAAAGCAGAGGAGACATATGCTGAGATAAAGCTGGGAGCTCACATACCAATTTGATATTCGCTATATTGTGCAAGAAAAAAAACGCTTCACTATTGCTAATTCTGAATTGTGCTATTCTTGACAAACGCTGTCCAAAGGTCTCTTTTAAGCAGGCACAGAAACCCTAAGTAGTAGCAATAAGCAAGTAAAAATAAATAAATATTTTTATATTTCAAAATTGAATGCAACTGTATAAATGCTTATTTTGCAGAAGGAAGTAATACCTAGTCAGGAGTGGGAATCTATGCCAGAAAATCTGTGGTTTATTCTGGGTTTTCCAGCTGAACTTTTTGTTTAGTTCAACACAGTAACATAATTTCTTTTACCCACCTTGCCAAGTGGAATAATCCATACTTCAGAAAAACATTCCTACATCTACACACTAAGACCTTTTGTGAAAACCATTTAAATTACACTTCAGAAGTATTATGATCAGCATTCCACACTATATGCTTCCATGCTTCCACAAGGTATTTAGATGATAATCCAGCAGAGATACCTAAAGGCACAACATTTTCACAACAAAACTTCTGGGCTCCAATCACTGTGGCTGGATTTTTGCCTAGTCATTTACACAGCAGAAGTATGAACAGTGATCTGTTCAGAGTGCAGGAATGCATCCACTGCAGGCTGATCAGGGCCAGCGATCTCTACTCCGCGAGCGTGCACGATTACACACGTACCCAGCACAGGCACCTCCGCTACCAAAGCACGCTCTGCCAGACAGCGTGCTTCTAAATGTAACTCATAGGCACAGAGGAGAACAGTAAATCCAGCATAAACCAGGAATGCTTTCTTCTGTTTGCCAAAAAAAAAAAATAATAAAAAAAGAATATTTTGTTTTAATTGCAGCATGGAAGAAGAAATATCTTGGAAGCTAGTTTGGGCAGTCTTTACACCAGTATCAAACCAAGCAAGTGCAGACAGGCCCTCGTAATTCTGCAGCCCCAAATCTGCCAGCTCATTCGGGTTACATTACTACTGTACAACAAGGCATTTTCCAGAGCTACTGCAATGATCTAACTTGAGGAGCCCAGGCAGAGCTCAGTATGTACAGGGCTGTGCTGCTCCTGATCTCTGAACCAGGCTCACTCTGCAGCACCGGCCAAGGCAGACATTCCCCAAGGGGTCCTGGGCAATCCCTGCCTGCTCCCCTGCAAGCCCCTTCGGGTTTTATATGAACGCAAGAGATATCCCCTCTACATTAATGAATTTAATAGTAGAAGCATTGCTCTTTTAGGTTTTTCCAGTGGAGTAAGAAAAGGAAATGTTATTTTTATTTAAGATGCACAGAGACACTTCCAGACAATGAAAGATGGGCAAAACGTCTTATCATTACAACGTACAAAGTCTTAGAGAAGAAATGCAGGAGGTAGAGTTTCTCCATGTTAGCTAACCCAACAGGAAACTTCAGCTGTATTTGAATTTTAATGACATTATGAATAATTTACCCAAGCTCAGTCTTTTGAACTTCAGAAGACCGTATTAATTAATGACTCTTTTCTTGCTCACCTTCTGTTTGCTTTATCCGTTTGGAGATAAGAGAACCGGAACTGCACAGAGCATGCCGGATGCAGCTGAATTAGATTTATAAAGCTGCAGGGAAGGTTTCTCACCCTGTGTTTGATTCTGTCCCTATAATGCTGGACACGTGACTACCATTGAGCTGACACTTTCTTGGCCCTGTCTATCAGAACCCCAGGATCTTGCCCCTCAGAGGTATATGGGATCCACCAGCGCAGCTCCCATAATTTTAGATGTGAAACTATGACTGGTTTTGCTGTGTGCATCACTTAACATTTTATCTGCACTCACTTTCAGGTGCCATTTTATTGCCCAGCTGCCCTGCAGCTTTTCCATTGTCCTTATTACTTTAACAAAGTTTAGTAAAGACAAAAATTATTTATTTCCCTCTTCCAGGTTATTTATGAACATGTTGAACAGCACAAGCCCCAACATAGGCCTCCAAATAACAACCCTTGTGACATCCCTCTACTTCAAGAGCTGTTTTCTCCTACTCCATTTTCTGTCTTTCCCCGTCTCACATCCATATGAAGACCAACCCCAATAGCTTAGTTTTCCTGAAAGTATTTTGTAACAGACAATCAACTCCAAGTTTGCCTATTCATAGCTTAAAGGTACCATTCCTTCAAAAAAGCTCACAGGAAAAAAATACATGCAAGACCAACAGGATTTGCCAAATTAAATAAGACCAATGCTCCATCTAGCTCAGTGTCTTGAGACAGACCATATTTGACTGATCATACAAAGATCAAAACCCCATAAAATGCACAGTCGGCTTTCAATTCTGTTCACATAACAAAATTTTTTCCTCAAATGTAATTTACTCTCTTACGACTTGGAGGACTTCTACTGTTCCAAGTTTACATAAAAACACAAAATGTCTTTATCTGTTCTAATGTAATTTTGAATATCATCATAGTCTAAAAAAGTACTTCTCTTTAAAAATAATTTAAAATGCTTAAATCTTTTGACATCGATCTTGGCGCTGTGAGTTACACAGGTCAATTATATGTTCAATAAAATACTGTTCCATTTTCTGTCTTTCAAGCTAGTCTGTTGCTCTTATATCTTTCTAAAAACACTTGGTCATGACTTATCTATACTTCTAGTGGTTTGTATCCCTCTTGTGCAAGTTCCTCTTTTGGTTATTTTCTCTTCTGTCTTACCTGTGTCTAATTGTTCCTGTTACATCACTTTCTAGAGAAATATGCAGAATTGATCATTGTATTCCAAGTAAGATATATTTTCTTCCTCTATTTTGATATACCACCACATTTTGTTTTCCAGAGCCTCTAGGTAGCTTACAACAATGTCCAAGTCATAACATCCTGTGTCACAGCATTGTGCAGCAGCATTTTGCACTGCTCTTCCACCCTGTGTGAGCTTGGTGCTCCTCAGCACTGGGTGTTTTCTGTTTCCATCCTTCTGGAATACTGCTTTGACCAATCTAAGCAGTTCTGTATCACCACTGCTTTGTCTCTTCATAGTTCAGTCCCTCCTGCAGCTCATTAATTGGTCTTCTCTCTATTAAGAAACAGGGCCCTTCTTTCACTGAATTGAGCATTTAGTGCCGGAGTGCAGAGGCGCTGCACTTCTGTATTGGGATAACCCAGCCTGGGCTTCCACGCAGAAGTCCCTAGAGGCTGCCCCAAAGGGCAGATGGCTAAAAGTCGTAAATGGATCCAACATCACGTGAGGCAAGAAACAGGCCAAAAGAGGTACAACAGACCTTGGGAAGTTTCCCCCAGACAGCCTCTTCCTGGCTATGGCGATGAAGCCTGGAAGGTGTGTATACAGGCTGCAGCACAGGCTCTCTCTCTTGCCCCTCTGCTACCGTCCCAGGACATCAGCTGTCCATGATTGCTCTCATAGGTCAGTCCCATGAATGGGGAAGACCATCCACAGCATTAGGGCCCACAGCTCTCCCTTCATTACTTCAGTCAATGGTTTCATGTTGTTCGTTTCCTTCTGCCAGATGCTCTTCTTCTTCCCTACCACAGGTTTTGCCAAGCCACTGCTCCCTCAGGTCCCCTTAGCCCTGGGTGATCTGTTGCAACACCACCAGCCCTATGTGGTGCCACCAAGCTTGTTGGGGCAGGCAGGGGATTATCTTCAGCACATCTTCTCCCTGACACACCCATTCAGATGGCAGAGTCATAAGAACCAACCCCAACGGGGCAGCCCAACAGGACAAGCATGCTTACCCTTTTGCTGGTTTGAGTCAGTGTCCCTAAAGAGAAGTCAACCCTTTAAGTCTGCTCATAATCTCAAAATGCTCCAATAAATGAAGTGAATCATGTGCTGTCTATTAAAGTTATGCAAAAATCTTTCATTCATCCCAAGCGTAACATGACTCACTGGAATATGATGACGATGAAGGTCAATGATAATATTTACATAATTTCTAGACAGTTATTTTTATAAATCTTTTACATTTTCCACCATGCTTAACAGTGAAACACATCTTTCTTCATAACTGGTCTATTATCTTCTAAGATAAAAAGGAAAAGTCAGGTGACAGTAGATCCATGTGGCATGAGAGATCACAAGTAAGCCTCAAGTATTTTTTCTATTGCAAGGAAGAGCATAGCAGCAACCAAAATGATAAGGAAAAACTTGTGCTACAGAGCCCAAACCAAAAAAATTGTGACTGAAGTAGCTGTTATGAAGTTTATGTTAAGTACAGCAGGTGACTGAGCCATACATTTTCAGGCAAAGGTAAACTACCATACAGAACGAAAGAAATTAGAAAAAGATATGCTATGTTATGCAGCATATCTACATATGCGAAAGCATCGGCTCAGAATAAAATTCTTTCAGGAAAAGTATTTTACTTTTTCTGCTTCTACAGGGTGTGTATTGGGAAGGACAAGCTTTAAAGATAGCTGATAAGCAGGCAGTTAACCAAGCTTTTAGCACACCTTTGCACAAAAGCTTTTCTTCTCTGCAGTACAGGTAGAAAAAAAGGAATGTAAAGGACTGCAAAAAGACATGACAATTGGTCCATAGCTAAAAATGTGCAAAACAGTGACACTGTGCTGCTAGAAAAGACTTTTCAGAACTCTTAGTCAGAGGTTTGAAACACAGCAATACCATCAAAGCAAGATATTAAAACAGTTTCGCATGTTAAAAGGGGGTAAAAATTAAAAGTTCACCAACACAGTTTTGTTAAACAAACCTGAGAACTTTGATTTCCAGCCAGGCTGAGATAAGCTACCCTATTTGGCAGAAAGGAGGAGGAAAAATTCTACTATGAAAGGCATTTTCAGACCTTTTAAGAGAAAATCCATTTGGATGTTACATTTTGCTACCACCTCAGTTGAGCTAATGGAAATTATTTTGTATGCATTGGAGGAGGGGGGAAGAAGGAGGTTCTGTAAACTGAATTGATGAAATTATTTGCGTTTAAAAAAAAAGAGTGAAAGTAAAGAGGAGATTTGTTTGAAACCTAGTTCATTTCACTAAGCAAACCTTAATGAGTGCAGTCATTAAGGGTTTCCAAGGCAACTCCCAAGTTTGGAGTTGTCTTGGAAAGGACCAGGTTCATGTAATCACGTCACAAGTGTCATCTGCTGCACCAAGACAGACTGAAATGGCTTTGAACAGTCAGTTTAGTTTAGTTATAAGGTTGTGTGAGTAATTTGGCTGGCTGTCAGCAACACCTGAACCCAAGACACAAGCCAATGGCAGGGATATTGGCTTCTATGTTCAAAGCCAGTTTCAAAACCAATTTCTACCAGAACAGCTGTTCACCAGAACACTATCTTGCAAAGCACAAAGTCTGCCACTGCTGTTCCTGCACGGGGGACAATATTCCACCTGCCCAAAGAAACCAATCTAGAAACTGCATCCACAAATGCTGGGAAAAGCAGATGATGAATTAAACTGAGGAAGATGTTTGTATGACAACAAGGGATACTTCCACATTACTTACATGAATACACTGAGATAAACAGCTTGCTTTATGGTCTTATATTTGCTATTGTTCAAACTGCCCAAGGATTTGTACCAGTGCTGGCAAAAGACTGATGTTCAGTTCCTGTTCTGACTAATATGACCTGGGTCAGCCTAAATAACCAGTGTGACAGAGGATATAGCTATATAGCACAATAAATATCACTACTGTTTATATTCTTTTCAGTTACTGTATACTTATTGTGCTACCAAATCAAAATAAAAATATATCCTTGCCCTCAAGAATGAGATGACACTGGGCAGCATGTGACACAACAGCATCCATATGCTGCCTGCATCATCACCACTCAGCCTGCCCTTTCTGGTGTTTATACACGTTGATGAGCTCCCCCTGAGCTTTCTCTTTCCCAAGCTGAACAGTCCCAGTCTCTCCCACACCTCCCAGGAGATACACTCTAGTCCCTTCCTGATCTTAGTGGCCCTTCGCCAGACTCTCCAGTAGCTCCATGTCTTTTTTTTGTACTGGGGAGCTCAGAACTGGACCCAGTACTCCAGGTACTCACCAATACTGAGAAGGGGAAGGATCACCTCCCTCAACCTGCTGGCAACGCTCCTAATGCAGCCCAGAATACCATTATCCTTCTCTGTCGCCAGGGCATGCTGCTGGCTCTCCTTTAGCCATCAATTATGCAGGGGAAATTGAAAGTGCACTAGGTCTTTTCAGATGAGTTTAAAAATTGGGACCAGGACAAAACCATACATTCTGTATCTATTTATTTTCTTAACTACTGAAAAATTCCAGTACTATTTGTTTATAACAAGAACTTCTGTATTTTTTTTGCTATTATAAGGCCACTTCCAATTTTCTAGAGCAATACATGCTGTCCCCTTCTGTATCTCAGCTGTCTTGGGAACTCCTAAATTCCAAAAAAAAAGTTATAATTCCAAAATTATGGCACGGAAATCCTTGCATTATTCATGTTTACCATTAACCCAGTTCTGTGATCTCCAAGGAATATTATTTTTCTTTCCAGCTGGGAAATGTGTTAAGATGGTTGTTGCCTGTTTTCCAACCCAGATGCCAATGCAGGAGAGCTGTCTGTTGGAGAAGAAATTTCTGTACCCTGGCACTATATTAAGGTTGCTGTGCACCTTTATACATAAACCTGAGATATAGGAGGTGGGTATATTGACATCGTGACCTGGGCATGCCTTTCCAATTCAATATTTTTCTGTATCAATTATGCATCAGGAGGAACTGTTGTCACTTTAAATATTCAGGACAAATGACAATGAAGCACAAATAACCTTTTATTTCTGTCTTCAAAATATGACATACTTTCATATGAACTATTATAAATATTTTCTCTTCTGTAGAGACGAAAATATAGACGCCTTTTCAAAGTAGGAAAAAAAACATATGCTTAAAGACTGATGAAAAATAGCTTTGCTTTGCTCAACCTGTGAGCTAGCTGCTCTCATGATGCACAAACATTAATATAGAAATGCATGGCAAAAAACACTTTTCAATCAAATTCAAGTGACAAAACATAAAGCAGTACAAGTACCCTGCTGTCATTTCAATCAGCAAAAGAAAAGGTGCAGCCAATGCAGGGGACCCCTGGATATGATATATCTGTAGATTGTAATTTTCCATTTAAAAAAATTGATCATTTTTGATACTCTTCACATCCCACAGAGGCAGTAGGAGATATTATGTCATGATGAAAAAAGTATTTTTGTGTTGTTGGGCTTGTCAGCAAAACTATTCCTTTAAAATGTGAAAATAGTTTGGTTGCAACAGGAGCTGAGACCTTATTCTAAAAATCGCATCTGAATGTAATGAACAAAAGCAACATTTGATCATATTACTTAACGGATCCAGTATCTGCCAGCCAGGGTTTACCCCGGATTTGCTCTACTCTCTTTGCAAAGACTGGATGCCCAGTAACAGCTGAGGTGCGTTTCACTGCCCTCCAAGAGTGCCTGTTTCTGGTTGTTCAATAGAAGTCCAGTCGGCTCCATTCCAGGGATAGTAAACATGCCTTTAGAAAGGACACACTCTCTGCAGGAAGAGCCAAGGTTCTCCAGGCACTCAGCTGGCAAAGCTTTCCCACTTACCCTGTGAGAAGACTTTTCAAATCCTAGCTGACAGCTACACAGCTCCTATCAAGCTGTCCATTGAGTAACTCCTTTTTGTTGTGACGTGCAAAACCTTCAGCCTGACATGAAGTTCATGTGGGCTGGACCTGTGCTCCCACAGAGCCCTGATGACTTCAGTCATGTTTTTTGAAGTGACATGTCATTAAAGATTTCATCCCCTGCGTGTGCATGGCTTCACACTGTGCTCAAGGTAGGGGCAAAGACTAAATACATGAGTGCATTCAGCAGACAGAGGTGTGCTAAACTTCTGTAGCAAAGCATTCAGGCTTTACTTTTATCACAGATGACAGTCCAGAGATAGACGTGCATTTCTGGGTTTGCTGTTTAGGGTTGCTGTTGTTGTTTTTTAACGTTAACAGTACTTTTTCTTAAACCTGAAGTCTTTATATTAGAATTTGGTTCCTTTTAGCATTATCCTGGATTTAAGGCCCTATAAGTGTTAAACTGCAATCAAACCAGGATCCATCTGGTGTTGGGACTTTTTCCCCCTCTGTCACTGTTTAAACCCAGGCAGCTAGCAGCAAACACCACACCGTTGCCTGCTGAGCCTCCCTCCTCCTAGGGATGGGGGAAAGAATTAAAGGAGTAAAAGAAAAAGAGACTTGTGGGTTGAGATAAGACCAATTTAATAACTAAACTACAATAACATTGAAAAGAATAGTGATAATAATAGCAGTAATAATTCTATACAAATATATAGAAATGAGCGATACACAGTGCAACTGCTCACCACCCAAAGACCAAGGCCCAGCCTGTTCCCAGATAGTGATCACAGGGCAGGGAGAGTCCCAGAACTGCAATCCCAGAAAAGAGATAAGAGCCCAAGCATCCGAGAGACTGAGAGCCTGTCAAGAGAAAGAATTTCCAGACAGTCTCCGGTCTATATATTGGGTATGGCGTGAATAATATCGAATATACCATTGGCCAGTCTGGGCCTCAATCCTAAACCTAAGGTATTCCCTTTCCAGCTTCTCCTGCACCTGCAGACACTACCACAGCAGAGAAGCTGAAAATTCTCAGCACCAATCTAAAACATAAACTCTTACTAGCTACTATGAAGAAAGTTAATTCTGTCCCAGACGAAACGAGGACACCCCCCCAGACCTCTCCGTAACAGCACTTCTCTAGAAATACTCACCCAAAACAGAAACATCACATCTTTAGATCTGCCTCTGACAAAGATTTAGCATAGATAAAGAAACATGTATCTTGTTTCAACAGTTATTTTTCCTGTTCTCAGAAACATTTTTCAATGGAGGGGAAAAAATGAAAGTGACAGAAGTCTGCTGAATAAAATCCAACCAACAAGTCAAAGGCAATGTGAGACTTCCTGAGGGCTCCTCTGAGAATACAACTAGGAAAATTCCAATTATTCTTTTATTGGTTTACCTGCCCGCTAGGCAACAGATGGTAAAAAAATCTGTATAAAAGTAGGGGCCCTACCAACAGACTACTTTATTATTCCCGATAGAAAAAACTCTGTAAGTCTCAGAAACTTGACTTTGATAAAAGAGAAATATGGATGAGCTTTATTAGGAAAGCTTTACTTCTAGTCCTCTGAAATGTTAGAAAACAAGGCAAGGTTTTGTGCTGGTCTTTTGTTAAGGGTTTTTGTACCATTATGTTTAGCAACACATGGGCAGCAGCATTCCCACAATAGCAGACTTTTAAAGCCACCGATCACCAAGGTCAACATGCAATAAAATGGGTTCATTTAAAACCTTCTTAACAACTTCAACATCAACTTCAAGGTATTGAAAGGGGTACAAGCCCTTCTGCAGTTCTTCCTGGAATTCATATCCTTAAATGTGCAATGTAGGAAAAAAAAAAATAATAAAATCTTAACATGGAAAATGTTTTGTCAGTGAGACCAGGACAGACAAAAAATCACATTATTCTCTAAATTTAGCCAGTAGTTTGTCCATGATAGTGACCTTCTAATTTCTCTTGTTAATTTGGTAAAAAGCATGATGAGACTTCCACCTTGACTGCAGCATAAAGGTTGATATCTTTTATGCAACAGCAATACTTTCAGATTTTGTCTCTAGATATGGCAGTCTGCACCTAAGGAAAAAGTCATTTAGCATCTAATTGGCAGTGAAGGCGAGAGGTTACCTGCTTTCAAAACATACTGGTAGATGATGGAGTTCCTTCCTTCCAGAAATGGTCTGGAACCATGGTTTCATTTCATCTTGCAATTTTCTGTCTCCCCACCTCCTCTAATTTTCCCGTAAGAGGTTTTAAAGCTCTATCAATTACTTCAGCCTTCCACCACTTGAACGGCCTCGCGTGCTGCAGGGGTGTGCCGGCTGCCGCTGCTGAGCCCAGCACCTGTACTGCATGGTACTCTGCTTGAACTCTAGTGGAGTTTACTGGGAAGAGGTTTCTAAAAATTTATAATTTGCACCTGTTGCCATCCCAAATGCACCTTGGAATCTATCAAAAGCTTTGAATGCGTTGCAGTGGCACTTGCTGCAGTGCTTTAATCACGTACCCAATTAGTGAAGAATACCTATCTAGCCTTGCTAAGTCATAATTTCTTGCATTGAAATGAGACGCAGTTGTTCTTCCTACCATCTGGGAACAAAAAGAAACAACCAGCTGCAAATTAGTATGCTTCCCACCTCCGCTTCTGAAACAAAAATTGCTTTATTGCACCGTCAGAAAGAACAGAGCATGAAAACAGTGAATGAACCTGGTATTGTGGGCAGTAAGGAATTACCACACAACACCAAAAAATTAGGCCATTTCATGGTGTGGAGTTAAAATCAAATCTGTAAGCAGCATCTTTGCATTAAAATGCAGCATCACATGGAAGAAAGTGTTATCTACTAGATACAGCTGGGGAATAGGAATTTATACTTCTAATCTGGTTATCGATTTAACACGTGCAACTCAGGGAAATTACTAGCATCAGCTCCCTTGTTTGGCAGAGGAAGACACATAGTCCTTACCTATCTTTGTAAGATACTTCACTATTTCATACATAAATCAGACATTATAGGATTTATTTGTATGCAAATACATTATTTGGCTTCTGTTTTAATAGCTGTTTCTCAGAAACATGAAAACTACACCACCACATAAAGCAAAATAGAAGCAAATCAATAGAATGGAAATAGCAAAAATCACTAAAGCAACTAACAAAAACACACAGAACTGAAGTGCATCAGTCCCCACTTTTATACGCGACACAGTCCATTAAGAAATTAAGAGACAATATTTACACAAAGGCCAAAGTGAGATACTTTTAAAGATGAGATGGCTTGTTCAAAATTCTAAATCACAGTCCTAATATGATGCCTGATGATACTCTGCCATCTGAATATACTCACAGTTTCCTGCTCAAAATAGAATGTTAATTTGCAACACCCAGTGGGGAAATACTTCAACTACTGTAGAACTAGCTTACTGAACCATAAGCAAATTTTAGAGATACACTGTTAAATCCTATTGTATCATTCATGTGTTTAGGACATCCAGCATAGCAAACACTAATTAGGGGAACCACAAATTTGATTATCCTGGAATCAGGATACCCAGGATAATCACAACTGTATGTCCTGCCAATAAATAAAGGGAAAGGAAAAGACCAGCACTATAGTTGCACATACTATTTCTGTTTATAAGAAGATGAAATGTAGACAGTTCTGCTTATCTAGAAGTTATTTAGAAATAGTGACATAGTATTTAGAAAGGCAAACTCAGATACAAGACATATAGTCAGCAATGTAAAGATACAGACAGCACCTTAATGCTGTATGGGTTTCAAACACTATATTGTTTGTTTAGATTAATGGTAATTTATTTTAAAATAGAGAAGTCTCTTCAGTTTGTTAGAGAAATGTCTCTCAATGGGATATTTTATGTTTCCAGAAATTCTTACAACTATAGGATGATTTTCTTAGTGAAAATATATCATTCTAATGTCTCAGAGATAGAATAAGATGGCCCATATAATGAAAGCAGGCAACATTAAATCAGTAGGACTATTCACCAAAAATGCTCCAACAGCCTCATCACCTAACCTTTATCACCTAACACTAGCTACCCAGTGGGAAAAAATAAAGTTCCCCCTGAGATGTGTATACCTGAGGAATACTGGACAGAAATATTTTAGTGGTGACATCTGTATTAGCAAAGAGCAGTCCCGTTAAGTTCTTTCAGCTTTGCTAGCTGTAATTTTAACACTGCTTGAAACAACGCTCTTTTACAACGGACAGCCAGCAATTGTCAGATACATTATCATTACAGCAAACATGTTCGGAGGTTGCCATCTCCTTTCTTAAATCTGTTTTTAATTCGGCCATGCATTTTTTACTCTTTTTGTGCTTTCACCAAGTTGTGACATAAGATGTCTAATCTGACCCCAGAGTTACTGTGGAGAAAGAAGCTCCTTTTCTCTATGTGGTTCTACCCCCTCTTGCGTTGGTTGTAGTTTACCTGACCGCAGTAACTCAGAGCAAAGTAATCCAGCAGAAAGTGAATGCCATTCTTCTAGTCTGATAAACGAACTTGGTTTACTGTCACGGTTCAGCAGGCAACAGTCCTAGCACAGGGAATGAAGTTGGATCACAGGGTGGGAATCAGCAGTCCAAGACCTCTTCCTTCCACTGATAGAGCTGTTAGGTAGGTTCAGCCCATTGTGTTTTACATCACCCTGAGCAAACATTTTACTAGGTATAAGGTGAGGCAACCAGCATGCTAAAACAGAACAAACACTGCCTTCTTCCCACAAAGGCTACTCACACATTTATGGGCTGCATTAACTGATGTGAGTTTTTCTACACAGAGTACACAACATAATTTCTTAGAAGGGAGTGGCAATATTTCTGGAGTCTCCACTGAAAGAAAGCTACAGAAATGTGCTTCACACTTCGATATGGCTTCTGTAAGTCCTTATTCAAATAGCTGCAATTTCCTCTCATATTACTGAGCAGAAAAACTGTTACTAAAAAATGGGAAAAAGGATATCCAATGCAGGAAAACAAAAGCATGCTGAAGCACATCCTCTCCTGCTGCTAGGCTGCATGTGGAGAACTGCAAGACAAAGTTCACAGGCACCTATTCTCAACCATGCTCTTTCACAACTGTTTTTCCTCTTTGTCTCAGTTCAATCTTTTGCAAAATATGTACGGAAATATTGCTCTAATCTCACAAAATGCAGAACATGCTTCAGGATCTACTGATAAAAGGTTGTTCAGAAATGTGAAAGATTATAGCCATGTCTCTCATGGCATCTCTGGACGTGGTATAATGTAAGACTAAAACCTAGAACTCAAACTTCTCTGAGATGTTGAGAGAGCTTCTGTCTTTTGCTTCAGTTGAGATACATGGCTAATAACAACTTCTACTGCAAATGACATTTTCCTCGAAGCAGCATACAAAATCCTGTCAGGTGGCAATTACTGTCAGAAAGCGTGAACTGAATATTCAGCTGGCTTCACTTAATACAAATAGCTGCACTAAGAGATATGACTGAACGAGAGAGATTTATATTCATACTACAGATAGGCAGAGTGTAAATGCTAATGGACTAAGGCAGGAGTTTGGCCTTAGATTTACTCTTTTCTTATCAACATGAATTGTTGATTCATGCAATGCACCATCATGTAGAGTTCACTGTTCTTTGCTTGCCCAGCTGGAGTTACAGCAGTGGACCCGAGGCCAGGCTGGGGGCCTGGATTTCTCAACAGACATACAATTGCACATAAGTAAATTAAACAATTTCTTACCCTCACGTAAGAGCGCTTCATACCATTCAAATTATCTACAGCATTCATTTCTGTGCATCTCTTACACTTTACAGTAGGTAAGGACTTTCAAATAGTAACCCAATGCTATGTCTTTTTTGCTATACTGCTGAGGCAGCATCCGATATACAAAATATACAGCCACGAAAATAAGCAACAAGTAACTGCTGTGAAGTGTTCAAAATGTAATTGCCCCTTAGTAAATCATATAGCCTGAAGCTTCCGAAACTCCAGAAGTGATGGAAGTTCTCTGCTTTGCTTTAGGGTTTTCTCATTTCCTGGAGGCTGTAGGTTTCAAAGGAAGAGGTCTATGCCTTTCTTGTACAGCACATGGTTGGGTAAATAGCTACCAAAGTTATATACAGAGTAGAGATTTTATGGCCTTCTCACATTAATCTTAAATACAAGCAAATTTTAGCAATCTTTTTCCCTTTTTATGAAGTAAGATACAAATGAAGTCCAAATTGTACAATGAAGTCCTCCAGAGTCAAACATTCAAGCTACATAATTTTTGAGCAGATCTCTGAACACAACACATTGCTACTTTCTGGACACAAGTTTTTTTTCACTACAGCTTTCTTTAAAGCCGTGTATAGTATGATCTCAGCCTACTGGAGGGGAGATGAAATTGGAATCTTGGCCTTGCCTTTGCATTTGTCAGCTCTGAAGTAACAAACCTCTTTTCAAACTTGTAAACAATGGAGGATACCTACTCTAGCTTGCCTCTGGACTTTGGCACTAGCACTGCATGTTGCAATGTCTAAGCCTGCCAATCACATTTTAAAAGCTCATCCAAGCAAAACACGTGTTCATAGCGTGCCACGTAGCCTTAAAATAGCAAAAAAAGTAAAACACCAACTGTCACATAACAGACAATTCAGTACAGGGTTTAGGATAAAAACGTGTAAGTCCCATTCCAGACATTGTTGTCATCATTTGGTGGTCTTCTGAGAGATCAATTTTGCCTCTTAATGCTGAGAAATCTCACATTTTGAAATAATTGTAGTTTTAGTATGTATTTAACTCTTGTGTGTAACAAAAAGGGAGAAGTTTCTGAAACAATAGTGAATTTTACAATCCTTCTTGAGCTGGTTGCCTCCTTTTCCCTTGATGCAGGAGACCTTTTCCCAGCAATTCTGTGTTTAGCTTAGCTTCAGGATACTCATGTGTCACCTTTAGGCACAGAAAAGAAGAATGCAAAAGCAGATGTGCACTTGTGACAGAATTCCCAGCAAGCTTTGTAGTTGTATAATTTTCTGTAGGGCGGACTATTTTTCTTCTCCCAACAGACCATGTGTTCCTAGTTTTAGTCTCACTGCATGTTTCTGTATGAAAACCCTGGTATATAGCTTTCACCAGCATTGCAGGAAACACACTAAAGCAAATGTGTAACTTATTTGCTATTCTAACGGCATATAGTCACACCAACTAAATGCAGTGCCTTTACTGTAAGCACTGAATGAAGAATATTTAACCTCCAAATAAAATATTTGCAGTCAACCTGGGAGAAGGAATCCTTTTACACTAATTTCAGCATAAAACAACCAGCAATATCATACAGCCAGTACAACAAAGAAACTAAGCCCCAAAATCTAAGTGCTGCCCAAAATTAATTTTCTTTTGCAAAAGCCATAATTCTGGAGCTAGATTCATCATTAGAATTGAGATAAAATGTAAAGAATGAGACAATCTATGTCCTAACCCTACTATTTCAATATCTAATTCCGGTTGGTCCCCTCCCACCCTTAAACCAACACATTTCCACTCTGAGAAACTATTTGTGAAGCAGCTACTGTTACAGAATTTAAGGTTTTTTAGCTGATTTGATTTAAATAGTCTTTAAATAATTGAAAGGCACAGAAGGAGGTACTCGGATACCACGTGTAGGATGAAATTCAGAGTTACATTTTAACCATTTCATTTTAGCTTCGAGAGTTATTTTTTAACATCTTCAAAAAAAAAAAACATTCAGTTTGTGGAATATGAAATTCATAAGGAGCAAAAAAGATGACAAAACCCTATTTTCACAGTACCAGTTATCTCAAATGCTGCATTTGCAATGGTATTAAATTATGCTTGAAAACATCCTGTATAGAAGTTCTGGTTACTCTCGGAGTCTCCACTTTGTAGTAGAGGGCTGTTAAAAGATGCAGAAAGCCTCTACTCCCTATTAGCATAACAACAGTCTGGACTCATGATTTTCAAGAGAAAGACCGAAAACTGCTGTTAAAGTTGCTACTGGGAAATAGTATGCAGCTTTGTCAGAGGGCACAGCCTCACTTTCTCACACACAGACAGGGTGGCAGTCAGAAGACTACTGGGCTGCCTTGCTCTGCTGGCAAAACCTGTTTCCGGGCCCAACCTCCTCCTGCGGCTGCTGCCAGAGACACACACAACACAGCCTAAGTGACCTCCTTGCTTCTGCATCTGCAGTCCCCCAGTTCCTCAAAGATGCTGTGATACCTTCTGAAGCTGCTTCAGCTATGGCACAGTATCAGTTCAGAGCACAGACTACACTAACACCTAGGAAGCATCAGTTAGTAAACGCTTGGGTTCTGGTGACAGCTGCTGTACTACTGCAGTTCCTATGCGCTTTTCCTGCAAGTAAGTTTTCATATTCTGTTTTCGGAGATCAATGTGTATCTTTTTCTTTCCAGGGGAGAGAAAATCCATACGTTCTTGCAAAAGCCACGCTGGTACATTTCTGAAGCACAGCCACTTGAAAAGCTTCGCTCCGTTCATTCCTTTCAGTTGTGAAAGGAATCCTACTCAGCAACAGTCAGGAACCACAGGATTCGATTGTCAAGTTTTAGAAGTCCTGCTCTAAAAGTGTGCCTAACTTTTAGCTTAGGATTTGATCTGGAGAGGTCAGTAGAATAGTAATAAAAAATTTCAGCTCTGCAAAAGGATTAAAAATAGAAACTTCTTAATGAAAGGCAATTTTTTGATACGTTACTCCCTTTTAATACAGATGTAAATATCACAGAATAAAGACAGTAATAATTAGAACTAATAATAGAGTAACAGGAGGCCACATAAACTATCTATGACAAACAGCAAATAATTTCAAGATAGCTAAATCAGGAAAACAGAGAAATAGAAAAGTTAACATTTACAAAAAATGAGTCAATTAATACCCCCAGGGCAGAACACAACTAACTCAGTCCTGAGCCCAAGTTACACTCTGTATCACACCAAGTTTGATGAACTGTTTTTGTAATTTTAATTTATTATTATTATTTTATTTCAGCAGAGGAAGAATTAGCCTAGACCTGACATAGAAGGACTACAGATGCAGCAGCTGCACTCCTTCACCTGTGGAGAGCTGCTGGGCTGGCCTCGTGTCCCTGTGAATTTAGCAAGGCAGGTGGAACAGCCAGATACAGAAGTGAGGACAGAGTTTGTAAGAGAAGCACGCCATCCATCAGCAGCCAGCACTGCTCCAAACAATGATACAGTCATACTGCTCCATGGCTTCTCTGATTTCTGCCAGGAGATGGTTTTTATACTCACTGGCCTGTAAAGCACAAACATTGGATTAGAGCTACTCCTGCCACCCTTTGTTTCAGCAAGCACAAGCAGGAGTCTGGCACAGCTGATTGCTGTACTCGCACGAGAAACCAGGAACTGCCACCCTGCCTGGAACACAAGATAGGACAGACGCAGATTTCCCAACATGGACTTGGTCCCTTTGTCCTGGGCATACAAAAGACAACATGACCGGCCTGTTGGCTCTAACTGTCATCTCTGGTAACTGAAGAGTGGTTTGCACCCTGAAGTACAGAGCCTAATATCCTTCCCAAAAAGTTTATTTTCATTCATTTTGACAAATACAAGTATTTTGGAGATATTAATACAAGAGATTTTTGGTTTGTAGTTTTTTTGGTAGGTTTGCTTGTGTTTTGTTGTGTTTTTTTTTAATTTAAGACCCTTCTTTCCTTATTTTCTGGTTTTAAATTTGATTTTTTTTAATTTAATTGAATATTCCCATGTTTTTGTGTTGTAAAACAAGGAGATCAGAAGCATCCAATCTACTTTTTCAGTATTAGTCTATACCTATTCATCCTACCTTCTCCTACAGCTTCCCTAGATGGTAGTCTTTTTGTCTCCTCTTCCTAAAGACAGTTAGAAAACCTTACTTCAAATCCTTGTCTGAGAATGGCATTAAGCAGAACTCAACTGAAGCCTCCTACGTCCCAGGAGACTTCATCTTAACCCTGGGGCCAGACTAGAATATGACAGCAGCAAGTCTGGAGCTGTTTGAGGATGTATAAAATGTAGGAATTTTCCCCAAGAGGAAAGCAGACACACAGGCAGACAGAATGACTCTTTCACTTTCTGTTTACACTACTTAACCCGAGAGGTGGAACGTTCCAGGACAGTCTGCTGATCTAACTGGAAGGGGACTGCCTCCAGGACAGTAGCTATGACTACCCGGTCCCAGAATAACCTGTAGCATTCAACTGCTCTCCTGGGGCACAGTTTCAAATTCTTCCAGGGAAAGGAGGAAAAAGAATGTGGTTTCTCACATCATAAGTCGGTGCCCAAACAGTTGGCTTACTGAATGTAATCATTCTCCTCTGTCATCTTTCTCAAGCTACCTCTTCATTTCCTTTGCTTTTCTTAGAAACGCTCCAGGTTAAAACCACTCTGTTGCAGAGATCAGCACACAGTCTTGCTCTGTCTGCTAGATCATTCCCAGCAAATCACCTTTTCCTTTAGGTGCGGTTGCTAAGTAACAAAACTGTTAGAAGAGAAACAAAGTTCCTTCCCAAAGTTCGGCATCCCCACCCTGGTGAATAGCTGCAATTTATCACAGCTATTTAAATGATCTATGAGTGCTACAGTCAGAGCAGTAGTACAATGAGGCTTCAGTTTTCTGCCGTAGTCAGAGGTAACTAGTGAGACTGGTCTGGGTTTAAACCATCACCAAGTTCGTACATTTCATACATGAGGCAACAGAGAATCTCATGACAGGTCTCTAGAAGTACATTTGTTATGAATTATGAAATGTATTTATTTGGTGTGTATTAATGAGCTAATACAGGCATCCTCAGAGATACAGGCCACATATTCTGATGATAACAAAATAAAATATACATTTTACATTAAGTTCAAGTATGGGACAAAAAAATTCTGCTTTCTCTAAAGCTTCTGTGAACAATTCTCTTTCTAATTAAGTTAAATTAACATTCTTACATAAACTATGAAAGACCCAAGTAGCCTCTTCCACCCAAGGGCTCTGTTGCAAGAGCAAATAAATCTTACAGAGACATTATGATGCTTTCATGGCATGCCCTCATCTTCCATGGATTTGTTAAGATCTGTATTGCACTAAATACTCATGGGATGTGGGGTCTGTTCCCATGAGGGGGGAGAAAAGCAAGACAGACCACTTCTTGACAAAAGAACATGGAGAAAACGATGGAGACTGACAGGTTTCTCTCCTGCTGGTCTCTTCATATGGACTGCGCCTTATTTTGCAGTATGTCCACTGACCCCGGTATAGTCTCCCAATCTGTTATCTTTCACAACTAAAGGTGCAGTTTAGTTTCTCTTGCAAATCATCAGCAGCAATGCTTATGAAAATCAGACCTGCTTATGACAATTCCTTAGAAATCAAATGATATATATATATTTGTCCTAGTTTTGGCTGGGACAGAGTTAACGTCTTCATAGTAACTAGTGTGAGGCTGTGTTCTGGGTTTATATATATAAACCCAAATACAAACAACATATTGATGTTTATAGTTGATGCCAGGACAGTCA
>VZTO01025592.1:116217-154549 GCA_013400615.1 Syrrhaptes paradoxus
GGGGGGGGGTGGCAGGCCCCGGCCCCCCGCGCACAGGCCCGGCTGCCCCACGCCAAACCCTCCACCTCCGCCGCGGCCCTGAAGGGGTCCAGGCCTCCCCAGAAGGCCTCTGGTGGTGGGTGAACCACCGTCTCCCTTACCCGTGGTGGAGAGGACGGTGCTGGCGAAGAAGAGAGAGGAGGTGAAGTCCCAGTTCCAGTTGCCCGAGGCGTTGCTGAGCACCGAGACGCCGTAGTTGCTGGCCTCCAGCACCCGCATCAGGAACTGCTCCAGCTGCTGCTCCGAGAGGCAGGCGTGCTCCTCCAGGAAGCGCTGCTTCAGCTTGCCCAGCTCCTGGCGCAGCAGGTCCTCGTAGGGCAGCTCCACCGAGGAGAACACCACGGCGCCGAACACCAGGTACAGCAGGTAACCCAGCACCAGCAGGGCGAAGCACCAAGCCGAGCGGTGCTGCTCCACCAGCCGCACGCAGGAGCTGCCCGCCAACGACTGCAGCATCTTTCCGAACCAGGGCCAGCTGCGCCCCGGGCCGGGCCGGGCCGCCGAAGGGGCGAAGCGGGAGGTGGAGGCGGGGAGCGCGGCCGCTGCGGCCGCCGCCTGCCTTCTCTGTGGCCGCGGACTTTGAAGGCGCGGAGCGGCGGTGATGTGGCGCTCACGTGGCCGCGCGGCGCAGGTACCGCGGCTGAGGGACGGCCTGCTGCCGCCCGGCCCGGCCCGGCCCCGCCGCCCCACGCCTCCGCTGCCGGCTGAAACACCGGTTTCTCTCTTTCTCTTTCTGTTTCTTGTCGCCGCCTAACGCGTGGCAGCACGCGGGGCCCCAGCCAACGTTCGGGGGAGCCGGCCCAGAGCTCCCGCTTCTCTCTGGGGGGGTGGCGTCCGGCTGGGCGCCTCGCGGAGGTTTCTTCCTCTTGTTACACGAAAGTGTCTGGAGATTTTCTCGCCTCGCTGCTCCCCCCGCCTCTTCCAGTGAGAAATCCCCAAACCAGCGGTTGCTGCCACTTGGGGTATTTTTCTGCCTGTGAAAAGGCGCCGGGCAGGGCCGGACACGGACAGGGCGAAGCAGGGGCTGAGCGTCGGTTCGGGGATGCCATGTGTTCAAGGAGGAGCCCGATGGCGGGTGTTAATGTCCTCCCTCAGGTCCACAACTTCAAAACGGGGCAGGTGGGGGTGCAGTTTGGACCAGGGAACCTCCAGAAGCCCCATCCAAGCTCAATGAGTCTTTATTTCTGTGCTGCGCTCCTGGAGAGACCTTTTAATGGTACCCAGAACAGCATCCATGGTGAAGACAAATGCACTGTCCAGCCAGCCCTCTGTGTGGTCCGAACCAGTGATCTTCTCGAGTTCTACTTCTAATGCTTCTTTCTTCATCCATCTCGAATTCTGTACGGCAGTCATATCTGCAAAGACGTTCCCCAGCGCATGAAAAGGAGCAGTGACAATTGTAGCTTCCCAAAGCGTCCTGTAAGGTGACTGAAGGCAGCTTCTGGTAAAGGAAAGAGAGGAGATTCCCTGGTCGTGTCCTTCAGGGCTCTGTCACCTCCCTCGCACATCTCAGCTCATGGCAACTTGTACAGTCACAGAAACAAAGGAGCAGCTTGTAAATTAGAAACTTACTGGTACTAAACCAGTGAGTTCAGACTATTTAAAATCCAGCTTAATCTGTGAGGTACCCCTATGAGCTGTAAGGACTAAAATGGGAAAAGAATACAAAAATGAAAGGCACAAAATAATTTTTGGTGCTAGAAACTTAAAATGATGTGTCAACATTTCCTTTCACACAAAAGCTACACTGGGCTGTGGGGTGAATCTGGCCTGGCAGAACGGCTCATCCAGATCCTGGCTCATTCCTCAGCTACAGCCCAGTTGTTCCAGGGGCTTAACCCCCCCTCTCTTGTTGGATGATCGAAGTGTAAATGTGTTCACGCATGCAAAAAGCAGCTATTTGAATGCATGGTCAGATAGCACACTTGGGGGTGTGACAGGTACATACCCGACAGGCCCAGCAAGCAGACTCTTGATGCCGTGCCAGGAGTGCGCACTTGTTCTGGCCTACGGACGTGCGTCTGTCATGGGTGTGCATCTGCGCCTTTTGCGTGCACATTCAATCATGCAACCAGAGAGGGGGCACCGTGGGCACTTACTTGGGTGTTTTGGTAGGTTTCACCCCATGGCTGAACTCTTGAGCTGTTGAAAGGTAAATGGTGCCGAAGTGCCTTCTTCATATGTAGAAACTGAAGCACTGGGCAGAGGTGCAGCATAATTAAATTAGGGGATGGCTTTGACATGAGCAACTGTAGGAAAACTATGCTGTATATCCATAAGTTAATCGACAGAAGGACAGACAAAGGCAGAGATGTCACGTCCATACACCACTACTTTAGCACCTTTCATCAGCATCTGTGTATCTTTAAAATTTTTTTTTTGCTGTAAACCAGTGATGTGTAGGAAAAAAGCGATCTAAATCAGTAGCGATGACAATTAATAATGGATGCTGAATGAAAGAATGTAATGCAGACAAGCTTTTGAAGGGAGTATTCCAAACGAATGTTTTATTGCATTGCACTAAGACAGTGTGCATTTAAGCGTTGTTACAGAAAAAGAAGTCAAGGAACCTCATTGACGAATTTGGTATGCTTGGCCAACTCCATCCAATTACTTAATCACTTGTCCCTTCAAATTCCAAATTACTATCTCCATCTATAATAGAAAAGCCATTTAAAACAATATGTGTGACATACTGGGCTCCATTTTGATCAAGTGTACTAGGTTTGCCAGACAAAATAGATTTCATAATATGATCTAATTTATGGCAACACCTAGTAGGTACAGTTACATTTGTGATAGGGAAGGGGCATGTCTTCACTACAGAACAATATTTTCTCAACCTTCAAGCCAATTATTTGTTTAAAAGTCAGGAAATGTTTGCCTAAGAACACACCTCTCTTCAGTGATGATAGGAAACTGTGGCTGGGTAGCTGAACAGTTTTATTTACTGTCCTCCTTCAGTTTTCCATTTCTATGAATCCCTCACTGTCCAGTTTTAGAAGTCTCTCACACTTGGAGTCTTGCTGGGCTAGAGAGAAAAGGAGGACTGTTGAGCAGAACCTGCACTGCTCTTGTAACTCGATTTTTCCCCCCTAGGTTTTCAGAGGTATTGGCTAGGGGAAACAACAGCAGAGCCGCACAGCTGTGTCACCAAAGCATTCACATTCTTCCTTCCAAAGCAAACATCTGAACAGCCTGAGTTTTAGCCACCATTGTTTATGTTCATCTTTTATCTCAAAACCCTTAGCATAGCTGATAGTTTAATTACAGATTTCGTTGGGATAGATGTGCAGGAAGATGTCATATTGGTCTGTTTTCTGACTTCAAGTGATCATGTTTACCATGATAATATATTTGAATGTAATTATGTCATTCCAGTTTCATTCCAGAGTATGCTACATCCGTTTTCACATTGATTTGCTAGTCAAGGATCAAACTAGTCATGGGTTCAGTGTACTGAATTCAGTGGTATGTACTGTATAACAGAAAGTCACAACATGCTTCAGCAAGGAGCGACTGAAATTTTCGAGCGGTCTGTTACAGAACAGTCTTTTTTTTCCAGCAGAAGTTTCGTTCTACTGTGATCATCCCTCTTAATAAAACATTAATCCAGTTAAGAAAGCACGCAACATCATCACATCGCTCATCCACTAGCTACGCCCAGTGCTGACTGGGGTCCTTACTGCTGGAGAAGTCCAGCTGCTAGGAGGGAGAAGAAACCTACTACTGGTAGATCCTGATGCTCTCTGTCGCACCAAACTCCCCTCTGAGGTATAGAAAATGTGAGTACAAGGTGCCTGTCTACAAGGGTAGAACAGAAGACAGACACTAATTCACCCATAGAACTGAAACAGAAATCATGTTTGTGTCCTGGGGTGCTAGAAAACCATAGAGAAAGTTACAAGTCTCTCTCTGCTGCTTGGGGAGATACACCAACCCCTCTGTCACATCACTGGGCTAGTGTTGTCCAGAGACTGAGAAAATCCTCTCTTGTACGTACGAGATGTAAGGCTCTCTCAGAGCTGTGTGAATCACATTTTCTGTTCAGAGAAGTGATATTCAAATAAAGAGGTTTTGTGTTAATGGCAGCCTATTTTTATCTGAGCTTTTTGGTTAACTAAAAAATTCTTTTATTACTGGCACATTTCCAGTGAAATGCTGAAGTGTTCCAAACACTGAAAGACAAAGACATGGCTGTAGGCTGGAGGGAGATGCCAGCCTGATGGCAGACAGTGACCAGAGAGGTGGACCACTGTCTTTTGTCCAGTGAGTGTAAATGATATTAGACAAAAATAGGAGCTTTGGTGAAAAGCTAGAATAATTGCCAAGAATGCTCCAGTGCCCAGAGACCGGCCAATGCTGAACGGCATATGGCACAGAGGAGATTTGATGCTAGGGCTCTGCTGCTGTCATCACAGAGCTCTAGATCCTGAGTGGTGAAGGGAAACACCCACATTTTGCACTAATATCAAGACTACAAAATATTTTAATCACCAAAAAGAAATAACTGAAAGTTACTCAAATACGCAGAGTTTCAAGTCGACTGAAGGGTATTTTTTTTCAAAAGAACTAGTCTCATGGCAAAATCACAAACAAAATCAGTCTTAGAAGAAAATGTCCTTCCTATCAACAAAGTATAAATTACAGTGAAGAACCTTAAGTCCTGAGAAGCAGGGTAAATAAAATCAGTTACTGGGTAATACTTGTCCTGCCAAACCTGTTCTGCTCTGGCATATCTATAGCATAAGCTCACAGTGCAGTGAAGAGAGAAGGTGGTGGTAGTGAGGAAGAGTAGGATGAACCAGGATGGTGTGGGAGCCTGTAAACTGTTATGTGCGGAGAACATGAAATAGTATCAAAGCTGTGTCACCCTGACAGCTGAATATTGAATAGCAATAGGGATCTGATTTGTCCTTCGGGGTTTTTCTTCAAATCTGGCATCAGTATAAATTCAGTAGTTATAGCAAGGCTAGAGTCTGACTGATCTCTCCTAAATTATGCATACATGAAGAAAGATAGCCATAAATGTAAGATTTGCTGAAGTCACTTACATTTAGGATTCTGCCACATTTAACTGTTCCATTAATATTTTTATTAATAAAACAAGAAGTAGACTCCTTCATAATTTGCTGTAGCTGTTAAATGAAGGCTGGAACATAATACGTTTCCTGTTGTAGAAGAAAATATATCTGAACAATAATTTCTGAACACACAGTTTGGGGGCTTTCGCAAAAGTTACTGTAAGGTGGCTCTGACTGAATGTCATGCCCCAGTGGGCAGGCAGAATGTGGAGTCAGAAGAATCACATTCTGAGAGGCACCAACACAAACATAGTTGAGAGGGGTTTCCATGTGTTCTGTTTCAGTTGGGTAAGGTGTTTTATTTTGGATAAAGGGAATCACCTAGATTTGGGTCAAATAACGAGAATCTTATAAAAATTAAAAGAACACAATCTGACTTTACAGGAACAAGTAATCTTTGAAGAGGGGATTCATTCCCATCTTAATGTGGCAGTAGGATGGAGATGCGATAAGAGAGTACGGTCATATTTATGTCTTTAAAATTTATCATCAGGCAAGCTGGTGACAGTAGAAATACTGCCGTGGAAGGAAAAGAGTCAGCGAAGTCTGTGTCTGTGCCATTTCCAATATCCTGCCTGGCTGCATTCTACTTGAGAGGGAGGGGAGAAGGCTTGAGATCTAGTGGCTTCCTCAAAAAAAAAAAAAAATCATTTAATGCCATTAACTTAACGGTGCAACACTGTCCACAAAGGTTAAGACCACTGATCTGTGACAGCAAAAGAATGAATGTGCCTGGTTTGGGGGCTATGTTTAGGGGAAGCTTTACATCACGGAGTAGTAGTATTTAGAATGAAGGAAGTTTATATGCATGGTCAGGCACAGTTTCTTTCTCGAGTGAGTCATACCTTGTTCAGCGTAAATGTCATTTTCCTTAGAGTTGCAGTAAGTATTCATATTTAGCCAATGATCTCATTGTCCAAATGGAATAACTGATAGACAATGGTTTTAATAAGATAAGCATTTTATGTCATGGAAAATGTAATTTCATGTGTACTTGCTGACAGGTTTACCCAATAGCACTATCCAAAAAGAACTTGGTCACTCTAAGAGGTGTAGGTCCTGTGGGGATGAGGGCATATATGTACATAAATACAGACATTAATATATATAAACAGATGTTTTTATGTAATTGTATAAATAGTGTGCCTCCTCAAACTTTTCACTGTTATATTCTATCTTGTGCCATATCTTGGTAGAAAGGTAATTACCTGTAATTTGTAGGATTGTGTTAAGAAGGAATGTAATAGCTCAGAGAATTCATGATGTCAACATGACCTTATTAGAGCACTACATTAAATAAAAATCAGTGTTTCAAATAAGGTGACCTTGCCCTCTTAAGTTCTGTGGCAGTCAGCCAGCAGAATCAGTCTTTTTAACCTCTTGTTCAAGATGCTGAAAAGAGGAAGAACGGTTAAGATACTTAATACTTTGTACCAAAAATAAGAGTTCACAAAATACTTTATTACTCTTCCTTATACTCTAGAATTTTTAGTACTTCTGCCCCCTTCTTGACAGCCTGGTGTTAACGATGGTTACGGAGGGAAGTAAAAGAACGCAGTAGCTGAGGTGGACTTGAAGAGCTGTGAGTGTCCAAGCCTCTCTCCTGATCTTACCACCTCCAGCACTGATCTTGGCGTTGTCTTAGAGACACTGTGCTGGTTCTTGGGCACGCAGGAAATGACAGTGCCAGCAAAGCCTTTCTGTGGGTCGCTTTCAAAACACACAGCCCCAGAAAGGCTTAAACACTTCTGGTTTTGGTTAATTGAGAAACAGTCCCCATCTCTTAGTTTAGTGCTGCCGCTAGGGAATACTGGTAGGTCCTTCTGCCTGTTTTAATTCAGTCTGCATTGCCTCAGAGTTTGTGTACTCGTATGATCAATTTTATGCAACAGGTTGAGTTGGACTTGTGTTACAGCAGGATGTGTAGAAGTAAACCTGGACCCAGCGGTGGTGACATTTCACTGACAAGTAATGCACCTTCTCACCCATTCATGGAAAGGTCACACCAACTTGCCAAAATAGCTTTCAGCCTCAGGTTGATTTGACTCTGTTCTCCTGGGTCCTAGCATGTGTACACAGCAGAGCGCTGCTCCCCGAGGCCTCCCTGCCGTGCACGGTTAGTTCAGACTGAAGGGTGCTCACACTAGGGTCCTTTACGCACTTGAATCAGCGTGCTGAAGCCTGGTCCTGACACTCTTTGACTCTGCCTTGTGCTCAGGTACCTGGAGATGTTTTTGAAGCTGTTGTCATTTGCAACAGTGAACTTCTGGATGCCTGCAACCATCCTGGCCCATAGATGACCTTGTGGTAACTACACATCGCCTCTAGGACAAGGTACTCTGCTGAAGTTGGGAAGTCTGCTGCTGGATGTGGCTGCCTGTGTGCGGGTCACACAGGGGCCACAAGGCAGGTTTCTACAATAACTTTCAGATGCTGCCTAGATGCAGCCCAAGAAGTAACAGACCCTAGAAGGAATAGGGTTGCAGCTCTGGGAAAGGAACTCTCTTTCCTGCCGCAGCCATAGCTGATAGCGAGGCTGTACAGCAACTTGGCTTTTCAGGGCTCCAGACTCCTAGAGAATTTAAACCCTAAAGAGAAGCTCGTCTTACAGATCATTGCCTGGCTCTAACATATAAAACACGTTCTGACCCAGATCCTCAGCTATACCTGAAAACAACCCTTGTGTCTGACCTTGGATATTTTCTGTGCTGGATGGATCCTACAATCAGAGGGAGCTTAATGTTTATCTGTAGGCTGGCACAGGCTCCAGTACTTTCCTCCAACTGTCCCAGCAGGATGGAGAACCCAGGCAACCCTCGGCACATGCTTTACAGCCAGCACATGGTGGGGGTGAGCATTGAAGCAGGCACCCTTCCCTCGTCATTCCCACAGGGCAAATCCATCTCTTCCAGTGGTCAGTCCGGATAGCTCTGAGGTCTAATACCTCTGTACTGGGAGTGCAGCACAAAACAACACACCCTCCCAGAAACCCTCAGCCATGGCGTTTATTCCTCATCGCTGAAGGCCCACATTACTACAACAAAGTAATCAGGAGTTACTATTCACAAGCAAAACCATCTCATCTGTGACACTCCCACCTAGCCATGCTATTTGGACAGGTTCATTTTCCAGGCAACCCTTCTGCCTCAGCAGAGTTAAATTTTAATAAGTGCAATTCATTGCCTCACTGAACCAACACCTGGAACAGCCCATGGGTACTATTGCCACACACACCTGCTATAATGAATACCAAAGCCTACTTCAGTGACCTGAATCTTTTGAAAATTTAGTCCTTTATTTTTATCCACTTAGAAGGAAGACAAGCCGCAGTGTCCTACTTCTTCTCAACTGTGTCATCTGACTCATCAATCAAAACTGAATTTGAGTCCTATTTTCACCCACTGACTCTCAATCAACCTAACAAACCTATCAGCAGTACAAAAGTACAATTTTGTTACTCAGCCTAAGATACCTTTGCAAATCGTAAGTCATGTGAGCTATTTTAAGGTTTAAGAAAATTAAAATTTCAGCAAGGCCAAATTCTACACTTTCCCCTGACAAGATAGAAAGAACAGCATAGGACAAGAGAAAAAGTTCTGTGAAGTAAGAAAACTTAAATGTAAGATTTTATGTTATTGGTTTGACTGATTTTTAATAGAATACAATAGTATCGTTGTTTTGTCCACTTCTGTCAGATTGCGCTGTGCACTCTTTTAACATTTACCAGATGTTCATGAAGATATGTGTGCTGAGAAAGAAATATAAAAACTGCCTGGCCTACAGTTAGTTAAAGAAAGGGCTTAAAATGCAGGTCTATCCAGAAAAACATCAGGTAAAAACCTGACATTTTTTTCCCCTGTACTTTTGGAAATGCCTGAAGTGATTAAAAACAACAGCAACCACACCACCGCCACCAAAATCTGTTTTTCTTGCTGTTATGGCAAAACAAGTATCGGTGACCTGATCCTATTCTGTCTGGCTCATGAGACATCTATGTGAAACGATTACAACATATGCTAGAAGAAGGTCATTCCTTCCTTCCTCTTGAAATCTTCCTGAATCCAGCCTGCTGTCCTTCAAACAAGCTTTTAACCTTGCTAGGAATAAAGAATAAAAAACTGAAAAACTCCGTTTCCAGGGAAAAACCATTCTCAGAGTAGCACCATTTCTCTTCTGATCTCTCACACCTGATTTTAAGACAGATCTACAAAATGCTTTGAGAAGATGAGGTTGGGAGCTAACATTTGCAACCCTTTTGAACGCTGCCAGCTATGGATTCTGATTTCACACTGCATTACGACTTTCTCTACTTCCCCCACTTCTTTGTTTAAACTAATGATACCTGTGCCTCTTCTTGCTCCTAGATAAAGCCCTCTTCTCCTGCACACCCTATAAAGTGAATTTACGACTGTATTTTCATAAACAGGAAAATGAAATAAAATTAAAGCTATGTATATTTGTCAAGTTGTCCTTTCATTAATAAAGTTCTAAGCATTACCTCAACTAATAATTAAATCTTAAACCAGGCTGCAGAATTGACCATTAGCATAGTTTTCCCAATAAAACCGAACTCATGTTAAATTAATTTTGGGGCAGTATGTATACAATCTAGTGTCAGGACCAATCTTCCCAACAGGCTTTATGCTTTAGATGGACCTCTGTTTTCTGTCAACATCAGGTCCCTCATGAACATAAAACAATCAAACTATTAATAATTAATATTAACATTATAATTATTAGTAATCAGATATATTGCCACAATGACAATTACTCTTATCTGTGCTTACTAAGTAAAGTATTTTTCTAGGCAGTGCACAGAGAAGTAAAGAGGAAGAAGAAACCCCTAATATTACTGGGTGTTAGAATAACTTGTAGTATTACTTGTCAATAGGGACAAATAAATTGTTTTCACATTGTACTGATGTCTTCCATTCCACTACAGTTAAATTCTTACCATGTCTAGCCTCACTGCAAAATACAAATATGCTGTGGCTACCACACCACATGAAATACTGAAAAAGCTTTATCAGTAGAGTACAATTTACTTGCAGCAGAGCAAACCACTGTTGGTGAGCAAAAATGAATCTGCTGATGAAATTCCATACATCGAAAATCCGTTATTGAATTGAAAGTATTGTTTATAGAAGAAGTAGCTAATGGGCTGTATACTCTTCTGTAGTTAATTTGAGGTTTGATTACAATAGTGAATCATAAGGCACAGTATGTTCCAAGGAGCCAAAACAGAGAAGAATCAGACTGCAGTAAGAGAAAGTTTCAGCAAGATTTTTGTAAGAATGGAACATGGTGATACACATTAAACATTAAGCTTCACTGATACTAAGCGTTTAGGTTAGTGCTGAATAGGACCCTCAGTCCTCAAAGGATTCTCAATCTAGTCACACAAAGGAAACAAGCCTGAGAAGACAAGAAGAATATACATCCATGGGCTAGAGGCTGAATGTTCTTCTGCCAGAATACCAGTGAAGACAAGTCTCCCCTAGCCAAAACCAGTGAAAGGATCTTGTGGAGTTGCCTTTAACTCTTTAAGGCACCTAGAAGTTCTACTTGTCAGCTAATAACAACAAGACTCACAGAACGGGTGAGATTGGAAGGGATTATGTTGATGAAAATGATTAATGGCTATTCCTACTGTGCAAAAGCATAGCAATTAGGGCCAGGGTTGCCAAGACCTTTCTCCTCAGTGTGTTATTGGATAATTCTATCCTTTTGCTATTATAAAATCTATTCAGCCACCACCAAATCTATCTAGGTTTTTATATAATATTATCAAACTGTAATTACTGAGCAGCTTAATGATTTTGAGCACTGAAAAGAGAGAAAGTTTCAGTGCTTTTTGTCTCCCAACAGCCTTTGAGTGAGGAAATTCTGTTTTTCTCATTCTATATCTGGAAAATGGAGTCCTAAAAGCAGATCACTTTTTGAAGCCCAGTCACCACAATGTGGCCAGACATTTAATAACACAGTCGAGATTGCCAGCAAAACCCTACTGAAATCTTTAGGAAGCTGACATGTACAGTTCATAGCAGTACTTTTTTCCAGTCTCACGAAGGACTTGCCTGCCTTCTCAACCTTTAATCCCCAGTGACTGAAGTCACTGCTTGGAGGAGAAAAAAATGATGGAATCAGGTGTTTGCTGCCAGCAAATAAGTCTGTGTACAAAGCACAGGCGAAATGTATTTTTCTAAAGCGTGTGGAAGGGATGGCCAATTTCCAAGCTGGCCTCTGGCAGCAAATTTTGTCCCCTGGTGGGTTCTTACCTTGCTCCTATTCTAGGCCATGCTCTTTATCCCTTAGTACTTCCTGCAGGCTTTTCTGGATGTTTGTACGCATGAAGGCACGTCCCAAACTCACCCGTGTTCCAGCTGCTCTATTGCCCATCACCACTGTCTCTCTCTCCATGACAACCCCCCTGGCTAATGATGCAGCATCTCCCAGCATTATCTCTCGCTAAGAAACAGCAGTTGCTTCAGTGGGATTGTCAATGGATGAAAAATCCTTTTGGTGTGCAGCTCTTACCTTCCAGCACAACACTTCTGGGAATGCTTGCCTTAGCAATTTATTGTGGCATCCAGGCTCTCCTAGAAATGTACGACATACAGTGGGGATGCCCCAGCTGCTGGCGTGCTGGCCCCTTCCGTATGGCAATACGTGGCCCATGGATGACTATTTCCCCAGGCAAAGGGGACAACAGACCTGAAGGAACCTCATGCAGAAGCACCTCTAACAGTATGGCACCTTAGGGAAGCCAAGAGGCTTGTGGTTAGCTTACCAAGCACCAATTCAGAAACTTGAAGGCAGGCGCTGTGAAATTTGTAGCCACAGGCTCCTGTCTGCTTAGACATTCCCCTTCACATTGTGTGATAGATAGACATTATCTTGGGAGAACAAACTGTGCTGTTATCACAGGATCGTATAAATCCTGCCTGCTTTCTGGGAAGCTCAGATTGAAAGAAAAGCTGGATGTAACTATCCTCAAGCATTAAATATTTATGAAAAATATATATCATGGCATTTTACTTACAATTGCGCAATATACTTTTTTGACTTTGGTCCCAAGGTACTTCTTTAATATCTTAAGTTGTTGACTAATGGTACGATGCTTTGCAGCAGGAAAAGATCTCCCCTCCAGCCCTGCAAATGAACTCCCTCAGACGTATTTCTTCTGCTTGATGTTAAAGCAGAAACTGAATTTTCACCTCATCATTTTAAATTGAAACAGTTTGGGTTATGAAAGTAGAAAACTACTTTAAATATAGCTTCACTAAACTACCGAGGAAATTACATTGTCTGCTGAGTTTGAAAATCTGTCTATAATTAGATTTAAATGTCACTCCTTTCAGTGCGTTTTAGCATTTCTGCAGACTGTAGTCCTTACGAAATATAGTTTCAGAGTACAGCCTTCCTCTTACGAAAATTATGACCCCGTGGCATGCTTTCAGGAGAGTATTAGCTATAAAAGATAATCTAATATTTGATGCAGTTGTTGACTAGTTGCCTCTCATTCCAGTAGAACAATTTGTTATCATTTGCTTTCTCTATGTATTGTTGTGTCCTGTAAGTTTGGGAGGAAGGTGATTCATCTGTGGCTAAGGACAGTACAGAATCTTACTATAAATGTCTGTATTTTATATTTTAGAAGTGATGTTTATATATATTAAATGCTATTTATTCCATTTAAACAGCAGTGCAATTTCAGAAATTGTAATATTTTCTTTTGTTTTGTGGTGTAACTATACAAATAAAAAAAAAAGGTTACTGAAATGAAATATATTTATATAGCCATGCTTTTGCAGAAAAGGTGCTAAGTGACCACATATTATTGGGTTTCTTCATTATCTGTAATACCACAACAATGCCGTCACTCACAAGGTTAGGTTTTTGCTCATCCACTTGTGATGGCCGTTTACAAATTGAGGCTTGTTCCTTTGGAAAAGAAACCAAAGAGAAAAAGTGATTCCCAAAGAAACTATTTACACCATATCGATGTTTCATCTAGTTATCAAGACATTTCTGTGCTTGAATGCCTTCTGGGTACGCCTACAGCCCGCAGCGTGTGAACAGGGTGGGTAGCCGGGGAGACGGGAGGGAGCGGTTGCGTTTCCTGGCCACCTTGGCTCTGCTGCGTGTCCCGGTGCTGTGCACTCCCATAGTGCCAGCCACAGACCTGGGAAGCCTCTGTGATCCTTTCCCCCTCTCCTCTTCCAGTCTGCTTCTAACTTTTAACCAGTTCAGACGTGACCTCTAAGTTGGTCTTTGAGCAGTGACAGCGAGGGGAGGAGCGGGCAGTGGAGATGCACAAGGTCAGACTGTAAGCCAGCATTGATCGGTGTAAACAAGACAAATGCTGATTGCTTACCCCACCTGCATTTTATGCGTGGGTGCCTTCATCCCTGGGAAGAGCAGAGCTGCACCCCCACCTCCACCATGTACTGCTCGTTCTCAGGTGTTCAGCCACTGCTGGATTTGTCTTTAAACCAACCGAAATACGATGCAGTAGAAATATTTTTCCCTTCAAGAACTCTGATTTTCAGAAGAAATAATTCCCCTCGTTAGCTAGGAATGAACTGTAAAAAACACACCTCAGCCCAAAGGAATTCTGGTTGTACATGAAACTTTAACCTAATTAAACTGTTAACTTCAAACTCGGGCATAAAAAGAAAAAAAGGACATTGTCATCTTTGACACAAGGTAGGTAAGGCAGCATCGTACCATACAATGATGAGTTCAAATATTTCAAATCTAATTAGGACATATACAGTGGACTTTCACTAAACTGTCGTGTACGTAGAGCCATCGTTACCAGCGCGAGCAGCTCAGGTAGCCCAGCCTGCCTGCCCCTCCTGCCTGCCAGACAATGCGGCTGGATGAAACGAGACAATTTCTTTTATCAAAATCTCCTGGCTCCAAAGATCTGTCACTCCAAACAGCCATGGGAGCAAATCGCATATCAGCTTAAAAAATCAATATTGAAGAACAAATTGAGCTACAATAGTGTGTCTGTCTGGTTATTTAAGAACAGATGAATAAATAAAATGCAAAGGACAGGAAGCAGCCAAGAGGGGCTTACAGAGGTTACTCAAAGGTGGAAAATTTGACAATAAACTTTTCCTTCTGGGCACAGCCTGGCTCAACACCCACTGAAACCAAAGCAGTGGTTCCATCTCTTTGCTTTGAAAGTCCTGTCTATGTGTCTTCTCAAACACAACAGGACCTCATTTCCTTTTTTGCCTGTATGCTCGTGCTAAGGCCCATTCATATTGCCCAAATAATGACAAGGGAAGGGTCTTGGGCATGTAACAACCCAGCCTTCAGACCATAACTTTCAAGAAAATGGAGCACAACAGATCTATCAAGAAATAGAATAAGTTAAGATTGTCCCAAGAGGCCTTATTAAAGTTATGAGAGAATTATAGACACACTGAGAAGGTTCTACTGAAAATTACTACTGAAACCTTGGAACTGTTATGAATATCCTTTGGCGATACTCTTGAGACTCCCTCTAACATTCTACAGAAGATGCAATTCTCCTTTAAACTCCACAGGGTGCTTCAAAAGCCTGCAAGGGTTATAATTTTCTAATAAATATTGTTGTATTGAACAGTTCTTTTAAAATACTCTTTCAAAGAAAAAAGTAATGCAAAGAAAAAAAGAAAAAACACTTGGCAAAGTTTTTACTGTAAAGAAAAAGTGGAAAGGAGACAGCTGAAAAAAATCAGTATGCACGTACCAGTAAGTGTGAATACTGTGAAACTAAAGGATTGATAAAGAAGTTAATGACTTTAATGAATCACTAACAATGATCTACAAATAATTACACATTAAAGGCTTCCAAAAGTGGCTTGGTGAAATTCTAAGAAATGTCACTAAACCTGTCTCAATTACCTCCCAAAGTTACAGAAGCCAGAAATTTTGCTTACAAATACTGCTGTCCGCTATCTGTCCCAGCAGCTCAGAAGGCAGAAATATTCCTTACTACTAGAACTAAAGCTCTTTCTTTGTCATTTGGATTTGCCATCTTGAACAACACCACAAGGGTTGATTTGTGATTATAGAATCATAGAATCACAGAATCGTAGAATGGTTTGGGTTGGAAAGGACCTTAAGGATCATCTAGTTCCAACCCCCCTGCCATGGGCAGGGACACCCTCCACTAGCCCAGGTTGCTCAAAGCCTCATCCAGCCTGGCCTTGAACCCCTCCAGGGATGGGGCATCCACAGCTTCTCTGGGCAACCTGTTCCAGCGTCTCACCACCCTCACAGTGAAAAATTTCTTCCTAATGTCTAGTCTAAATGTACCCTCTTTTAGCTTATACCCGATTCCCGCTGAACAGCATGTATGTAGGTGTTAAGCTTGGGTGCAAAAGCAATGCAGTGATTTTTAGAGGGCTTTGTGCCTGAGCTGGTCAGACCTGCAAGTGCACTGTTAGGAGATGTTAAGCCCTCGTGTGAAACCAGCTCTACTCGTACATGTCGGCTCTGCAGCACCAAGTCTGATGAGCCAAAACACTATAAACATCTGTTGCTCTATAGTCACTGAGCCTTGTTCATGGTTCAGCATAGAGGTAAGCTTGTTTTTGGTTAAGAGGGCAGTTTATCTATAATTATATATTTCTCATCCTTTCCCAGAGCATCCACTTTTTTTTTCTCCCCCTTTTTTTCCCATTTTTTTCCCTTTTTTGTTTGGTAAGGAAAGATTAAGGGTTGTACTTCAGCAGTGACTCTCAGTGAGGAACCTAGGGAGCTTGGTGGTAGCTTGTGTAAGTTCTTACAAAGCATGATTGTGTGAGGTATGATAAAACACGTGCTCTCTGCATAATCTGAGGAAAACTGTCTGTGATGAATGGATAAGCCTCACTTACATTTTCTATCCTGGTATTCTGCTTCCTTGAAGAAAGTCAATTTGAGCTTTAAAACTCTTTCTATCTGATCCTGTGTGTATTTAAGAGAAAGACCTAATATTACAGCTTTTTATATAACACTAGCCTGTGGTTGTTTCCTGCTTGGAGAAAAATGTCCCTTTATTCAGGGGAATGCCTGTGAATATGAATGGCTCCAGGGGATAACAGCACCACTGAAAAGCTGGTATTTGGGACTTGTCTAATTCCTGACACTTTTTGTTGGATAAACTGAGAGCTAGACTCACAGGAACAAACCTTGCTGGGTGCCGTATCAGAGCAGGTAGGTTTTCTCTGGAAACTAGCTTTGTAAGGCTAATATTTTCTTGAAAGTTATTTATGAATTATTCCTAGAATTATTCTGTGCAGCTGCTCCATTTCTCGTCATTGGGATTGTCCCCATCGGGTGGGGGGAACCTGTGGGCTCCAACTAGCAACCACTTGTTCTTCAGAGCCTGGCCGGGGTTCAGTGCAGGAGAGGCTCAGCTGATACCAGCACTTTGAACACCGTGCTTGAGCCAGCTCCTGGCTACCAGTGAGAAACTTCAGTAATGAATTTCTTCGTGAACAGATTTTCCTGAAGAGGTTGAAATAAATCAAGTATATTAGCTTGTTTTACAAGAAGTCCATCTTGCTTTTGCTGAACTAATTAACTTGCAGCCATATAGCTGGTTGTGTTTTTCGAATGCGTTATGAAATCTGTTGAATCTGGAGCCCAAGTAATGACGACACCTCAGGTTCATTTGTGATTTAAAGCAGTGAGTGTTCTTACAGCTCACGTTTCATCAGAAAAACTCAGAGCATTTTATAAACACCAGTACCTCTCAGAACAGTTGGAGGAATATATAAATTACTAATAAGAAATATATTTGAACATTACACGCTGGCTTTGCTTCTCCAAATGTTTTCCACGTATACAAAAACGCTAACAGCTCCGTTCTGTGTGGCATTATATACTGTGTATGAGCAACCCAACAGGGTTTAGGGTAGGAAGTGAAACTAGTTGCCAGTAAAAATGACAGAAACCATTCGGAGATGCAGAAAATAAAAACTCAAGTTAGAATTTGGCTAGGATATGAAAGCTGAAATCTCTGTGCTCTTGGAAATAAAATAATGCCAGGTTTAATGACTGCAGTGTCAAGGGTGTTCACTTACAACTGTTTAAACACCACTCCTGTTAACACAAACGTGGACTTTATGTTAACACAAGGTCAGAGAGATGAGTCGTATACAGTGAAGTAATGGTGAATCACAGAGCCCACCTAAACTGGGGTCCTCTGGACTAGCCAGGCGTTAATGGTGTGTGACTGCTCTGCTTACGGTGCTACAGCTGCCACGCTCAGCAGGGCCAGGGCAGGTTTTCTCTCTGTTACAGAAGAGCACATTCTCCCATCCTGGGTCATGTGAAGGATGTGCAAACACGGGTTGAGGAAGGGGAAGGTTTAGGTGCTGACAGGCAGACACGTCGCTCCATCTGCTCTCAGGCTCTGTGCTGTAGATAAGGGTTCCAGGTAGGACAGGCAGCTGATGAGGGTTTGTGGCACGGACACGGAAGAAGGAAGCCATCCTGGCATCCTGAAAATGGCAGAAGTGCTAGTGCTGGGGCAGGGGAGGGCTGTTTGGGGCCTGTGCGAGGGCACGTGGCCAAGAACCCGCTGGTGAGCGGTGGGGTGATTAAACCACGGCACGAGGATTTTGGTAAATCACACAACTAGCTGATAAGAGAGAGGATATTTTACAGGCAGAGAACTGAGACAGCAAGGAGGTTGCTAAATTAAACCCAAAGGTGGGAGGCAGCTAAGAAATTAACTAATATCTCCTTATTCCCTGCCCAGGTTCTTAAAGCAAAAGCAGACAGCATTGCGTGCTCCAGTCTGTCACTACAGCCTCTGGGAGAGGCTGTCCCCGCCGACCAGCTTCCACTGCACTGAATGCTAAAAACACTGCATGATGAAAGGCTCGAAGCCAATATGGGTTGTAGCAGCCTTAATTAAAAATGCAATTAAAACCCCAGAATGAGTTACCATTAGCCAAAGGGGCTAAGAGAAACCAGAAGGCTGGTTTGGGTTTGGTTTTTTTTTTTTTTAACTAATATATTGGAGCGGGAATGGAGCTAGAGAGATAACAGGGCAATTAAAAATGAGAAATGGATGAAATTAATGATGACTGAAAGTGGCTGGGAGAGGCTGACTTTTTTACGTCTGTCTATAGTGTATTAAATAAAGAAAATAAGTTTGAATAATCAGGAAGGCAGAACGACGCTGTAAAATTAATTCCTGACAAAGAACACAGAAAAAGTAACTGGAAAATGTAAAATACACGATGCAACGGCTCCAGTAATGCATACCTCAAAGGGGCTGGACAAATTGTGGAGTCTGAACAGATTTGATGGGGTGCTGTGGGGTGTTTATAACACCTGGGTTTAGGTACCTAATGGCAGTGCTAAGTTACAAGACTCATCCCTCTGTGGTCATGGTGAGGGAGTCCCCTTCAGAAGACAGTATAAATAAAGATCCAGGAGTCTCTGAGGAGAGCCAACCCATTCACCTGGGCATCTGAACTAGTGCCTCGATACAGGTGATGTGGAAGTTCCCCTTTGTTTCACATGGCAACACACCATGGATAGAGCAGGAGAAATAAAGTGTTTTCCATCAGCGATGGATGCGATGAAACCTGCTGATGCTACTGCTCCACTCAGGTTATGACAGGTTCTTATTACCAGGATGCTAGAGCCTTGCTGATACTGAGTTCTCACTGGCTCTGTATTCCCTTAACTCCATCAGATTCCAAGGGAAAATTGAAGGAAGCTCTGGGACAGAAGAGAGGCCTCTTCAAAGGGAAAAGCTGTCACGTCGGCTGCTTGTAGCAGCACTATGCTCAGAAGGGTAACCTTCAAAGGAAGCCTCTTTTCTTCAGCAGCTACATGAAGCAAACATAACACACAGCAGCACAGGTATGGTTTTCCTGACTCCAAAGCTAAAGAACACATATTTCCTGCATCTAAAGACTAGGAAATCAAAAGTGATTCCCTCTCAATTTCATCCTTGTGCCTTAATCCTTTGATCAGGAATGATCCCTGCCAAGAATCTGTGTCATTAGCAGGAACCAGCAGAGAACTGTAGAGCTGGTATACCTCAAAAAGCTCGTGAGATAGGATCAAGGTGCTAAAGTAGCCAGTAGAGGACAAGACAATAAGATATCCAGAAACCAGTGGTTCATCCTTCCACTGTGCCAGCCTTGCTTTTTTCACTAACTGCTGAAGACTTCCTCGTCCTTGATCATTTGCATCCGCTGCCTGGGGTCTGACAGCAGTGCGGAGTGACCCTGCACAGGGTACTCGGGAGGGAGCATTCTAGCTGTGGCATAAGGAAAGCCCTCGTGTACCGGTGTGAAAAGAGAGAAAACAGCTCTGACAAAGCAGACCACACAAGAGATGTTAAAACACTACCTACGCTGGCTGCTGCGGGCTTTTATCCAGCATTAGCACACTAAGGGCTACCAGCCGGTGACACCAGGGAGCTCGAGAAAGAAAGTGAAAACCTATTTTGCATACAGGTTTTTCCTGTAGACTTCTAATTAGAAACAAACACACACATACACAAAAAAACCAAAACAGAATAAAGTATTTTCTTTGCTGCCCTGCCCCTCCTTATCAGCCCAGCTGGCACAGAGCAGCCGTGTGCTGCCGTTCCCAGCAGTACACCATGTCCACCCTCCCAGACCCTCAGAAATATCCCGGAAAGGGGCAGAGGGGCGGGCAGCATGCTGGCAGCATGTTTCCCCTCACCGTTTTGAACTGGAATAAGGGTGGAGATCTGAAGCTCCCAGGTTAATGTAGAAACAGGCGTACAATCTCATCGCCTTCTGTCTCAGAGACCAGCAAAAGCCATCAGTGGGTAAGACGGGACAACAGAAGACCCCAAATAATCTCTATTAACTTTTGCTTCCACTGGCCTCCACCCTACCCGCTTAATCAGCTGGAATCAGGCTAGGAACATCAAATCCCAGTGGCTTCCCACTAAAACATTGTGTGCATCTCCCTGTATCCCCTGCAAAGTGGTCATTTGCTAAATTGCCGGATGAGGTTGCTGTGTCACGGTGTAACAGGGCACGGACANACTAAATTGCCAGATGAGGTTGCTGCACCAGCTTTGCATTTCAACCTGACTTCACGGTGTAACAGGGCACGGACAGTCACTCTCCGCCTGCTTGCACATAAGTGTATCAGCCCTTGTCTAGGAACTATTGTACTAAACAGCCAATTTCAATCCAATCTTTGGAGGTCTCAAAGGTATTGTGGTCCTATAAGATTTACAACAGAAAACTACCTGGAGGAAGAATTTTCTGTACATGCTTTTTCTGAAAGAACTGTGAGCACAACCCCCTTTATTAGGTGTAAGGGAAACCACTCAGGAGCCCAATTAAGCTTTACTGGTCCTCCAGTTTACCAAACTATTCATAGGTAACATGATCATCCCACATGGACAGAATCATTGCAAAATAAGGAAAACAGGGACCTCCGGAGGGCTTCTAAACCAACCAAGTGGATAACTGATACTGTGTCATACCTGACAAACATCTGTCTAACCTGCTAAAGATTTCCAGTCCTGAAGTCTCCCCAGGCAATTATATGAGCTTACATCTTTATTCCTCACCATCTTGTACTACAGCTGAGACATTGTCATACGTTAGCGAAGCTCTGTAAAATATGGTTCAAAAACCGCCGTTCATGGCTGCGTTTGCATTTCAATTTACAGGATTCTAGGTAAGGGAAGGAAGGTACAACAATGCTGCAGCATTGATTTCTCTCGGGGACATGATAGTTGCATAAAGGGTTCTGCTAATTATAGCCACCAGCTATCAACAGACTCAACAAAAGCCACAGCAGCACTGCAGCAATTCGGTGCCTACCACAGTCCAAAGCTCTTTAAGCTGAAAGCATTTGTCATGCATAAGAATTGATTTTCCAGAGGTAACGCCCCAGCAGCCCCCTGCAATAAAACATGGGTGGACTTGACTGCAAAAGGTCCTTCAGACAGTGAGCTGCTGCCAGAGCACTTTCCTGCAGTGTACCTTGTTTTTAATTGATGGGGGTTCTTAGAAGGTGGATCCATTATACGACTCACTCAACTTCAGGACTTTAAACCCACGGAAGCTACCAGCAAAGCTCCCTTAAATTTATTTTGTAAACAATATGGACAATCCTTAAGAGCAGAAAGAGCAGTATGGCAGAGTGCCTAAATGGCAGAAATATAGTGTTAAGTAAAAGACTCAGGGATGTGATTGCTTCTCAAAACACCAGTGCCCTTTTTCCTAGTTAAAGGGAATGGATCAGGCTAGGTAAAAATTACTGTCTGCATGTGGATTTTTCACTGCCTAAATCTGAGGTTACATTTGGAGGGATATGTGATAATTTCATATGCGCTTAAAAGCAGTGCCTCAAGGAGGAATGGGAAAACTGTGGAAGGCAGTCATCTCTCTTTTCCCTGGCTTGAGGGAGTCCCAGCTGCTCACTCTTATGCTTTCTTCCAAGCTGACACCAAACTTCTGCTCGCGAGCCATCTGGGTCCCTAGGCTGTGTGAAGGTACACTATAAGGTTTGGAGAAAGAAGATAATGAAGCAATATCCATGAAAAAAACTCTAAAGAATTTTCCTTGACCAGCTCTTTGCTCTGTACCTCTTGAAATGAAATTCCCTTTGGTTAAAATCCTTGGTTCTGTTTTCAGCATCTTAAAAATCAGAAAGCTTCTGCTGCTGCAACTTGACACAACTGCCTCTACATCAAGGGGGTGACGTTGGTTTCTGTGAGGTTTGGAGCTGCCATCAGCCTAGCGATGGAAGGAGGTAATCCCTCAAATGAGGGAGATAACTCTACAGAACAAGGGAGCAATGGCATCCATACTCTGCTCTCCCTAAGCCTGCCTTCTTGCCAAAAAAAAAATATTTAAGCATAACATAACTTTTAAATTGCTTGTGGTGTTTGGAGCTGAAACTCTAAGCAATAATTATGCTAATGAGAAACAAAGTATTTTCTTGGCAGCAGAATACTTTGTTGTTGGCATTGTTGTTGACTTGTTTATTTGTTGCCTTCTTGTCATCATCGCTGGCTTCCATTTGCACGCAGCCAGTGCCACTTGCAGCTGCCCTTGAGAAAACTGCTGCAGCTTCCAAAAATGCTTTCCTGTCTCTTTTTTTCCCATTTCAAAAGTAGCAGCTTTTTGTCTTTTCAGGCCTTCGACAACTGCACACCACGTCGATATTCCCCGAGAAGGGTAATGACTTTCACCAGCGCAGTGCAGCAGTGCACCGGGGGAACAGACGTGGGGACTTGCCACCCCAACAGATAGGGGAGAAATGAAGTGCCCGTCCACAGAGACCTCGGTATCGGGTTGGACAATCACATTCCCATTTCAGTTATTAATTGCAAAATGAGCAGGAGGAAATGGAGTAGATCCAGGGGGATCTGCAAAGGAGGAAGGCAAATTCTCAGCCAGAGCTTGCTGCAGAGAAATGCTCCTCTTCAGCTTTCCTGTTTGGAGCACATCAGCAGCTGTATGCAAACAAAACCATCATCCTAGGGAAGTCCCTTGAAAACCTGGGGATTCAATTCAGCTTTTACTCATTGAGAGGACCAGCCCCAGTGACCTCCTCCACAGATGGTTCTTTGCTGAGCTGGATGGGGGGAGAGGGGACCCGGGGGGTGCAAGCAGGGGAGGAGCGGGCGGGCGGCTGCATGGTGCCTCCTGCAACATGGTGCGCCGAGGCCACCGCTGCAAACACTGGCAGCAGGAAAGCTGCCATCCTCAAAACTTCTGCCCTGCCTGGTGTAGGGCTGTGTAGAGGCGTCTCTGTCCCACCTACTCATGGAGGATCTTTAGTCTGCCAGTGCACCAAGCGGACGGGAAGCATCCGTTCAGTCACGGTGGCATCGATGCCTCAGCTCACATGAGTGACGGGTCAGAGGGCTGACCCCCCGTTAGTGTGATCTGCACGAGCCAGAAAAACCCTTGCTGTGGGAGCAGAATTGCAAGCTCTGTGGTGTACACTGGCTGTGAGATGGACCAGATCAGGGGAACCTTTACGCAGGGCCTTTAAAATGGATGTGGGGCTGGTTTCCCAGTTTCCTTGTCACGTCTGTGGGTAAATCACAGTGGGATTTGGGCATTTCTTACTAAGATACAACTGACTCTATCCGGTGACTGAGTTATCCTGTGACACTTGTTTGAAACAACGTAAATAGAAAGTGAAATCTGTTTTGCTTTTTATGAAATTTATAAGAGCTCCTGAGATTTTGATCATATTTTAGTGGAAGATCCAATTAGTGAGTAATTGAGTTAAAGGTGAGAAATGTAACCAAAGCTCAAATTTTAAACTACTAATACACATGTAGTTGTTAGAAATGAGTAAGAGACACAGAATAATGTCTGTTGGATCTACTGTCTCTGCATTGCATTTTTTTTCTTTTTTTCTCTTCAGAGATATTGCCCAAAAAATCAATTACTTACCAGAGCAGTGAATCAATAGCTGTTCTTTTTCTCCTTGTGCTAGATCTGCACTAAGCACAGCAGGGAAAACCTGCCTTTCAGAGCATGGAAGTTCGTGATTGTTAGCACACAAAATGGTCCCTCTATAAAACCTGTATATTGTGTTCCACGTCACCATTTCTGCACCTTTAATAAAGAGGATATCTGATTTCCAAAATTACAGAATCATCTGTAACTACCAGAGCCACAGACTGACCAAAATAAACCTTGTTGTTTGCTTCAGGTTATATTAGAAGCTGCTTTCTCGGGGCCTGGTGCCCGGCAGGTGTTGGTGAGAGCTGTGGGGCTGCATTACGAGCAGGTCCCGATAACAGTCCTGCTGCTGTAGGGATGCAGCCCCACCGACTCTAATTCTGCTCCTTGTCAAAGGATCACACCTACATGGGGCACGCTGCTGCAGGGGAAAACAATGTGTTTGTACAGACACATAAAATAAAAACAACCGGGACACATGTAAGAACATGCACTTCGCACTGACAAACATCAATGCAAGCACATTGGAGATCACGGCTGTACTCCCGACAAACGCATCTCCCACGTGTTGGCTTGCTTTCCTCACTTAGTGCTTTACTCAGGAGCTACACTGTGCAACACACCTATGATGCTCCAAATGTAAATTAAAAAAAAAAGAGATCGAGGGAGCTGGTCACCATCTCCATAACACAGCATGTACAAGATGGAAGACCTTGCCGTGGGGCTTAAGGTGAGCCACTGATGTGTCCCCATTTGTTCCTTGATACCCAGGTCATCAGAAAGGAAAGGAGGAGTTAAGAAATTGCTGCCACATCACTATCTGTTTCCTGCTAACACCCAGCCCGGGTAATTGCTTACAGCCATGCCCAGCGTTTGTAGAACTGGTTTGTCCTGAGCTGAGCTGCAAATCCATTTTGCGCTCGTAAGGAACCAGCAGATGTAAGCTAAGGACCAATGCATTGCTATCTGCCTTCGTGTGCCGTTCATCAGCAGCATCACACTTCAGAAACCTCAGGCTGTGTTTCCAGCTACTGGCAAGAGGTGGCTTTTGTGTCCAGATGCAGGTTACCCAAGAGATTAGCCTCCTGGAGAACTGGTGCCCTCTGTGCCAGCCTTCTGAATCCTAACGGTGAGCAAAAACCCACCACCGATAAATCAGAATTTAAATTTCCTCAACTGTGTGCCTTGAAATGTATCCCCATTGCAGAACAGGAAGGTTACTACAGTTACTTTAAGATAAATGAGGATATTTCATTGCTTTTAGAAAAACAAAGAAGAAAACAGTGATGTGGGACTCTGTCCCAAAGTCTGAATTAATTTCTATTTTGTTGATGGATGCACATTTGGATGATTGGTTTTGCTGCACTAGTGAGTTTTCTTTCCGTTTCAGGAGTTTGAGAATCAATTTTCTGCTACCACGTAGCATGATATCTATTAAAGATCTAGGAAGGACTACCCCAGGTACCTTGAAAGTATCAATAGCTATGGTTTTTATTGGTTCAGAAGAAGGATAAGGAGGAGGCAGGTGGCAGTCACTGGACAAATAACCTTCGTAACGTGGAAAATACTAAGCAGTTTAAAAATGCTGCTGTAGCAAGATTTTTCCAAGCGCTGCTGACCAGCTAGGAGATAATTCACACTCGGTTGAACGAAGCTGCATTTGATTTGTGCAAGACAATGACAGGGAAATTAGGCAAGGTAGGATGACCTGGTTTTTTGTTTTGCTTTTTTTTAAACCAGAAGTGCCAAGGTTAAGTCCACCAACTATTGTCTCCAGAGGAGAAAAACCACTTGAAAGATGCCTGCCTGCTCCAGGTGGCCAGGACCAAGCACCTCTGGGAGCCCAGTCAGGGCACTCACACAGAGGCCACCCCACTCTCCGCTGCCTGGTTCCTGCCTGGGCACAGCAAACCTCCAAAGGTTTGTAGGCATGATTTGGACAAGTGTGCTAGGATCACACTTGGCAATTATTTTGAGCCTTGCTGAAATTAGGACAGACTAATTAGACATGAACTCTTCTGCTGAAAAGAAGAGACAGCAGAGAGGGGAAATAACAGAAGTTTATGATGATAACTTAAGTAAAGAGGAAACAATTACTCAATCTTCCACCCGCTATGAGAATTAGAAGGCACTCCAATTATCAGGCAGCAGGTTTGAAGCAAAGAGAAAGAAATACCTTTTCCAATAGCATTGAATTAAACTGTGAAACTACTTGCTCCTGGAAGTTGCAGAGGCCAAACGTACAAATGAATTAAAAAAGGAATCAGACAAGTCCATGTAACCATGAATGTCCACCAGTGGTGAGGGAAGGTGACCGGCTGGGTGCAACCTGTGGCTCAGGAAGCTTCTAAAAAATCAGTACCTGGGAATGTACCGCTTTGCATTTGTCCTGCTTTTTGTGCTCTTTCATAAGGATCGGTTGCTGGCCACAGCTGAAGGCAGGATGCTGGATGGACCTTCGGGCTCACCCAGTATGGCTGCATTTATATTTTTATTATGGGCTTCACTGTGCTGCCATGGGATGATTCCAGGTATTGGTATCATAAGCAATACAGTAAGGGAAAAGCTGTGAGAGATGCTCCCCAAGATGCCAAGGAGGGACTGGATGGGTCCCTCGTGCCCCCAGCAGTGCAGCTACCCTGAGCTGGGTACCAGGGTGCCCCCAGTCCATGGCCCCAGGACAGTCCATGGCCCTGGGACAGTCCTTCTGGGGCCTGGCTTACTTACCAGTGTTACTGGTTTGCACCTTCTGCTGCCTGCAACTTTCCCCCCGCCCCGAGAAGTGTACCCACAGGGCACAGTCCTCCACTCAGCAGAAATAAAGTTGTGAGAGAATCANCTGTACAGGAAAGTCACTGCACTGGGACATGGATTCAAGGAGGGTCACCACAACAGGAAGGTCACCATGACAGCATCTTCCTGCCATGAGCAGGATGGGCTCTGCAGCCTCGGCAGCACGGTCCTGTGGAGAAGCACATCCCTGCTCCGTCTCCTCGGGTCTTTTACTGTAGTAGAAGCCCGTAAAGGCAAAGTACAGAATTGATGTCTTGGTGGAGAATACCACCTAGACACCGGGTGCACTGCAGTCACTGTCTCAGTCCTTACTTTTCAAACTCTTACATGGTTTTCTGCTCCTCCAAATTTCGGCATGTTGTGAGCTGGAAAAGGCACGTATATACACACAAAGGCACAGCGCGTGTAACGCATCTACTTTCTTCTCCTGTATCACCAACTGGGAGGAAATGGGGACTGTTCAGCCAGTGTTACTGGTTTGCACCTTCTGCTGCCTGCAACTTTCCCCCCGCCCCGAGAAGTTTACCCACAGTCCTCCACTCAGTAGAAATAAAGTTGTGAGAGAATCAAGATGATGATCTCACATTAAAATAAAATTTGTTTCATTAAAGGAATGAAAGCCTATTTCAGATATAACACTTTAAGAAAAATGAAATTCTTCTAAGCCACAGAAATCACTGAGGAACCCAAATGGCACAAACTTCAAATACAGGACACAGCGCCTCATTGAGGTGACAGAAAGGGCAGATAGGTGCTCACAAATCAGAGGATAAAAAGCTGAAAGACACAAAACCAAATCAATTCTTTTCTTCCTGAATGAAGGTTGGTTTCATTCTAGTATTCTCTCTACAAAAAAAAAACAAACAAACAAACAAAAACCACAAAAAAACAACAAAACAAAAAACAAAACAAAACAGGGAGGCCAAACAACAGAAAACTCAGAGAAATAATCTAGTTGCTTTCCATCACAGTTCTTTCAAAGCTGATTTCAGGTCATAATTTGCCTGGAGTTGCTTCTTGAACAGTCCCTTGGTTTCCTGTCTGCTGTTCCAGGTTGAATGAAAGACACAGTTGCTGCTGCTGGTAAAAGAAGCTTTCTCTTTTGTAAGTGTGCCAACTTGCTCTCTCTGCCATCAGCAGACAAGCCAAATGGTTCTTCTGGGGAAATATGGATTTCCAGGCAACTCAGCTGTTCAAAGCCTAGGCATAATAATACCAAGGCCAAAAAAAAAAAAAAAACCAAACAAAAAAAAAAAAAAACACAAAAAAACCCCCAAAAAACTGCAAAAACCAAAACAATCCCTTCTATAGCATCCACAAAGACAAAACAAAGAGATCACTACTATATCGCCATCCACCTAATTTAAATATGTGTGAGGAAAGCATACCAGGGGGTTTCAGAAAATTGCAAAATTGCTAATGCTACAGCTTATCTGTACAGAAAAGTTTTACCTTTCGATCCAGTGTAATTCTATCAAGAGATAAATTGCAGGTGATACAACCTTCTGTGTGGCAATCCAGATTACCCCTCACCCCTCCTCAAAAACAGGGGGATGAGAGAGCCAGGCTGTGCTGGCTGTGCCCAGCTCCTGCCATCTGCATCCCAGCAGAAGCTCCAGCCCAGCTCACTGCCCGTGGAGCTGCCCCAGACCAGAGGGGAGCGGGTGCCTCTCTGCAGGCGAGGCCACCGGACCTCTGGTGTGATCCCAGCCTCAGCTGCATGTTTGGGCTCCCTGCCAGCGAGAACTGCCCCTGCAGCAGTGCTGGGAGAGCAAGGTGCGTCCCCAAACCTCCCTGAAGTCTCAACAAGCCCTCTTATATCATCATTTCAGGCAAAACAGTCAGATTTTGTATGGAGGCAACTAAGAGGCAAATGCAATTATCTCCCCTTTGGCTGTTCTGCCATAGCAGGCAGCATCCCCCCGCAGAAGGGCGACTGCCTACCGCTGGGGCTGGGGAGCCGGCACCAGCCCAGGGCTGGGCAGCAGCTGCTGGGTGGCCACCTGCCAGTGCCCGGCAGCAGCCATCCGCGTCTGAACCTCAGGAACCCTGCTGGTGGCAGAGATCAATCAGCAGGCTGGTTTGCTGCTACTGAAAAAAAAGATGCTCCTTCCCTTTCGTTTTGTCTTGTCGAGGCACCATTTCATTTTTGTCAAGGAATATGAAAAAACTATCTTGATGCCTACGGCACCAAGTGAGGGAGAAAAAAATCCTCCCAGCCACAAAACCCTAATTAATACTCGACACAGCGATAGGAATAGAAAGCCATGTTTGATCTTAATAGTGTTAGTGGAAAAGGCTTTATGCTGGTGATATCGGAGGCTTTCTGGCTGCCCCTTGCCGAGCAGAGCTGCAGAAAGCTCAGGCCGGCACCGGTCGTGCAGCAGTGCTCGCTTTTCCACCAGCCTGCCTGGCAGCCGTTGTTTTCCAGCCTGTACATCACCTACAACGTGCTCCTGCATTTCCATGAAAGCTGGAGTGTTTTGTCGGTAAAGCCTTGTTTCATAACAACGTCGACACTGCCTACGTGATGGGAAAAGTCAGCTCTCGGGTGGCAGCAGCCCAGGAGGAGCTGAGCCCTATCTGGCCATGAGGCTGACCCAGCAGCGAGGTCGGTGGCAGGGGGGAAGCCTGGGGGAAAGGCTGGGGGCAGGATGAGCAGAAGAACATAGGATCCGACAATCAGCAGTTACCTCAATCCGTCTTTCTTGGCCCCTGGCATTCAAGCACGTGCAAAGTTCATTAGGATTTTCTACAAAAGTTCATTAGGATTTTCTACAAAAGTTCATTAGGATTTTCTACAAAAGTTCATTAGGATTTTCTGCAAAAGTTCATTAGGATTTTCTACAAAAGCCCTTCCAAAAGCACGATATTGTACAAGGTAATGCTGATATACTGCGTTACAGGGAGAAAAATCACCAGAAACGCGAGAAGTTATATTTTTGCCCAGGAAACTGTTCAGACAGGGGGAACTCTGTCAGACATTTCCTGCATAAGCTGGCTCCATAAGCACGACAAAAGGGTAAAACCTATGTCACGCCTCACCTGGCAAATTCAGAAGCACTCTGATCTAAATCAGAGGGTGACAGCATGAACCAGTAGTTCCAGTTCACTGTCGTTTGTATGCTCCAGAGGCTTTTCTAATAGCAAAGCCTGTCTGAACTTTACTTAGGCAGCCACACAGATATCTCACTCTGGAAACTCCTGCCCTGGTCTGACAATATGCCTGACCCACCTGAACGTGGGGTTGTCAGTCAGGGAGAGATGTTGAGGAGAAACGGGGGGAAATGGTCTCAAAAAGGAGACATCTGATGGCGCAGGTGGAGCCTGCTGTGGATCTTTATGAATAGTCGGTGCAGAGCAGGAGTGTGAAGTTTTTTCTTCAAGATAACAGCAGCTAATACTGCCAAGGCAATGACACTTCCAGAAATTATTGTGTGCAGGATCTAGGGCTAATTGAATCAAAGATTTACAACTGGGACCTAAGGCTGTCATCTGCATAGAGAGGGGTTAGCTTAGAGTGGAACACAGAAGAAATGAGGAGGGTCTGAGCTGAGAGGAAAAAAGAGAGAGAGATAGAGAGGGGAAAATAAGGGAGTTGCTGAGCGAAGCTTGTGACACTTCGATGAGAATAATCCTTTCTCAGACCACAAAAACATTTAGAGAGGAAATGCTGCGATAAACCTCAGAGAGGCATTGATGAGAGATTGTAAATTCAGTTTCAAATGTTTGAGAGGTTGTTAAGTGGACCAATATTAAGTGGGATTATAAATGTAATGGCATGTAATATAGCTTTTGAGTAACTGGGGAAGCATTATGTGAACCGACAATGGTGATCTGTGGCTGTGGGACCTTAATAAATTTATGAGAGTTTATTACTGAATTTCATTTATTGCCATCATAGGGAATGCTTACGCATGAGAACGTTACATGAATTGAGATAATTGACCATCCAGGGAAATGTCTAAACACATTTAAAGGAAGCTTTCAAATACCAATTTTAAATGAACAAGAAAAAAAAATATGTTAAAATCTATTCAGGGAATAACGTGATTAGCAGGGCAGAGTCAAGCCCCTTAGGCAAGAAATGTTCTCTCTTACGAGATATTTGATCTTGACTGCAGGAGAAGAAAAGTTTCAAATCAGCCCCCCCAGTCCCAGTCCTCTCCCCAAAGACACAACCGTACCCTTGAGCAGAAGCAACATCCCACAGCACCCTTTAGCACTGAAACAAATTCACTAGAGGTCTAAGTGCCAGCAAGAGCTCTGGGTGCCCACGTGCCCCAGTTGCAGCTTCACATTACAGCAAGTTGCTGCCGTGCCCTACATGCCGTGCCCTACATCCAAGGCCAAAGCAATGAGAGTTTCTTCAACATGAGTGTTGCTCAGGCTGGAAGGGGCTCCCGGGGACACCCACCCCAGCCTCTGCTCAGCTTTCCCCAAGGAGAAGCCATGGGCAGAGATGGGAACATGAGGGTTTTCTGCTATCAGTCTGAGGTCTGCTCCTTGCAAGGCTGTAAGCTGCTGGGGAACCTGCCCTTCAGCCACCGATGGCCACGGCTGAGCCCCAGGAGCAGAGAGGGAAAGGAGGAGGGAGGGAAGGAAAGAAAAAATTGTCAACAAAAATGATAGAAGNTTTATTGCCATCATAGGGAATGCTTACGCATGAGAACGTTACATGAATTGAGATAATTGACCATCCAGGGAAATGTCTAAACACATTTAAAGGAAGCTTTCAAATACCAATTTTAAATGAACAAGAAAAAAAAAAATATGTTAAAATCTATTCAGGGAATACTGTTATTAGCAGGGCAGAGTCAAGCCCCTGAGGCAAGAAATGTTCTCTCTTACGAGATATTTGAGCTTGACTGCAGGAGAAGAAAAGTTTCAAATCAGCCCCCCCAGTCCCAGTCCTCTCCCCAAAGACACAACCGTACCCTTGAGCAGAAGCAACATCCCACAGCACCCTTTAGCACTGAAACAAATTCACTAGAGGTCTAAGTGCCAGCAAGAGCTCTGGGTGCCCACGTGCCCCAGTTGCAGCTTCACATTACAGCAAGTTGCTGCCGTGCCCTACATGCCGTGCCCTACATCCAAGGCCAAAGCAATGAGAGTTTCTTCAACATGAGTGTTGCTCAGGCTGGAAGGGGCTCCCGGGGACACCCACCCCAGCCTCTGCTCAGCTTTCCCCAAGGAGAAGCCATGGGCAGAGATGGGAACATGAGGGTTTTCTGCTATCAGTCTGAGGTCTGCTCCTTGCAAGGCTGTAAGCTGCTGGGGAACCTGCCCTTCAGCCACCGATGGCCACGGCTGAGCCCCAGGAGCAGAGAGGGAAAGGAGGAGGGAGGGAAGGAAAGAAAAAATTGTCAACAAAAATGATAGAAGGTAGAGAAAGGGTAGGGGAAGAAAGAGAAACACTGCAAGGCATAAGAGAAACAGTAAAAGGAAGGATTCTTACATGTGGAAAAGGGATGAACAGTAACAAAGAGATTGAGAAATCAACCAAAGAGAAAAATGTACTTGAAGGATGGATGAAGGACAGTAAAAATGGAGGAATAGAAAGAGGAACTGAAGGACAGAATTTGGGGCTGCAGACTCAGTCACAGTATTTTTGAAGTCCAGTGTCAGATCTCACTGAACAGAAATTGGTTCTTTTTATGTTTGAATAAGATTTTCTGATGGATTTTGTCAATTTCCACAGCACTTCAAAGAGCTCCTGCTTCAGTGCAGCTGCAATTGTACAATAGTAGCTGATGCCAAAACGGATATGAAAAACTAAAGAGAGAGAAGATTAAAAGGCTGCAGGGTACCCAGGCAGCACTATGAATTACATTTTGGTCAAACTAGCCTTTGGCTATGGCCCTGAGCAAATAAGAAAGATATCATGTGGTCTGGAGTCATGTAACTTATCTGGGACTTAAACGACACCAGTCCAGGATTGCAGGAGAGAAAGCTACAGCTCCCCAGCAGAACCTCCTCCTCTTCTCTCTTTCCCTGACCTTCCTTTTCTTCTCTATTAAGATCTCACCCACCTTTCCAAATTCCAAATCTTAAATACTGTCCCTTATTGCTTATTCACTCCTAGGTCTCAGCGTATAAATTTGCCTGGCCTTTCTCTCAGATATTTTTTTTTGAAAGCTTTTTAATACATATATTTTCAGCTCCAGGGAGTGCTTGTTAAGTAAATTTGTTTGAAGATCTTCAGCAAATTAAACAGTTAAATGATGTGAGATTTAACACAGAACAGGGTGGAAACAGACAGTCAGATCCAGGAGCAGTGTTGATTTTTTCTGCAGCAGAAGCATTGCTAAAGCTCTGAAGAAAGCATCTGGCAAATTAACAGAATATTAAATACAATCAAATAATGTAAAGCCGAGAGACATCTCCTGTGTATCTTTGATGGGGATTTACTGAATTAATGTGTTCGTTTATTAAAGACAGATGGTGACCTTTGGAGCCCCTGCCATACAAGCCAGCATGTACCCTGGCTGAGAACCAGCTGGGAGACAAAATCAAGAGAGTTTCCCTGCACGAGGGCATCTGCAAAGAGCGAGCAGTGAGAGAGAGGACTCTTTAAACCTTCACTAAGTTAGAAGCAGGCAGTGGGACAATGCCATTTTAAACCTATGTTCACGCTTGGCCAAGGTTTTTTTTTTTTTGGTGATACATTTCCAGTTGCAGAAGCGTGTCTAATTGGCCCCATATGATGAGGATGCAAACACAGGACATCTCCACTGAGCCACATGCGACACTAGGTGGTCAGAAAATGGATGGGGGGAAGGAAAAACTAGAGCCTCTCTTGACCACTTGTCCTCTTTGCATTTCCCTTTTCTTTTCATCAATGTGTCTTCTCCTGTCCCTTCGTAGACATTAGTACATAGAAAAAAAAAATCTTAATTGTGTGGCATATGCACACTTGTATTTGTGAAGGAGTGTTGCAAACCAGCCAACTGATGTCCTAGCACCACAGCATGGGTTGAATGTTGCTCTGTACACTGGATCTGCTTCTCCTTCATACCTTTGAAGAGTAAATGTAAACATCCCTGGTCATGAGTCATCAAGAGCCTGTTTAGAACAAAGGCTGGGCAGCTCAATGAACGTGTGTTTTTAATGAAACTGTGCTTTAATGGAAAAAAAAAATCAACGGGCACATTGGTGGCATATTTTTCCCCTTATTTCCTGTTGGAGAATGGAGATCTAGGGCAAATAAGGTCAGAAGAATGAACTCTGACTGGAGAAACACTAACTTCAGCTCTACTTTTGGAATTAATTTCTTGTCTTTCTTGCCCCAAAACGGGAGAGCAGCCATGCTGTGTCTTGTGTCCTATCCCTGGTGACAAGACTTCTGAAGCCTTCCATCAGGTTTCTCAGCACACAGAAAGGTGAGTGGCGGCTGTAGGATTCTGAATCACGGGGCTGTCCCTATGCTGGCACCAAGGAGGCTCAAAGGCAGACTTAGCAATACCACAATTCTTGTTACACACCTGTCCCTCTTCCCAGCCCCGTGCTATCCCCCAGTATCATCCCTTACTGCTCTCTCGTGTCTGGATGCAGGAGTGGAGCAGGGACACAGTGATGAAGAGAGCAGGCTGGCTCCATCCCATTCTCTCTTGGGTTCCTAGCAGCACCTGGTGCTACATGTTCAACTCCCACTAGAAAATCAGCATGTATTATCTGAATTCATTTTAACTGAAAGTATCCCTATCCTTCTTTACCCCTGTACCTTCTTTTCTCGTGTATTGAAGCTGTAATAATCGCTGCTTGCCTCTGAAACTTTTGCATCTGCTAGTCTGAAATCCTGTATTCAGAATCCATCTACACACACTTGGGAACTCAAGCCCTTTGGAGATCAGAAATCAGCTTTATGAACTGATATGCTTGTGGGACAACATGGTGGTGGCCTCTTTTTGAGTCTCAGCACCAAAGGAAGGAGTTCCCCTGAGATTTAATTTGAAGTTCTATAAATACCTCATATTTTCATTTTAGAATGCAAACTGAAATGAAGTTTCTGAAGATCTCAAAAAGGTCTCCCTTCTGAAAGGATTCCAAGGTGCATGGTATGGTGCATACTATGCAAAAAAGTCCCAAATGATGCAGGGAATGTGATATAGAAAGGAGTTCATTCCTCTAGTACAGGTCAGGCATCAAGGTCACAACCAACAGATCTTTTGCCTGAAAAGATCTTGCAGGGGGAAAGTTTCTTGCATCAAAGAGACTCCCTGGACTATGGTAGGTGACTCTTGCTATCCACTCAGTTTTCATCTTTGTTCCCATCTAAATAATTCTGAAAAGAAAAATAAATTCTGAGGAGCACAGGCAGCTCCAGGATTAAAATGATTGATGAAGCTTGCACTGAAGGACATTTGAGAGTGAAGGCTGAATGAGCTCTGGATATGGCTCCAAGACCTGTAATGAGTCATCCAACATTAAATCTTTTTGTTGTAGTTAAATAAATAGCATAAGAAATAAAGAAATTAGTTGAACGTTTTCAACATGGATTAGATCTCGAACAAAGAAAAAAGGCTTTTTCTCATAAAAAGGCATTTTCTTATCTAGCTCTGAGTATGATTCTGAACTCCAGAGGAGCAGTGCTGAAGAGCCGCTTGAGCAGTGAGCTGAGTAGGAAGCAGAGGTCTGGAGCAGCTGCCTCACCCAGGAAAACGTTGCATTTCAGAGCTTCAGCTTTTAGCTGGACAGAAAATAAACCCACAGCACTCATCAGAGGGGTCAGGTGGATAGCTGTGTGCTTATGGAGCTGTAAACCAAAAAGGAGTTTGAGAGTGTGGGTATAAACCACATATGGTGATAGTTTTCTTACTTCCACTGCAACCTAGTTTTGAGGGAACGAAAATGGCTGGGCTTTTACTTTTCTCAGTAGCTAAATTCATTACGGCCCTCAGACTACTGTCATCAGCTATTCTTACTTACAAGTAGTCCTGAAACCTCTCACCCTTATGCTCCTAAAGCTTCTTCCTCTCACCTCTCAGTCTCAGTCAAAATTGCAGCACAGTTGTACAGCACCTTGATCTCTCAGTTCTAAGAGACACGCTAGGAGATGACTGTCTTCAACAACACCGTCTTACTCAATGGAGCAAAATAGTATTTGTCGAATGCGGTAACGATTTGATATTTGGAAGGATGCCTGTTCTTCTCAGCCTTCATCTCAAACACTGAAAACCAGAACAATGCCCTAGTTCAGCCTGGGCAGCATCTGTCCACTGTTGGCGCAGCTCAGGGGACCAAAAGTTCATGGGCAGCGCGATCTAGAGCTTTTTGGCCAAACACCTTGAAGGAATAACATTTACTTCATCTAATGCCCGTTTTTATTGCTAACCAGTTAGCGTATCAAGACCTTGAAAAGCAAGGAGACACAAAAAGAAAGGAAGGAAACAAAGAAAAAGACTTTCCATAAACAATTTTTCTACTGGGACCATGGACGCATTTCAAATTGTAGCTCTAATTCTCCGTGCTCAGTTTTAGAATAGACTAGCACTCACGGGCGATGCATGAAGCCTAGCGGTGCTTACACAGACTACAATAGTCTGTTTGCTGGAACAGCACTGTCATAGGCACATTTCTCAGGGTAGAATTCTCAGGTGCCTTCATCGGTACCTGCCACACGCCAGTTAAAGTGCACTTGAGGATGTCTGTGACTGTGACTTCTTCATTCTTTGAAAGCTGCTGTAGAAAGGTTGGTAGGGTTAAATGATTGAAATGATTGATAATGCTTGCTTGTTGGGTAAATGATTAAATAGCACAAGTATGGAGGAAGAAATAAGACAAAATGGTTTTTTTTGTGCACTTGAGTTGGTAGAAATACCTCAAAAAAATCTACCGCACAGTTTGAGAAACGGCATTTAATGGAGGATGATTACCAGCGATATTCAAAGACATCTTCTCAGTTAATGCCATGTACTATAATCTAACATTTTCTACCATTTATAGCACTTTATAATATTTTCTCCATTTTTTCCTTGAGATTAAACCAAATGTAGATCTGACATGTCCTGTACAGTAGAGCCTACAGCAACTAAGACCTCAACAACCTCTTTTGCTTCTATTTTTTTTTAAATAGAAAGAATGAAATCCACTGAAAGATAAAAACAATTTAGTATTTCATAGAGCTAGAGAAAATGTGTTATTTGTGCCCCTGCTTGTTTCAAAGAACATCAGGCAGAATTTAGAACAATTACTAGTCAATGTAAAATAATCTATAATTCTACACCTAACTTTGCTGTGAACTGTAGGCTTGAAAGGCTATGAAATTGCTGCAATTACCATCTCCCACAAGGGACTGATTAAAAAAAATTACAGTAGATGATCTTAACAATACGGCCAAGAAATTCACATTAACCAGCTGGTATGTTTGTATGGTTTAATGTTCCATCTAATACAACAGGTGGGAAAATATGCCATGCACCTGAATTGTAGTATTCACAATGCAGACAGTGACACAGATATCACTTTAAAGGAAAAAATATGATGTAGAAATCTTACTATTTTTCCCTTAAGGAACTGTTCTGCATCAATCACTAGAACTCTGATCCATGATGATGCCACATTTGCTATTCAAGACTTAAGTATGTTGTATTTAAAAGATTTCAAGGACCAGGTGAGTGTAGAAAGCATCTTCCTTTCCTCCTCCCACCAGAATCTTGGCATAGAGTTAAATTAAAATTACCACATTTGAAACATTAACGAAGAAGGAAGGGAAGGAAGCATGGTTGTGCTACATAAAACCTCAGACAATTCTGTGTGGTGCCATTAGCTTCAAAGAGAGCACCACTCTGAAAGGAAAAGATAGCTCTTAACTAAAGGATGCAAAAGGAAGCCTCCCACAACCTAAAAGAGTGTAATGAAAATGACAGATGATGACAGTAGTGGAAGTAAAATCTAAATGGTCAAAAGAACAACTATTGAATTTTTAAATAAGACAACTTAAGTCTCAAAATAATAATAAAATCAAGGAGGCTGATCTCTGTTTTATAAAGGACAGCTAAAAGTAGGACTAAAGAAAGGAAACTAAAAATAGGTCAAAGAACAAGAAAGGTTTTATTGTATAAACAAGACAGTAACCAAGGAGATCTCCAAATTAACAACAGCAAGAAAACTTTTCTGATTTCTTGAAGAGGCTCAAGAAAAGGTGTAAGAAAAGTTAAGGGGAACCATTTATCTGGATCTGCTTTGAAGAATGGTTGCAAAGATGATTGATAACATTTCCAAAAGCACAGCTATCATGATACGTAGTGAAAGGGTGGAACACTTGCAAGGAGAAGCATGAACCCAAGAGAAAAAACTGTGAGGACTATAAAAATTCAGTCCCTTCCACTTGGGAAACCAAAGAACATTGACTTCTTCTGTGAACTGAACTGCAGGGTTCAGTGCTTAATGCTGACCACAGAATTTTACTAGTGACTGTTTTCAGCACTGAAGCAATTTACAATGGTTTTAGATTGAAATTGTCCCCTAAGATTGAAATTATTTATTTAGCTAAGATTGAAATCTTAGCGAGATTGAAATCTGTCCCCTAAGACCAACCTTGATACCTCCAGCTAAGTCTGTCCCACCCGTTTATGATGATAATGCCATTTCACAAGTGGGAAATCTGATTAGGAAAAAGGTGAGACATCTTTATAGATAAGCAATGACTAAAATTAGAAATGACCCTGGGCACACAGAAACAAAAGGAAATGAAGAGAAAATAAGAAAGGTGCCAGAAGTCTCTACTAGTGACATTGATTTGGCAACCTGGGATGAAACAGGGCATAGTCTGAGGACAGGAGAGCTGACTTGAAGAACTCTCTGGTTTAATGATATTTGATGGCAACTTGGGGCAAGAAAGTGCACCAGTCACTACTGAAGTTATTAACAGATTCCCGATGGGCAATAGGATTAAGAGGGTTTTTAAAATGTAAAGCCTGTGCCACATGGATTTAAGCAGAGGAAATGGAGTGCCTATATTTTATTTATACTTTTAAAAGT
>VZTO01025592.1:154633-175202 GCA_013400615.1 Syrrhaptes paradoxus
AAAAAAAAAAAAGAAAAAAAAATCTTCTCTTGTCCATACCTTGATTTATGCAACCTTGTTAATTCTGAAATAATATAAAATTACTTAGAGTATGGTGAGAATCCCAGATCATTGGGTGATTTGAGAGTAGAACCGCAACAGTGATTTTAAAGTTCCTCGTGTGACAGTGAAAGGAGCTTGACTGAGACCAGAACATGACCAGGAAAGTGTTGGGGTTGAATAAACCTCATCAAAGCAGTAATGGGACCGGGAAATAGGGCAAGAATGTTAAGTTAGATGTGTTATTGAAGATAAATAAGCTCATTTCTTTGCAGCCTTTCATGGAGCAATTTTTATGAGCTTAGTAAGAATCTTCTCGGTGTCATGTCTATGGAAGGTCTCCTTTCTGCTTGGTGCACTGCCCTGTCCTCACTAGGCCAGCGAGGGGGGAGAGTGGTTTCTCCTGCTTAGAAGGATCTCTATGGATCTATAAATATAGATTTATGTTAAATAGAAGAAGAAAGAGAGATCTGATTTTATGTCTCTCTTACAAAATATAATCACAATGTTTAAATTCCTAAGCACTTAATTAGTTAGGGAAAATGTTCCTCATTCAGCATCAAAGAGCCTTAGAAAGTAATAAGTGTTTTCTGTAGCCTGAGAGTTTTGAGCTACAGGTATTTTATTTGATTATAGAAATTTTTAAAAGCATGGGCTAATCAAATTTAAACAGCAAAAGAAATTATTAATACTCTGATCGTTAGAAGACACATGGATATAAGCCAATAAAATGGAGACACTTAGCTAAATAAAGAAGTGTCTGGTGAATATTATCTAAATGTTTTTCCCCTTAGGAATGTTGCTAAGCTTGATTCGATTTATTAATATAGTTTAGTAGATGGGATTTCAATTATGAAAAAATAGTAATACTAGGAAGCAAGCAAGCAGGATCTTTTTCTAGGTGATGCTTTGCTGATTTTGTTACATATTAGGTTTACAAAAAAATATTGCCATGCCTGTATGTACAGAAACCATATTTCAGCATACTGGACTTTGTGCCAGCATTATGCGTGTCACCCAGGGACTTGGCCAAATCCCCTTAACAGAATTATTTCCATTGGCTTTAAGTGCTGAAACATATTCTCCAGTGCATTTAATACCTCATTCAGAGCCCATTGAACACATTCAGCCTAATTACTCAGCAGTGTAAGAACAAGAAATGCGAGCAGATTTGTTGCAGGCTTGACACAGTAGTTTTCACCAATACTGCATCGTGGTCCTTTGTTTCAGTCTAGTACAGAGGTCTTCTCTACTTGTTTCCCTCTTAGCTCTGTGTGTTTCCTTCTGTTCCCTGTGGCTGAATACCTGTGCAACATTTTGAAATTCTTGGATGAAAGATGCTCAAAGGCAGGGATCGTAACTCACATCGCCCAGCAAGAGAGTCAGCAACCCGCAGCAGTTCGATTCCTTCTCCGTAGATCCAAAACCACCACAGATGTCATTATAACTTTGCCAGTTCTCTGAATTATCCAGTTCTCTCCTTCCTCAAACACTGCTTAAAAACTTCAGCATGTGAGTCACCCTGCCTTTCTAACCAGTGTGCTGGGGCACATAGAAAAGATTTCCTTAGAATTCTCTACAGGCTGGAATAGATTATAATAAGATTACTGTCACCAGCAGAGGGAAAACTGCAAAGCTAGATAAGAAATTCTGAAGGTTGCTGGAGGTATAAAGGATGCTAGAAGAACTGGATTCATTCAAAATAAACCAAACAAAACCCCTTAGGAAACTGTTAGCAGTAAAGTTGCAGAAATGATTGAAGAGCTGCATGGTAGAAACCTTCCCACAGCACTAGAAATGCCCGTGGAAAAGAATTTGCATATCCACATGAATTTACTAATAAAGTCTTTGAGCTTAATGACCTAAAAGAAGCTTCTCTAACTCTCAGAATAAATCTGTAGTAGTCTCCAAACATACGTAACATCATGATTTACTTTCAAAAAACAGCTGGGGTTGCTTAGAGCTGACAAAGTGTTCTACAGCCAGATCCAAAACTTTTCCCAGGCAGAGAAGCAGAGGTACTGGGCAGCATGAATCAGGAGATTGCAAGAGAAAGTAAAAGGGAGCACCATTTCTAGCTCAGTTACATGCAGACTGACTGATAAACAGCATCAAAAAATACTGATTTCCACCGCAGGTCAACCCGCACCATCTTCATCCCCTTATAACATTTTGAAGGAGCCACATTCTAAAGCCCCTCATGTGCCCTCCTACACTTGGGGGGAACAAATTCAACACATAGGCAAAGCCAATTGACTGCTACCTTTAAATCCTTCCTTTGCTATTTTTCCAGTTTAACAGCAACAACTAAAAAATTTAACAGCAATTAAGATGCAGGTCTGCTGGGAATTGCTGGCTCTCGCAGCAGCCAGTATTGTCTTGCTGTTTCATTCCAGCCTCTCATCTGACTGCATCCACCTGCTGTCTTTCCTCTGCCTTTATTTTTCTGCTCTCTGAGAGAGGAATCACTTCTTCTGTCTTTCTGCTCATAGAGCATGGTGCAAGCTCCGACTGAGCTGCCGCTGCACCACAGCACAACAGTAAAGCATTTCCAGGAGCCAAGATTAGGCAAAAATAGAAGAGCAGGAATACTTTGTTCCATCCATCCTTTCCCTCTGAGATGGGAGACTCAGCAGGAACACAAATCCCCTTTATGCTTTATTTGCTGATGAGGCAACAATGCAAGTCTGTGATTTTAGTTCCAACACACATTTTATTATAAAGAATGTTTTTATTCGAGATTGCTGCCAAAAGAAACATATATACCCCTCTCTCATCTCTCCCAATCCCCTCTTTCCATAAACGAGTTAAATCCATCAAACCTAACAAATAAGAAACCCTCTACTCACAGGAAAATTTTTACCCTGAGTTGGTAAAGTGGCAAAGACCAAGAAAACCAACAGAAACATGTTTAGTGCATTCTCTCTTGCAGGGTGCCACCGCAAAGCCCGTGTCCATAATAAAACACCCCGTGTTGTTACTAGTTGTAAATACTATAAATGATGTTACAACTAGCAGTTCCCTGCTTCTTATTTTTCATACTATACGAAATGCAGTATGTCCTGTATATTTATAGTACCTTGTAGAGATTATAATCCTGGGACCAAAAGTATGGTAGAGACAGGAGTGTGATCCTGCAGTACCCAGCCTGGCTAGTTGCAATGAATGTNCTCACATATTTCATTCATTCATATACTCATCAACACCCTTCTAATTTTCACAAACTTCACTTGTACGAATTTGAACTCTGATGAAACCAAATGCACAACTTGCATTGCTTTGCAGTCAAAAAGTCAATGCTTGCTCTTGTGCATTTTTTTGGTAACTGCAGCTCAAAACAGCTGTCTCCCAAAGCCATGTGTTCTTTCCTAGAAATCTGGTAACGTAACTAAGTCTGAGTTATGCTGCTATATGAACACTTGCACCTGTGGATGACATTTGATTTATAAATGAAGATGTAGGACAGAAATACTGCTGAACAATACACAGGTTTTCGTACAGGCTTTTCTCTACTAAAATGCCATCTTTTTCTTGACCACAGAGTAAAAATTCGTTTTTTCACATACATGCACTGTCTCCTATATCAAAGTGCTTTTTAATCCTTGTTCAGCCAGTGTGTGTACTCAAGTGAACTTTGACACCTGCAGTGAATGTCACGGTGTTCAAGAACCCGCTTCATTAATTACAGGATTAAGACCTTAGACTACAATTTGCACTTCCCCTCTTCTCCAGAATCCTTGCTGACACTTGCATAATATACAGTTGTAGTAAATTTGTTTTAATCACAATGTTAGTTTAAGAAAAAGAGTTGTGCAGGACCTGAGCATTTGGGTAGATCTCAAGGGAACCCACAGCACAATTAGGAATTCTCTTAACCCTGTTTCTGCAGAATACTGTATGTCGGGTCCTTTCCTAACAAGAGACTGCGACTGCATCAGATGCATCCGTATGGAAACTGCAGCCCATAGTTCAACTACGTGCCCATTGAGTTCTCGGTCTCTCTCTCGGGACTGCCAAAGGCATAAGTCCTGCCAGGGTTAGTTTGCAATCTGTGTGCTTGTTCACTAGGAGTGCAAATAACATCATTGCGTGCGTTCAGAGACCAAAAAATTGACTTTAACTAATTAGAAAGGCAGGATTTGGTGCAGTGATTTGAAAAACGATGTTCTGTATATCTTTACCAGTCTTTTCACTCAGTCACAGAGTGACTGACATGCAGAGGATGTTTCATCATTCCCTGAAGAATATTACCTTTTAAATAAGATCAAAGACACAAAGTTTTTCAAAGCAAGGGCAGGGTGACGGTCAGAGATTTTTAACCATCAAAAACTGTTTTATCATTGAGTAGACACTTCTTTAAGGGAACTTCATTTCAAAACATATTCTTTTTCGGTACATCAACCATTGCTAAATATGCAAATAGAGCTTTCTCTGTAAATAGTTAATTTGACAAACGAAGATCAGGCCTAGAGGACTTGATTTACAAGTACCCACCTTATGCCTTTACGTCTATAGTGCTAGACTGTCCTGCTGCTCCCTAATCCCCGAGCCATGGCTCTCAGGATCTTATAAGAGCTTCAATGTTCCTGTTCTTCCATCACAGGCTCAGGGAAAATGGAGCTGAATGGGGAAACCCCTTTGCCTGTGATCTTACTGCAAGGTCAGATCAGCTGTGCATAAGACATTCTCCATTTCATTAGAGATTTCCAGTGAGGGAGAGCCCACACGGAGACAGAACTCCAGTTTCAGTTTTTACTGTTAGAAAGATTTTCCCCAATGGTCAACATACTCCTCTCATGCTCATCTGCTACATCCATAGCAAACCCACGGAAAAGTCTGTTCCTCTCTTCTCTCCAGCTATCTTCTGAGTGTTTGTCAACCATTTCCATACACCTCCCATACCTCTTACTGATCCAAGACACGTTCTGACTGCTCTGCTCTTAGGGGATAAAGAGCTTTCTGTTCCCTCTCTCTCTCTCGGTAGGACGTCAATCATCATTTGGTCCTGTCCTTATCTTAGTGCATACGATTATCTTACTCCCTTTTGTCTGTTTCTTCTCTCAGTCTCCTGAGCTTTGTATTCACTGGACTGAACCATTGCAGGGATGGTGGGATCCCCCCTCCTGGAGATGATTTGGCTGGACAAGACCCCGAGCAACCTGCTCTAAGGGCAAAGCCCTGCTTTGAGCAGGCAGTTGGACCAGATGACCTCCAGATGTTCCTTTCAGACTAAACTATTCTGTGATTAATATTTGAAGCTTGAAACATCCAGGATGACTATGGAGATTAGCCTTTACAAAAGTTATCAGCTGCTCCACATTAATTGCCAAGCGATGGACTAGATGTAATTTCCTTCTCCTCTCCCCGTGAGAGATGAATCATTATCTCAGTTCAAGGGAAAGGTGTGACACTTTACAAAACCTAGTGCAATGACACTTGTTTTCTGAACAAGTAGGTCCTGAGGTTTAATCGGGGGAGGGAATTACATCTCTTTTATCTTCTTTTGGACCTGGTCACAAAGTCTCTGCTTCTGATTACCTATTCTGATTGATTTTCCATTTCAGATTTTAAACAGATTTTCCTTCCTTGGCACAGAGGCTGCTCTGCTCACAAATATTCATCTATTTAAGCATTCTCAGATACAGTGTTGGACTGGCCTCAGCATTAGCCAGCAGGAGTTTTCTCCTCTCAACTTTGGGCTTTCCAGAGGCTGAGAACACAGCAGGAACGACAGCTCTCACTCTCCTGGGTGACTGAGTCACTGGTTCAACTAAATGAAGCTCCATTAATTATGAAAGAGTTAGCGATAAAAAAATAAACTCTCATCTGTGAAGATTTGCTTTATTCAGATTTAAACATAACCAGTTGCTTCTTCACTAACTGTTGGAATAAACAAACAGAATTTTATGTTGCAGTGACTATACTAGAGTGGCTTTTTATGAGACATATTTATTGCTGATGGCATTTTTAGTGTGTGAATATATGAATAAGAAACCAACTATCCCTAAGAGCTCTTGTCCCTTGCTCCCCAAATATAATTTAGTTCAAACACTTCCTTTTTCCCAGTAAACACTATAACTCAGGATTTTAATGCACAATGCTCTCTTTTCCCACCAATCATGGATATTGTAGTGCAACAGAGGTGAGTCTTCTGCCAAAAAATCAGCATTGCTTTTCCATATTCACCCAACTGGGACCAATCAACTATTAGTTAGAAAGTTAGATTGGGAGTCTTACAAAATATGCTTCACTTTTCCAGATAACTAGAACAGGAATTAAATGGGTTCAGGTACCAATGGATCAAGACAGCATCCTTCTGCCTGTCAGGCAAGTCACTTTCCTGAGGTGTATAGCACAGCCTCCCTACAGATTGCTGGAAAAAAATAAAGGTCCAAGGTATTTTCTATAGGTGCAGATTGGTATGAAGTATTTAGCAGACCAAGGGGAAGCAATGAAATGTAATGATTGCAATACTGTGAAAGTTATGTACGAGATCTCCCCTGCACTCTTGCACGAGTAACCTCATTGCACAGGCATCTTCCCGCTGAAGAAAGCACTTCAGTTACAGGACCACCATGAAGCACCACTCCCTGCTTTGCTAGATGTATGAAGCTGAGCTTAGCAAAGTACCATCCTTGGCTGCTAGCTTTCTGTGTGCTATTCCCTAACTTTTAGTTCTCAGAACTAATTAATCACAGAGAATCACAGCTCCTGCTGCTAAATCAGGATTTTAAAAACTCATGAAATCTCCCAAAGTACAGTTAGCCTCTTCACTGTCCTCTTCTCTGTGTGTGTACCAACAGATCAAAATATTTATAATTTTTTGTTTGGAATGTCTCTTAAGAAATACTTTCAAGTCCATTTTCCATTGTATTGCAGTTCCAGGAGTGTGAGGACGAAGATAATTTCATACTATTCAGTAGAGGATAGAGTTATTTTGAAAATATCTGCACTGGAGGTTCATTTATCCCCACTTTTTCACTCTTCTCCCTGTTGGCACCTTGTATGCAACCACCAAATACTTGAAGAAATTTCCAGGAAAAAAAAAAATCTCCTAGACATTTTTTTTGGAAATATTTGTACAATCAGCCACCTATCAGAGCAAAACTGAAGAATGGCAAAGTTGTCAATGCTTTTAAAACCTACGCATCACCCAGCCACATAGCTTCCTTTTTTCCCTTGGTGGGAAGGATCTGTCAAAAACAAGTTATTACTCAGAGAGGAGGGGAGGAAAGCACCGAATGATGCTGCAGCCAGCGACATTTCATGCTTAGTCAAAACCCCAGTATCACATTATTATTATTATTGTTTTTGGAGAGGCAGCTGAAGAGTGCAGGCTTTTCGAGTACAGGAAGGATTGTTTTCATCACCCATCTTGCACATTGGCCACCCAACTGTAGGATGTGCATTTCCCACTTGGACTTCAGGGAGGACATTCACAGGGATGGAGAATGGCAATCGGTCCTTGTCATGGGAGGATTTGCTCATGAAGAGGTGGTGGTCCTGGGGCAGAGCACAGGGCTCAAGGTACTCTCTCGAACTCAGTGGCAGCGGACCGTCACCAGCCCTGGTATTCACATAAAGTCCTGCTCTCAAGCTTGAACTGTAACAACTCACATTTGTTATTAAAATGGTATTTCTCAGAGCTGCTAGGTACATCTTACAGCGGGAACCTTAGAGAAGGTCACTTATTACTGATGTATTTTTAATAGAACAACTGTCTCTGAGGAAATAATTGATCATTGTGGCTAATGACCAGAATATGATACAGTTTAATTAATAATTATATCAGCACCAGCTAGCCATTTGAAAAAGAGAATTTCCCTGACCTTTAAAGGCTTTCTAATCCATTTAGAAACTACCTATATCAGAAGTTGGACAAAGTAAAACCAAGTTCCAGGGCTCAAAAAACTTTTAATGAGAACCCATTTAAATACAAAGTGAAAAATCATCACAGAACCATTATATGTAATCCATCATTATTTCTGTGTGAAACCACAGTCAGGGAAACTGGAAGATCCCAGCCTCTGCATACAATGCATAGAGGCAGAAGATCTACCCTGGTAAGTGAAGCAACACACGTTTCCCAGAGCACAGAACCTGGTATTTAATGTTTCCAACTGCCCCCACTTGTCTCCCACGCTGCTCCCACCACCAGCACTGAAACCATGGCTTGATTCTAAGGTGAAAGGAGACCCAGAGCCAGGACAAAGCTGGAGGTGAACCCTGGAAAAACCAGTTACTGCTTCTTTCTATTTATGGCATCATGATAACTGTCCCTTGCAGACCCTGTACATCTGCCTTGGCAGGAGCCTGCAGAGCTTGGGACAGCTCTTTGGCATCTCTCCTCTCGGGCTCCAAGATGCAGGCTGACATCCCCTGCAGGCTGCCGCCCAAAGCAGCTGCCTCGGCAAAGAGCCAGCTTTCCTATAAAGTGAATTTTAAGAGCACTTGGTTGTAGCTTCCTTTCACATCATTGCACTTTGCACTCTTAAACACAACAACAAAAAAAAGTGCTGAAAACATGCACGTCCCAGGAGAACCTTCTACTTTCCCAAACCTTTTCGCTGTCTTGCTTCCCCCCCTAAAACATCTTGTCCATTTGTACACAGGAAGACCAGAGGCAGGGCTGGATGCCTCTTCCTAGGAGCATAAGTCCCATAACCTTCAGCAGGGGGGTGAAGGGGGGGAGGAAGAGACGAGGTGTTCCAGTGTGGAACAGTAAGAAAAGCGTTAAAGAAAGTACTCCAGTACGTGGATAAAATAGCAAATCACAAGTAGTAATCAAATTAAAGGTTCCTCCAAACACAGGCTCCTCCTTCAGTGCAGAAAATCTGTCCAAGGAATGTATTTCAATTGTTTAAGTGTATTATGAAGAGAAAAAGAAAAAAGGAATCAAAGGATGTACCTTCCCTGACTGGTCTTGCCACTGAATCACAGATTTGAAATAGATCTTCTACTCCCCTACTGCTCAGTTTTCTAGACACTACATCTCCCTTTGTTTTCCACCACTGCCCCGTAGGAGCGTTACCCAGCACTGTCTTCTGCTTTAACTGCCCATCTGCAATATCATACCTGTCCTTGTGGCTTGGTTTCTTCAGCACAAAAGCAAAACACGAAGGGCTCTGCTGTGGTAAGCGAAAGCTCTTGGAGGATTTTGACCTTTTCTTACCCACTCCTTAGAGGGTAGCATCAAGGTTGAGATTTCTACTGCCCACAGCTGCAGTGCCAAAAGCCTGACCTGCCCCTGACCCTGCCCCTGTGCAATTCAGACACTTCTGAAGGGGGAACAACAACAAAAACCCAACACACACAGAGACACAGCAATCTCTATTCTGTTTCATAATACAATATTTGCCTCGGAGGAGCAAGGAGTTGTGCAGTGAGGACCCAGAGCAGGAAACCTTGGGGAAGCATTCACAAGAGACTCTGCAAGCCAAGGATGTTCTGGCTGGAGCAGCTGGTGCTGTGCTTGCCTTCAGTATGTTTTAGTTAATCCTCAGAAGTAAATCACCCTTTAAAAAATCATTTGCACAATATGGTCTGGGCAGATATTTTCTGCCATTTTCCAGCCAAGAGGCCCTGAGAGGCCAATGAAGAAGGGGAAACTAACTTCTTGCAAGTTTTTTTAATCACATACTTAAGGGCAAAAAGAGCCAGGTCCGTGAAGAAGAGGAATCTAAATGAGCACAACAGTGACATCCAGAGGGCAGAGACCAGCAAGCAGGACTTGGTCAAAGAGCAACCAGAAAAAGAAACAAAAAAACCTGAGCTGAGGTGGTTTTCAAGCCCATTTGATGGGAGGCTTCTCACCTCGCACAGGTGCTGCTTTATGTACACACCTGACTCCCCAGGGAGAGCGAGGGACAGGGGACACTTCTTAGATGTAAATGACTGACACAGCCCTCCTTTTGCAGGGCAAATGGAAATACGTCTTCTGATAACAAACAGAGCAGAAGCACACACGAGCACTGCACAAACGGGGTTGTTTTTGGAGTCCTCTCAGCCCTCTGGGGTGAGCTGGAGCAGCACTATCAGCCCATGCAGGCTTGCCACCTCAGCTCCAGGTGAACAAACCTCTGCAGAGCTGTGCGCAGTGCGAGATTTTGCTGCAGCTTTGGCGGTCTGAAATGGCTTTTTTGGTTTCTCCCCATTGCATGAGTGCTCCTCTATCTCTTAAGCTATTCCCCTTGTCTTTCCAGCTCCTCTCTCTCCCTCTCTTCTGAATCTGTGACTCTACATGCTTTAAAAAAAAAAAAAAACACACAAAAAACCCCTACAAACCACTGCTCAAAGTTGTACAGAAGCAAGTAGCTGGTTTCTGCCGCTTTCCCCAGGATTAACTAAACTTGTTTGTGCTAACGGAACCTCAAGACCACAGAAGCCCCACCATCATGCATGTAATGTGGGGTTCCTGCTGCTATGGGAGCAGGGGTTTCAGGCTCCTTCTACATATGAGACAAGGACTGCTGAACATGGGGTGGATGTGCAGTATGTGTCTGACCCATCCAGGTCAAGCTGGGATGTCATTAGATCAGGATAGACTTCAGGTACACAACAGTGGGAGAAAAGGTTTGGGTCCAGCCCTCCTGCAGGGCAGGCTCGAGCGGGCTGGGTTTCACTTGTCTGCAGGTTTAGCAAGGTTTTTGCTCAAGCAGGAAAAGAAATCCCAGAGGGAGAGACCATTATCCTGTTTACTGAGTCACAATGATTCACTCAGCATTCAGCTTCCATCAGACACAGCAGCTCCTGGAGTTTAAATCGGTTTCCATCCTGCTGTGATTTCAGTTTCTCATTGGTTTATCCAGCTTCCCAGAAACTTCCACTTTTCTAGGCAAGAAAGCAAGTCCAGGTGTTTATTTATTGTAGATTGATTTGAAGAAAGCTACAGATACATTTGGAGAAGCTGATATTAAGTGTAAAGTACAAGGAGACGGGGGAGAAGAGAGGTGGGAAAAGCACACCGTAGGGTTAAAATCTATAAGAACTACTTCTCTTGTTTTAGAAACGAGCTCTTTCAATATTGAAGGAAACGCTCTAACCTACCATGAAAACAACTTCAATGAAAGATATCTTGAAAATGCCCTTTTTAAAAAATTCAGCTAGCCTATGGCTGGTAGCTAGGCACAGACAGGGTCTTCCTGCTGAAGGGAACACGCAGACAGCTGGAACACCGAGCTGCAAAGGGCAAAGGTACAGCTACAACGCGGGTGCCAGAAGGANGCTCTTGGAGGATTTTGACCTTTTCTTACCCACTCCTTAGAGAGCAGCATCAAGGTTGAGATTTCTACTGCCCACAGCTGCAGTGCCAAAAGCCTGACCTGCCCATGACCCTGCCCCTGTGCCATTCAGACACTTCTGAAGGGGGAACAACAACAAAAACCCAACACACACAGAGACACAGCAATCTCTATTCTATTTCATAATACAATATTTGCCTCGGAGGAGCAAGGAGTTGTGCAGTGAGGACCCAGAGCAGGAAACCTTGGGGAAGCATTCACAAGAGACTCTGGCAAGCCAAGGATGCTCTGGCTGGAGCAGATGGTGCTGTGCTTGCCTTCAGTATGTTTTAGTTAATCCTCAGAAGTAAATCACCCTTTAAAAAATCATTTGCACAATATGGTCTGGGCAGATATTTTCTGCCATTTTCCAGCCAAGAGGCCCTGAGAGGCCAATGAAGAAGGGGAAACTAACTTCTTGCAAGTTTTTTTAATCACATACTTAAGGGCAAAAAGAGCCAGGTCCGTGAAGAAGAGGAATCTAAATGAGCACAACAGTGACATCCAGAGGGCAGAGACCAGCAAGCAGGACTTTGTCAAAGAGCAACCAGAAAAAGAAACAAAAAAACCTGAGCTGAGGTGGTTTTCAAGCCCATTTGATGGGAGGCTTCTCACCTCGCACAGGTGCTGCTTTATGTACACACCTGACTCCCCAGGGAGAGCGAGGGACAGGGGACACTTCTTAGATGTAAATGACTGACACAGCCCTCCTTTTGCAGGGCAAATGGAAATACGTCTTCTGATAACAAACAGAGCAGAAGCACACACGAGCACTGCACAAACGGGGTTGTTTTTGGAGTCCTCTCAGCCCTCTGGGGTGAGCTGGAGCAGCACTATCAGCCCATGCAGACTTGCCACCCCTCAGCTCCAGGTGAACAAACCTCTGCAGAGCTGTGCGCAGTGCGAGATTTTGCTGCAGCTTTGGCAGTCTGAAATGGCTTTTTCGGTTTCTCCCCATTGCATGAGTGCTCCTCTATCTCTTAAGCTATTCCCCTTGTCCTTCCAGCTCCTCTCTCTCCCTCTCTTCTGAATCTGTGACTCTACATGCTTTAAAAAAAAATAAAAAAAAACCAAAAAAAACCCCAAAAAAACCCACAAACCACTGCTCAAAGTTGTACAGAAGCAAGTAGCTGGTTTCTGCAGCTTTCCCCAGGATTAACTAAACTTGTTTGTGCTAACGGAACCTCAAGACCACAGAAGCCCCACCATCATGCATGTAATGTGGGGTTCCTGCTACGGGAGCAGGGCTTTCAGGCTCCTTCTACATATGAGACAAGGACTGCTGAACATGGGGTGGATGTGCAGTATGTGTCTGACCCATCCAGGTCAAGCTGGGATGTCATTAGATCAGGATAGACTTCAGGTACACAACAGCGGGAGAAAAGGTTTGGGTCCAGCCCTCCTGCAGGGCAGGCTTGAGCGGGCTGGGTTTCACTTGTCTGCAGGTTTAGCAAGGTTTTTGCTCAGGCAGGAAAAGAAATCCCAGAGGGAGAGACCATTATCCTGTTTAGTGAGTCACAATGATTCACTCAGCATTCAGCTTCCATCAGACACAGCAGCTCCTGGAGTTTAAATCGGTTTCCATCCTGCTGTGATTTCAGTTTCTCATTGGTTTATCCAGCTTCCCAGAAACTTCCACTTTTCTAGGCAAGAAAGCAAGTCCAGGTGTTTATTTATTGTAGATTGATTTGAAGAAAGCTACAGATACATTTGGAGAAGCTGATATTAAGTGTAAAGTACAAGGAGACGGGGGAGAAGAGAGGTGGGAAAAGCACACCGTAGGGTTAAAATCTATAAGAACTACTTCTCTTGTTTTAGAAACGAGCTCTTTCAATATTGAAGGAAACGCTCTAACCTACCATGAAAACAACTTCAATGAAAGATATCTTGAAAATGCCCTTTTTAAAAAATTCAGCTAGCCTCTGGCTGGTAGCTAGGTACAGACAGGGTCTTCCTGCTGAAGGGAACACGCAGACCGCTGGAACACCGAGCTGCAAAGGGCAAAGGTACGGCTACAACGCGGGTGCCAGAAGGAGCAGAGCTGCACAGCAGCCCTGACCAGCTGTGTGGCAGCAACCAAACAGCTGGGAGAAGAGGGGGTGAAGATTGACATCAAAGTGATAGAGCCAAGACCCCCTTAGACTGACCTGGAGCTAGAAATCATGCCAAGGAAAGGCTGCTTCTCTACCCAAACCCAGTGCTACAGAAAAACCCGTGCTGTGCCCAGGATCCGACGGAGCCTGCAGCAGAACCATGGCTCTTTGCCCCCACCCTGGAGGTTGCCTCGTGCTTCAGAAATTCTCAGTGGGCACCTGGCTGCTGCTGTGCCTCTCGGATGGATGCAGGCATATTCAGAGCACATTACTTGCAAACGTTTAGGAGGATCTCTACTTTCAGCTGCATGCCAAATCCTGCCCCTTTTGAAGTCAATGAAAATTCCCACAGATTTCAATGGGACTTGGGTTTCAACCTGTAAATCCGTCTCTCCCTCGTTCAACTCAGAAAGCATGCTTGAGCTTGAAGACACATGAGGAATCATGATTTCAGCTGAAGAAGAAAGACACAGCAGTTTAAAAGGATTAAAATGCTATACACGTCAGCTGTGTTCCAGCCACCTTCCTTGAAACAGATGTTCTTGTCTAACTCTGATATATTCTCTCAGGTTCTCCTTGCTGTCTCCAAGGAAGGAGGTTTCCCAGGGGTCCTTTAAACAGAATCAAACACTGCAAGCCACAAGAACGTGTTTTCTGAGAATACGCTACATTGAGTAGAGGAACCAGTTCCAGGAGGAGGCAGGTCAGCACTGATGACATGTTTCCAAAATATATTTTGACAGTTCGAGTGGCTTGATCTACTGTTTCATGGCAAAGCAGCAGCTTTAAAAAGTGACTTTGACCTCTGCTTGTACAGCTGGTGCTTCAGTGCTCTCAAAGGTCACCGCAGGCTCCAGTGCTTTAGAGCTGGGACACACTCACTGGCAGGGATCCGAGGTGCCTGGGTCCTGGCATAGCAACTTTAGATTTGTGAGAGATTCAGGAGCAAACAAAACCTATGTCAAAGCCCTCAGGCTTCTTAAGGCAGCATTGGGACTAAGGAAGTCATAAGATCAGCAACAGGTTCAGCTCTGATGGGGGACCTCCAGACACTGTGTCCAGCTCCAGCCTGGTGAAGCAGAGATGATCTGAAGTCTCTGAGGGCTTTCAAGCATCTCTGGGTGATTGATGAGAGACAGAAGACATAGACCTCACTGCTCAGTGAATCTGGCATTTTCTTGTGCTGCTGTATCCATCCATTCCAAAGGGCGGTTGTCTGCAACTGTTCAAGGAAGAAGCACCTTGAATAACTTATTTTTTTCCCCTTGGAGTGTATCAGAACAAGTTGTTTTCTTCAGCCAGCTTTAGTCCCAAATATTCCTTCTTCCAGTTTTTACCACTTTCTCTTGTTTGCACTAGTACAGAAAATTCAGGAAGTGCAACATCTCTGCTTTTTGCTAAAGGAGGAGAGACTCTGGCACCTATGGGAAGGTGATCTGTAAAGGGCTACTGCCATGGCTAGTGAGTGGAAGGAAGAAGCAAAGAGAGAAGGTTTATTTGGCAGTTTACAGGCTGCTGAGTCCTTTCCAAAAATCAGAAACTGTCTGCTGTGAGTGTCAGCAAGTTTCCTGAATGGCAACTGTTTGGGATTTGCCTATAGCTAATAGGAAAGATCTGTGGCAAACTGGATTGGAAAAGCTGCTTAAGGGAAAGTAAGTGCCAAACTCCACAGAAACCAAGGAATGAGGCTGGTTGTGCTGCTCTTCTTTATCGACCCTCAGGAAAGCTGGTACCACAACTTAACCAATAAAGAGGAAAATATAACTGCATACTCCATCTAGCTGCATAAGGAATTCTTTAAATGGGATTTTAAAGCTAAACAGAATTAAGCAGAAAATATAAAATTCAGGACATTTTAACAACAGCTCTGAAATATGCACACAGGCAGAAATATGTGAGGACAAATCCTTAAGAGTAAGTCACAAGAGGACCTGAAAGTATTAGGGAGCAAAAGAGAGATGAGATAAAATTCAATAACAGTGTAAGTTTGAGAAAGGGAGGAATTACTCCTAGTAAAAGGCTGAGTTTATCATATCCTCTTTGCTTCAGTCTTCCCAAGAAATCACAATAGTGGTCAGATACCTACACATGGTTTAACATCCCTTTTCTCCATCTGGCCCGCGTTCACATGGAAGGGGAGGGCTCCTCTGGGCTCCAGTGTTACAGTGAGGGGGCACGGGAGCTGTACCAGACCAACTGAAAAGGCATCAGCAAAAAAAGATGTTGTCAGGAGAAAAGGGTAGATTCATGAAAAAGTAATTTACAAGAAAAGAGAGGTGATTATTCCTCTACTTAGCACTAGATGGGCACAGACAACAATGTGTCCAGGAAAGTGCACGTGGGGGGAAACAGAAGAGTCTGGAGCCCAGCAGCAGAAGTGAGCAAAAGTTCAGAAAGGCGGTTTGTAAGGAAAGGATGAAAGAGCTGAATTTGTTTGATGTCTGGAGGAGAAGCAAGAGGGGAACAGAACAACAGTCTCCAAACACGAAAAGGGATTTTATCAAGAGAGACAGCAATCAATAAACTATGCTCCATGTCCACTTGTGAAAGGAAGGCATTTAGTTGAATTTGTGCTTAAAACCACCACTATTGCTGTAAAAATAATGGACATCCGTCAGGGATAATACAGGCATCTCAAAGCTGGGCAGCAGGACTCTTGACATCTGTTTTAGAGATTGATTTCTGTTATTTCAGTAATTTTGATTACAACATTTTATCTGTCCTTGTAACGTTATTTCTCTAAGTGCCCTCACTACAAACGCTAATAACAAAAGCAGAGCTTCTTTCCCTTTGAAACAGCTTTCCTCCGCCGCATTACTGTGCATAATGACCATGTCATTAAGTGTCAGCAGGACTAAAGGTTTTCTCTCTTTCAGTTCCCAAGCACTGGAGGAACAGACTTAGAGTTGATAAATGTAGCACAGCTGATGCCTCTGCTAATGAGGAGGGAAAAGGTCAGCATCAATCCAGAGAGAAAATGCTCCATATGAAGTGTGAGGATAAAAGCAAATGCAAAAGGCAGAAATGTAGATAACCTGAGTTCCTTAGCAACCCAGAGTGACAACCACTACAGAGACATGCAGTAGCTCACCAGGAAAGATGTTTCTGTTCCACTGAAATTCATGACACCATCTATCCAGGCTTAACGGTTATTTTAGCTTCTTCATATTAAATACACAGTCACATTCTCTTTTGATTGCTCTATTAATTGAGGTATTTATGGACCCATGTTAAAATATTAAATACTATTTAACCTGATGAAGAAGTTCTGGTGAATATAACACCAAGCAGTCCATCACTGCTTCCTACAGCACAGAGGATCTTGTATGACTTTTGCAGTCTCGCTCCTCAAACTTGTCTTCTTTTCCTCTACCCTCCCTCAGTAACTGGCTATCCTCTAAACATGATATCTCTCCCTCCTCTCTGAAAATTTGGGAGTCCTCTCCATGGAAAAAAAGAGACCCAGATTTCGAGACTAATATCACTCAGACATCAGACATGCTGCAGGAGCCTTGGCGGGATGGGAGGTATTCAGCTCTGGAGGACTGCTTGAACAATTTTTCTCCTCAAAAATACGCCCACTGCACCAAAACTAGTATGGACCCACCCTTGCTCTCACCACTTGGCAGACACCAAGCAGTTCAGTAACATGTGGGAAGAGTTTATCTGCCCTGGGAGAGGAGGGATGCCCCACTCCAGCCAGCCCCTGCTGAGAACAAAAGACTGCAGAGCAACCCAGGAAAGTCTCCAGTTCTGCTCTTTCAACAGGGCCATGGAACAACCAGGAGACAGATATCTCAGCTACAGCCACTCACACTGACCGCTGGATTGTTAAGCTCCAGCTATTTAAGGAGGATGCCACATTTCTGAAGACAGCAGAACCAGCAATTGCTGAGCGTCAAGAATCAAGAAAGGAACAAACCAGCCCCTGCTTTCTCAGATTCTTACCTGTAAAGGAGCACCTAGAGCAGTGCTCTGCCTTTGTTCTGCAAAGGTAGAGCTGGGCAAGATTCTATTTTTTCCCAGGGTGAAATCCTTTCCTAACACCTGTAAGGCAACAGGTCAGGAAAAGTCAGGAGAGAGGCATATAGGCCAGCCACTTCTATTTTCTGCATGTTTTATACCCCATCCAAATGCTGTCCAAAAGACAATTTTCTACTCCTCCAAAAAAAAATATTCCCCTCTCAGTCTGCCCCTGCACAAAGTTCCACCTGGGCCCACTCATTACTAAAGAGTTGAGAACAATATCGACTGGGCTGGCTTCATCCCTGTCCTTTCCTACAGCTCCAACACCATGTCCCCAAGGGGTATGCATGCCCCCTAACCTCAGCCTCTCTGTCCCTTCTCAGCCTTTCACACTCAGTCTATCCCTCTCCTCCAAGGCCATCAGCCCTGGCAATGCTTCCAACCAAACCACTACTCTGTCTCAGCACTTGAGCAGCAAAGTATCTGGTTGTATGAGCAGGAGCAAGAGGTTTTATTCCTTCAAAAGCAGTAACATAATTCTTCCGTGGCAGACTCTCCTTTCACTGGGAAAAAGCTATTGAAAACTAACAAGTATATACCTGCACTATATACCTTGCTATACCTTGCAATGCCAGCACAAAAAGAATTTTCCAAGTCACCAGTAAGGCTAAACTATGCTAGAGTCTGTTATTTAAGTGGTCATCCAAGGATGCACCTCTGCAGTTGAAAACACCAAGTGCCGCCTTCACACTGAGAGCAGGGGTCTGTGTGGGGTCAGCACAAGGACTGGAGGGCAGGCTGAGAGCCTGAAGACCCCATCTGTATTCTGGAAACTACTGCTCACAAACACAGGAAGAGAGGGAATACGGGCTGTCCTCAAGGAAGATCTTACAAGCCCTGAAAAAAGCTAGGAAGAAAAATGTCATACGTAAAATATCACCATCCCTGTCTGACATTTCTGTAAAGTCTCACAGGCAAACAGGAAATAATACTGCTACCCCAAAACATAATTTTTAAATTGCAGTTGTCAGTTACTGCAGTGTTTATCTGGGACCCACCCGTAGTGCTCAGAAGACTGTTTGCACCAGCTCCTTGACATTATCAACTTGTGTTATTTGCTGCCTCCTGAAATGTCAGCTGCCTAACCTTTCCAGGTTGTTCTTACACACAATCTGCTTTTCCAAAACTCATTAACTATAGCAAAGACCTACAGTCCTGTGTAAATCTTGCAATCAAGCCAAGCTGCAAAGGGAATACTAAGATGTTTGAACCATCTCAGACTTTGTGCACTTCCAATTCCTTGCTGCACAGGTCTATCCTCACTGCTCAGCCGGGAGAAAAGGAATTTTTTTTTTTTTTTTTTTTTTATTTTTTTCATTTTTATTTATAATTTTTTTTTTTTTTTTTTTTTTTTTTNACATATCACAATCATAAGTACTCCCTGGCTACACAGAGACACAATCCTCAGCAAAAGTTAGCTCAGGGATCATGATTTGGGTTTCCCTGATTTCATCTAAGCTGTGCCTATTTCTTAGATTAATCCCCGGTGCAGACTGTCTGACACACATCACTGGGCACTCCGCGACTGTCTAGAAAGCCTCAGAACTACTGCTACCTTATCAGACAGGCTGATATTAGCAGCAGATGCTAAATACTATATTCTAGATAGTGTGCAGTATTGACTTTCTGAAGCAAACAAGACCATTATTAAAGTGGATTCCTCTAGTCCAATATACTGCCTTTTTTTATTTTTTGCACAAGGAATGTAAGTAAATCTGGGTTTAGTGTTGTACCTCTAGAACCGATTAAAAATAAACAACCTCCCCCCCCTAAAAAAAAAAAAAAAAAAAAAAAAAAAAAAAAAAAAAAAAAAAAAAAAAAAAAAAAAAAAAAAAAAAAAAAAAAGCCAGTGAGTTTAGTTACAAAACACTCCTGTGAATTGTAATTGGGGATTATTCCATCGGTTGGCTGTCACACATGGGAAGATGAAAGGCTTATAATAAAAAGCCTAAGGAAAAAAATGTGCTCCTCCTTCCAGCATTAGGCAATGTTCTCTTAAAGAGGCAAGACATAAATTACTAAGCTTCAGGTTATTTCCTACAACTAATTGAGGGCAGTTCAAAAGTAACCTCACTTCTCAGTTGTGCATCAACGAATAGACAAGTTACCAGAGAGTTGACTTCAAAAATGTTGGCTCTATCCTGTTCCTTTCCACATCCTTATCTTTCTTATCAAAAAGATTTAAGAAGAGAGGATGAGGATTCAAGAAATTAAGTTCTGTACATGGACTCCTCTTGTCCTTCATCAGTGGAGCTGGACCACTAATACATTCTGGCTTTCAATGGATGTGGGTCTCACATTGTGCTCCCATGTAGGCTTTAGAGATAAAAATCAAAATAATGTTGCTGCCTTTTTTCCTTCAATGGGGACATCAGCATACATTCAACAGCCTAAATGTAAAACTTTGATTCCTCTAATGATCAGAGAAAGGCATTCGAGTGCTAGTCAGAAGCTGTTTTGTGAAGTCAGTTATTACCCATGAAAGAGCAGGCTTACATCTATTCCCCTAATTCATATTTGTCTAAGTGTCAAAGTGACCATGCATACCATTAAAACAGCTCAACATTAGGATTGTTTGTTAAATTACATCATGAGTGCTCTGAAGGAAGGCTCATCAGGGAAATATTTTTGTGCCAGAAAAGCAATACAGGCTGCTCAGTGCAACAATGGTTTGAAATTAGGGGATACGTGTACTCTCTTCCTGACTTAGACACAAGTTTGTTGCGTGACCTGAAGCAACTTCCTTTTTCCTTGCCTCATTTTTACAGAATCCCAGAAAAATACATGCTAGTCCTTTGGAGTTCTTGTAGTTCAGCTTCCTATTCAAAGCAAAGCTAGTTTCAAAGTCAGACCAGGTTGTGCATGGCTCTGTTTAGTTGAGTTTTGAAAGCTCCCAGAGACCAAATGCCCTCCAAGCACTTGTCCCTGTGCTTAAGAAGTTCTTCCCAATAGAAGTGGCTACATCCAAAAAAAATTTTCCCTTCTGCAGTTTGATAATTGCTTCGTGTCCTTTTGTTATGCACCCTTGAGAAGAGCCTGGCTACATCTCCTCTGCAATACCCCATCATAGAATCATCAAGGTTGGAAAAGACCTCAAGGATCATCAAGTCCAACTGTCAACCCAGCACCACC
>VZTO01025592.1:175302-219622 GCA_013400615.1 Syrrhaptes paradoxus
CCTGCTCCAGCCCCTCAATGTCCTTCTTGTGGGGAGGGGCCCAAACCTGACCCCAGGATTCAAGGTGCGGCCTCACCAGGGCCGAGTCCAGGGGCACAATCCTGCCCCAGTCCTGCTGGCCACACTATTGCTGATGCAGGCCAGGATGCCGTTGGCCTTCATGGCCACCTGGGCACACTGCTGGCTCATGTTCAGCCGGCTGTTGACCAGCACCCCCAGGTCCCTCTCAGGGACTGGAAGATGGCAATTAGCTGCTTCATTGACTTCTCTGGGCTGAACTAGCCCCTCTCCCTCACCCTGTACATCCCATCATATGTCACACTCTGCAGGGCTCTTTTGAGTTTGTTGATCGCTCCCTTGTGCTGGCATGGGGATGCTGGTACAAACCGTGCTCAGTACTCTGTCAGCTGCACTGGGCCATGCAAGAGAATTTAAATTAGACAAGCTTAGCAAGAGCCCAAAAAGTCCAGAGTTCTTGCTGCAAAGAGCTCATTAAACATGCCTAGACACCAAATTTGTTTACCCTAAGTGGCATCCTCTCATATATTTGCATAATTTAGTGAGTGTGATGAAAATCAGCCCATTCTCCCAGCCTGAATCTACAAGGACATGACCAGCAGATCTACAGCTCTCACAGCAACAGATCTGAACCCTCACTGGAAAAAGCAGTTTTAAACAAGACGCACTGGATTCGGGACCTGTTTAACAGAGCCCATTTATGATACAATGGGTACATGTAGGAGGCACCTATTTCTATGGTCACCTCTATTTTTTTTTTTTTATCCTTGAATAAAATGTATTCAAGAGACCCTTTACCAATAGATGGCAAGCACTGCATTTAGAAATGGTCCCTAATTTCACTACCGGCAAGCCCAGCTAAAGAACAGATGCAGTTATACATTTTTGAACAAACTTGCTTAGAGCTAATAAAATGGCAGTGCTTCATACAGCGCTGAAACTGATTTCCATCGCTTGGGTAATTAGCCATACTTTGGAGTTTGTGCAAAACACAGATATTTAAGCAGCAGTTTCTATGACTACCATCATTCTGCTCATTATCTCTGAAGGATCAGCCCAGGGCTTCCCTTTAATAGGTGCTAAGAAGGAAAAGTCATGATGGCACACTACTCCTTAGGATACGATGGGTGTTAGAAGTACAATGAATCATTTTTCAAGAGCACTGCCTTCAAGATCTTCTGTATGTTGGCCAAATAACTTGTGCTTTTGGCTCACGACCCTTCATTTACAAACCTGCAAAAAGCTTTCCAGAGAGCAAAAAGGGAGCAGAGTCCAGAGCTGCAGCCTAAAAATGGTTCAGTACATTGCATGCCTCCACCTCCCCAGCCCTGCTGCTCTGGCCATGGCACAGAGAGGAAACACCAGCAAACTGGAGACTTGATGTCTAAGGCTCTACTTATAAGGAGCTTTAATTTTAGGAAGTTTGGGGAAGTGGCTGGAATGGATGGAGAATATTTCCTTTAAGAATTAGCATGAAATGATGAATTTCTCTCTACCAATTTTGCTTTTATGCCCATGAGAAGAGGGAGTTGGTTCCAAGGCTCCAAGAGGAACATTCTCTGTAGAGCCAATTGAAAAAGGAACTTCCCCCTCCCTGAGGAAATCTCTGGACTTCAAATTGTGGTTTCATTCCAAAAACAGACCAAAAAGCAAATATCTTAGAAACAGCCGCCAAAAAAAAAAAAAAAGAGGGAATTATTTTGTTCCAATGTTATTAAAAAGACTACTTGAGCACTTTTATAATTTTGGTTGTGATACAGAATTTTAGAAACCAGAACATTGTCCAAATGTCCAGGGAAATTCAAAAGATTTACACAAGAAGCCACCTAGTAAGGTTTTTTTTCCACAGCCCGGAGAGCAGCAGCACAGCAGACATAGCTGCAGGAGCCTATAATCCATGGAAAACTGACTGCAACCACACTCTCCTAGCTTCAACTCCAGTCCCACAGCTCTTTGCTTTTATACAGAGATAGCTGTCTTCATGCCTTTTTCCCAACAGCAGTTCCTGTTATTATTTTCCTTTTTTTTTTTTTTTTTGAATGTACCTTTAAGAAGCTTAGGTCACTACAGTCCCCCCAGCATGGTGATAAAACATCCTATAATCTCTTGCAACATTTTAAGACAAGTGACGGATAGCAGATGAGCCCAGTACCCGGGGTTCCTTTTGTATAATTTTTAAATGGATTTGGAGAATCATGTTCCTCTGGTGGCAGGCTGCATCTCCAACGGGATAAACTTCAGCATGCTACTTGGCACAGACTGCAAGTTGGCTGCTGGTGTGTGCCTGGAGGTCCTGGGCTATAGACTGAGTGATGAAAATTTCTGCATAATTTGGGCTGAAATCCTTAATCACAATTTTAATGACAGAACAAGAATTCTGCTTTCTATAGTTACCAGCTTACCAGTTCTGTGCTGGCTTTTACCTACAGGTACTGGGGATGGCTCTTAGTTTGGTTTCTGTAGCACAGTACCTCGATCATGTTTACATCTAAATAGACTTTGTCATTAGGGAAGGAGAGGTGGAGAAGTCAGAAACATGACCGAAACAGTGAGAGGAGAAAAGGAAACTCCACAACATTTTTGTGATATTTCAGAAAATCCTTCCATCCAGTGGAAGTTGCAGGAGGGAGATCATAGGAAAAGCAGGGGCAAAGCCTTCAGTGCCCTGCTTCTGGGGAGCAGCAGACACGGGCTCTGCCAAACCCAGCAGCAGAGATGTCCTTTCAGTGACTGGGTGGATGGATGACTGCAGCTAGGTCACCTCAGCACTTTGCCCTCGCTTGCTGGGTCTGCACCCCCAGCAGATGGATGGACACAGAATCACAGAATGTTAGGGACTGGAAGGGACCTCGAAAGATCATCCAGTCCAATCCCCCTGCCGGAGCAGGAACACCCAGATCAGATCACACAGGAACGCATCCAGGCGGGCTTTGAATGTCTCCAGAGAAGGAGACTCCACCACCTCTCTGGGCAGCCTGTTCCAGTGCTCTGTCACCCTCACTGGAAAGAAGTTTTTTCTCATGTTCAAGTGGAACCTCCTGTGTTCCAGCTTGAACCCATTGCCCCTTGTCCTGTCACTGGATGTCACAGAGAAGAGCCTGGCTCCATCCTCCTGACACTCACCCTTCACATATTTATAAACATTCATTAGGTCACCCCTCAGTCTCCTCTTTTCCAAGCTGAAGAGACCCAGCTCCCTCAACACCCCAGCCTTCTGTTGTAAGGTTTCTTCTTGATGCTCTAGAAAGGGGCATTTTGGAAATAGAAACTTCTTCACAAGAGTAAAGTCTCTTTGCCTTTCCAAATCCTTTCCTTTCTGCAAAGCCATGCTTTAGAGGAACAGCAGTATAACAACCTGACCAGGGGCATGAGGCCACGCTGGAACCCCACTTTGTGTTCCAGCAGAACAGTCCGGTTCAGCTCACATTGGATAAACAAGACTCGGGGCCTATATGCACGCCAGAAAAGAGACATCTAATTCCCTTTCTTCCCCCTCACTAATACATTTTTGAGGAAAAGATTTAAGGCACATTGGGTTTCTATTCTCGTGCAATGAAGTTGAGCTGCCTTGGTGAAGCAGCTTAACCCCCCAAGCTTCTAGCAGGGTACATCACATTCCCTTGGACCTACAGCACTTCAGAGAACGTTGCTGCAGTGCCAGATGCAACACCTGAAGATACACATCTCTCCTTACCCTCCTGCTCTCCTTTACACGGACAGCAGACTGCAACAGCCTATACGTGTGTTTTCCAGTACCGGTGTTAGCACACTCAGAAGCTACTGTGAGATATTTATTTTTAAGGAACATTTTGCTTTACATCAAGCTGGCCTTGGGTAGGAAGGTAACTTCCCCAGAGCCCAGAACCAGCAGCAGCTCTTACAGCCTCCCCACACATGTGTATTGTGGCCGTTTTTCCCCATGAACAGAGACTCTCTTTTCAGGACAGGATCTCAAGACATTATTAGTGACTAATGAATCTTTGTTCTCTATCACAGTACTCTGGGCAACACGAGAAAATGGACCCTTTTAACCACCATTTTGGACCTTATTTTCTATGTATTGTAAGAGAAAACTCTTGAACATACCTTGTTTTTCAGGAAGACAGATTGTGACAAACTGGAGTGCCTCTGTGTAATACATTGCTGAAAGCTGATGGATTAGTTCTAATCCTGATTAGCTCAGTACAATTATAGTAAATACAATTATTATGTTTTATATAAATCTCATGGATGTCTCCTGGCACCTCTGGGATGACAAGAAAATAGACTTCATCTTCTTTAGCCTAAGTTTATAGGTAAGAACAGATGTCATGCAGTTTTAGAAAACATTCACTGATAAGGGTAACCTACTCAGACAGAAAGATACAAAGGACCAAGTTTTCTTATGTATTTCTTCTTAGTAAGGCACCCCAGGATTATGAAAGACAAGTCAAACAGAGTTCAGCAAAAGTCCCTTTCCATTTCAGACATCTACCACTGTCCCTTTTAGCTACAATAAAGATTTGTATTCATCAGAGAAAGAACCAAAAACATCATGCCTGCATTTTCCTTAAGTACCTTCCTAGAAGTGGCCAGAAGTCATTTTGAAACCAAGAAGCTGCCGACAGATGAGTGTCACCTCTGATGAAACGTTATTCACGGGGGGTACCAAAGAGCAAGGCCAGGGGAACCACACGAACACAGCACAGCCAGGAACAGCAGAGACGGTGCACGTGAATCTAGTTTAAGATGACTGAAATATGCATTTAGGAGGCTGACAAAAAAAAAAAAAAATACCGGAGAAATGCCGGCCCATAGTCATCAGCTATCCACACCACCAAGCACGTGGCTCCCAGGGGGCAAGCACAGCCCCAGCAGAGGAGAGGCCACAGGTGCAATGCACGAGCAATGACCCAGCTCTTGCCCACGCTGCCTTTGCTGCACAGACCCATGGTGGGCACAGCACGCGGCAGTGCCCCAACACAGCCCTGACACATACCCTGGCAGGGGTCCCTCCCACAGGTCCGGGCTCCCCCTCCCCTGCTGACAGGTCCAATGGGGAAAGACGGTGCTGAGCAGAACACACCACTTTTTACGAGGGGTTTGTCCCCCTGCTGTGGTCAGCAGTGGGGATGGAGAGAACGGGGGAAAGACCAAACTCAAGACTGCAAGAGCACTTGGTTAGGCTGACAACAAGGTGAAGTGTTTGAGCAGCTGGCTGGAGTTTCTCAAAACAAAAGTAACTTGGAGGAGCCATGGTGGTGATAAGGGAAGGCTGAATGTTCTCCTGTACCTAAGTAAGCCTTGCCCTGATCCTAGTTCAGTTTGACTCCAGACACATGCATACTTCTCTACACCCTTCCCCCACTAATATTATCGTTGTTTTTATAGAAAAACATTCTTAAGGAAAAGAGCTATTTAAAAATCTGTCTGTTTAAAGTTCCTCCTACCCTGGAGAAAAAGATTGTCATCTCTTGATTTTTCTGCTTTTTAAAAATTTACATTTCAAAGAATAAGCCAGAGAGAAAGAACAGAGTCCACAGTAGCATCAGCTTAACTAAAACAATTTTTGAATATTCATTTTCCCTCTTCTCTCCACAGAAGAACTGGTGCTGCTATAGCTGTTTGCGTGATGCGAATGCTGAGGACAGGAGCTCTGTTGTGCTCTAATTTTAAATGAAAGAGCATCTATTGCATTTTTGTGCTTGTTAGCACGATTATAATGCAATATTTGCATCACAGTAATGCCTAAGCAATCCCACCAAGATTCATTCTCCTACACAACACACAAACATGTTGACACGACCCCCAAAAGAGCTGGATGGTTGCTAGTCCCACCTTGCAGAAGCACACCTGATTTAAAGGCTTAGTCTGCAATGTTTTTGTTGAGACATGTACATCTGCCACTAGCACAAGGTCCTGAACTAGGAGAGTTGAAATGAATAGGAACAAGAGCTTTAAGGTGTTTTCATGTTGTGCTCACACACAGACTCTGCAATTAGGTCCCTGCAGCAATCAGCTGAAGCCAGAATAGCTCAACACAGAGCACACATGGACCCAGGCACCAGCCCAAAGCCCTCTCAAGGGGATACAAGTGCTATCGTTGCAGCTAAAGCACACCATCTCCCTCTGCGCTCACAAGAGAGACACCAACTGTTAATGTTTCTGTTGCTCTTCCATCCCCTGCCCTACCTTCCTCTCTCTCTCTCTAGAAATTTCACTTTCTTAACATTTGAGTTGACAGCATTTCTAAAGAGACAAAACACTAAACTATAAACAGTGACTATTTCTATCACAGGAAATAATTTACTCTAAGGAAGAGGAAAAAATTAAATTTTACCTTACCCTTTAGTGAGATGTCCAGGTCAGAAGATATTACTTGATATTTTTCAGGCAAATAGGGTATTTTTCATTCACTGCAGTGCTGTAGCAGAAGACCTTTCAGAACCTTGAGCTATTAAAAAAAGCCACGGACACGATGCACATTTACACGTACTGACACACAGCTTCGCGTGCACGTGTAAATACACAACTATGGGTGCACACACAAACATACACACCCTGACTTGGGGACTTCTACACCCAGAAGGCTGAATTCAGGCTTTAAGAGCCTAAAACAGGCACTAGAAAAACAAAGCCACAGAAAACCTCAGCAGAGGAACCCTGGGGGAGTTGCCCAGCTGCCCTCATACTTCCCCGGGATACACAAAACACTAAAACTCCTGCAGCTCAGTAAATCCCACCACCTTCAGTGAAGCACAGAAAACCCAGAGACCTCTTGATATCCACAGACCCAAGGACTTACAAGGTACTAGAAGCAAGAACCCCAAGCCACAGCCCAAGCAGACTGCCATGCACACTTTGACTCTCAAGCCGACCAAAACAGGCAACGAGCAACACAACAATCAGCTGTGTCAACCCTGCCCACCACCACCAGATCCCTGGGCCATTAAGCCCAACCTTGTTTCAATTAACCTAATTAATTTCTACTTTGCAGCACCTTCCCCTCAGCTGGACCCTGCTGTTTCTAGACTACTTCACACTGACTAGAAAGAAAATTTGTGATGCAAAGAAATCTGCTTGAAAGCATCTGTATTTACACTGAATAGCAATAGTCAAACAAACAAACAAAAAATTGCCTTTCCAACAGCTGAAGAATGGCACGGCATTACGGAGGGGTGCTCTCCCATTTGGCTCAGCGGGAAGCACAGGAGAAAGGCACCAGCGTGTTCCAGAAGCTGCAAACTTACTCCCCAGTTAATGCTAGCGTGAATTCCTGCTGTATTCAGCAAAACCCTTCAGGCTTTGGCCAGTGATGAAATCTGGAACACTCACCTTTATTAGCGGTGTGGCAGTGGGGACAGCGGTTTTGCAAGCCACGGGCTGGTACAAAGTGGGCGAGACAGCTCTCCATCAGCACAGGGCCACGCCTGCCCCAGCCCCGGCAGCCTGCTGTGGCCATGCCAGGGGTCCACGGCGAGGTTTGTGACACAGGAGTCCGGGGGGGCTTGCTGGGGGTGAAAGCGGGGGCAGGTTGGAGCCCAGGGCTCCCCACTCAAGGGCAGGCATCTGGACATGCGAGCAATCAAATTTTTTCTCCCTTCTCTGCAAACTGCCAGGGATAAGTCAGGAGCAGCCCTGGGAGCAGCTCAGCTCCCCCCTCCCACTCACTACCCGAAATGACCCCCTCATTGTCAGTGCCCTTTGCAGTTTCCCCATCCATTGGTCTATCACGGGTGGGCTCAGCACCGAGGGCAGTGTTAGCAAGAGCTCACCACCTGCCTTTTCCCCTGACCGCCACAGGCTCCGGCAGACATGGTGGGACTTAAACTCATGAGTCCAGAGATTTGTTTTATCCAGGGGGTGAAGGAGGGGATGGAGTCAAGTCTCTGCTCCTCAAGCTTGACTGAGACATTTAGTAATACCTCTCACTTCTGGCTAATTGAATCACTTAAAATCACTTTTCTTAAATGATCTTTCTTTAATGATCTTCTGCTTCATCGCATTGAAATAATATTACCAGGTGGTTTAGAAAATAATAAAATGTGCCCAGATTTGGAGGTTTTTTGCAATAGAAGAACACTCACAGTGAAATATTTGCTGCTTCTTAGCACCCTTTTTAGGGCCAGAGTTTTACTTTGAGCAGGGAATATTCTAATTTTGCCTGTGGGGTTAATTTTAACTCTCTTTGGGTAGCAGAAGGCAAACGTTGTCATTAGACAAGAAGATTCCCATTTTAACAAAATAAAACCATCAATAAATTAAGCACAATGTTTGCATCAGAGGGTCAGCCTATTCTGTTTAATAACATTCCACTTCTCTGTTGTGAGAACTGGCTGGCCTCTGGCAGAGGAGGCTTCAGAAAAACCTTTCTCAGTTTGTTTAGTGTAAGGTCTTTTATCACGGGGACAGAACAGGGGTCTGCTGAAGACAGCTGGCCTCACCTGGCTTGGGAATCTTTGCCTTTAAAGCCTGTTAGTAAAAAGTTGTGATTCTTTAAGCCATTAGGTAGTTAATCAAAAAGCACGATGTCTGAAATCACTCTACAGGAAAGGATGAGCATTTTAGAAGACAGCAATAAATATATTGCGGAATCACTTGAGAGATAATCCAAATCTCATGATCATATAAATAGGATGCTTTTCATCACCCTGACAGCCACAGAGACAAAGGGAGGCGGAAGAAGGAGCTACAGGTCTCTATAACATTCCTGTCAGCCGGTTAACTTGATCTTTTTATTTATTTGCACCTGCAGCAAATCCAATTCTATAATTTTCTCCCTTCCTCTGAGATGAATAAACTGCGTTTTTCCCAAAGATATGACAATCAAATATCAATCACAGTGACAGCTGCCAGCCCTAGTACTCCTTAAACAAATTAACGCCATTAATATAAAGAGACTCTGTTGTGAGAATGCACTGCCACTGTTATATTCTGTGCATCTGACAGAACAGACAGGCTTTTGAAGTGGTCGTGAATACTATTGCGAAGCAGCAAGTAGGAGTACCAGCTTCATCTGAATAAAGGTTCTTTATTAAAAACAAACTTAATAAAAAACCCAGACTGTTGCTTTTGTTTCTTTGACAAGCAAACAGCATTTCCCAGGTTTCAGCACTTTGTGAGCCTTTGGTAATGAGTATTCCTCCTCCATGTCAGTTTTTTCTCCTGTCACATGTGGAGACAGCTGATTCTTCCCCATCGTCCCACATGAGCTGCCAGCAGCCCTCCAAACGTCCCCATGAAGAGCACTCCAGCCTCACACTGTTCATTGACCGGCCATAGCTGGTGGGTCACAGCACGTTTCCCTCCGTCCCTCTGCCCCTCTGCATCAGACGCAGAAGACAGCCGTGCAGCCACCGCATGGCACGGGCACGGCCCTGGGGTCCCGCCACAGGCTGCCCCCCCCAGACAGCCCAGTGCTAGAAGCTGGAGGTGGCTTCTTCATCTTTCAGCGGCCCTTTCTGCAGCCACAGAGCTTGGCAAGCACAAAAAAGGGTTGTGCTTTTGCTGTCGTCCTGCTGCATTTGACTCTGCACCTTCTAGCCTCTGCAGCATTGCTTCAGCTGATACAAAGCTTTTCACTTTGGGAAAGGGAGTGGTGGAGGTGGAATACGGAGCTGCCTGAACTTCTTAATAGCCAGGGAAAGCTAGGAAGGACTGCTTTGTGATATTCTGGCTACAAAATTGTGGAAAACCTAGTGACAGTATCAGACTTCAGGTTGAAAACTATTAGAAAGTGGTATATGTTTATGTAACTTAAGGTTCACTTTTACAAATCTCTGTCCCAGGGTACTGTGGGGACCAAAAGCGTAGCTGGGCTCAGAAAAGAGACTGGCAAGTTTCTGGTGGATACAAGTTGGGCCACTGGTGATCGTAAACATGGTGGTCGAGCAGTAGTGTCAGGTGCAAAGGGGGTAATCCCCCTTCTAGAAGGTACCTTGCTGCTCTGGGCTAACTGTGTAACTCTGTATTTTCCACACACAAACCTTTTCCTTTAGTCTGCTCTCCTTGAGAAATGTTTTGTCTTTTATCAGGGACAGGGAGAGCCAGACAACTCTGCAAATCCCCAGCAAGTGCTCCATCAAACCTTCAACTCTGCTGCAGCTAATTATCTCACTCGAGCACCGAGCTCTTATCAGGGGCTGTGTGTTCCTTTGCAAAGAGGGGAAAAGGGTACACCGCTGTTCCTCTGCGTGTCTCTGACGCCTGTCAGCTCTGCCTATCTCACTGTATTCACAGAGGATGCAGTAGTGGTTGTACTGGAGGTGGTAATCCTACCGTTGAGAAATGCCACTGTCTCCTTTGCGGGACATCAGCATGGTACCACCAGGGGATTCGTGGCCCAAGGGAGGTAAGAGAGACCACCCACTGCCCCAGCACTGGCCAAGGGCAACCAGGGCACTGGGGCAGCCCCAGCACCGGGCATCTCCGTGGGGTCCCACCCGGCAGCCTGCACAGGCACAGCTGGTGCTGGTTGTTAACTGCCTTGTACAGCTGTTCCTACACGTGGTGGGAAGAAAAAAGTCCTCAGAGAACACTGGGCTAAAGATGAACCTATTCTCACATGCTGTATCCTCTCTCCTGTAAGGGCATTCTGTCCAGAAGTCATTAATTTCTTAGGTCACACGTGTTAAATCATATGCTAAATATATGCATATTTTAAGTGGAAGGAGGTAGNGAAAAAAGTCCTCAGAGAACACTGGGCTAAAGATGAACCTATTCTCACACGCTGTATCCTTTCTCCTGTAAGGGCATTCTGCCCAGAAGTCATTAATTTCTTGCACACTTAGGTCACACGTGTTAAATCATATGCTAAATATATGCATATTTTAAGTGGAAGGAGGTAGCGTTGGAAAGGGAAGGGAAAAAAAAGGTTTGTGAAAACAGATTACTTGTTTTGCAGTAGTTCTGAAAACTTGTTAAAAACTTTTCAACAGAGTTTAAGTAAAAATCCAAAGTGCTGCGTCAGTATAACCATATGAGTGCTGCACACCAAATATTTTCCATTTAATAATTGTAGAAAGGTGCATTGAAATAGCTCAAATTAGGACTGTGCTGTGACGCCACGTGAAGCTATTACAAGGTGCTCAGGAAAACCAAGCTGCAGGGCTTTAACATTTGCAGATAAGAAGTCATGAGGAATGCCCAAAAGCAATCTCTTCCTTAAAATAATATGACTTTCTTCTTCCAGCACATCTTCAATAATCTTAGTACTGAAACATTCCCAAGCCCTTCCCAAAAAAATCGTTACAGAAACATTTTTAGATAGCTTTCTGAAAAGACCTGTGTTACAACACAAAGTGCTGTAACTTCCAAAGAAACCTTGTAGACAAGCTCTGATTTCTTTTTATGGTTTTCATCTTATGCAGTTAGTTACCTGCTGCTGAATTAACTCTCCCCGATGTATAGCTCTGTAACCTATTAAACCAGTTTCCTCTGCTGCACACACACTGCACTCATAATATTTCCTATGCCACTGGCTTTAACTAAACGATACAAGAATTGTCTTTACCCTCATCAGTGAACCACTTCATAAATGTGGTAAGTCTCAGGCCAGGGAAGGTTACCAGCATCTGCGTACCGTGAGAGCGATGAGGCCACGTGCAATTTCTCACGTTGCTTCCCACAACATAACTACAGCCCCAGTATGAGCTGAAGGGCTGTGGGCACGGGGGGCTGCAGGGAGGGGACGGGGCGGACGTGCCTTGTTGCACAGCGGCTGCTGGCAGGCGGAGCTGCAGGAGGGGGGTTCACAGGGGAGATGGTGTGACCCATCCCCACAACGGGATCCATCACCAGCTGGCTTAAGGGAGTCGATGCCGGTGGCACTGTGACACCAGCAGAAACAAGTTTCAGAAACGCTGTCTTGCAAAAGAAGGAAAGCTGCTGGAAGTTCAGTAAGAGAAAAGCCCTTTGAATGTTTTACAGCAATGTATTGGTGACTAATTAAGTAGATGTGACAGATTCCTTAATCACATATCAGAGATCCACAGTGAGAGCAGATGGCTAGAGGGACACGCTTTTCCACAGGAAAGGTTGCCAAGCTGTTGCCTCCTTCAGCAGAGAATGAAAACACTTAATGAGAAGCACCTGTGAAAAAGGAAACTGGAAACCAGTTACTACAGAGCTAACAGCTTCAGAAGACACCTCACAAGGACAGTTGCTAGGACTTGTGAAAGAAAAAAAGCATAGAAGACATGGCAACATGAACACCTCCAGCATTTGGAAAACACCAGAAGAAAATTAATAATTTTGCAGATGTTTGGAACCATCCGTAGTGAGGACCACCCAGCAAATGCACTGATGCTGTACAGCAGGAGGCAACACAGGTGCAGAGCAGACTCCGACAGAGGGACCTTTCCTGCAAGAGCTGAAAGATCTAGGTTAACTCTTCCACGAGAAGTGAATTACATACAGATGAGCCCATGTTATGAAAAAAATATAATTTAGAAGAAAAAAAGAAAAACTGAGAATTAATACGAAGGATCCAATTTATACTATGGGAATTGTCTGATTTTGAATTGAAAAAGAACCTAAAAAAATCACAGCTCAAAGGAAAAGTTTGTTGTATCTGGGAACAGAGAGATAATAACAGGTTTTTTTTATTTTTTTTTTTTTAGGGTGCTTAGTTCTGAATTTGATTTAGAGAATGCACACAATAAAGGAACAAAAAAAGTGCACAAAATGAATCCTCAGATATATTTAATGGGACAGATAGGTTGGGCATGGAAAACTAAGGTTTTAACACTACACTGCCCAGTAGTTCATGCTACCAGGGATATCCTTTATCATAAACTCTATTAATTTTTGAAAAAGTTTACTAACTGCATTTAATAACTAACTGAACTTACCAGCAGTAGCGGGAAGTACTAAGTCATTAAGGTAAATAACTAGGACTTGAAATGTTGAATAAATACAACTGCCTACAACTACCAGGACATTCTTATTGACACGACCAAAGCTCAATATTTTTAAACATTTTTTGATGGTTCTGGCACGTTTCCCTAGATAAGCAGAGTTCAATATGCACTTCCAATATGCCATATGGGAGCAAATACTGTTACAGACTACTCTGTGGCTTAAAATCTGTTCCTGGTACTTTCCCCCCCAACACACAAGTATCACAGATTCCTCAAGGAATACAGGGCAAAGTATCTACTGACAGCATCCTGAGAGGACAAGGGTAGATCAGAATGAAAGGCTGCAGAAAGCATTTGACAGGGCTCAAGGAGCAGAACTGAAATTTGAGAGACAACCTGAAGGTCACATAAATAATATTGCTGGAGAAAAACTGAAAATAAGATACAGCTAAGGCAGAGGCATGCAGGCATAGTGAACTCTGGAGGAACGTTGGTATCAGTCTTGTCAGCCCAGGGTCACCTTTGTGTTCTTGTACAGAGAAATGGAGCTGGAATGTTCTCCTGAGAAGGGACTTCTCTGCTTCAAAAGATTTAAAATAAAGCTATCATCCTTCCATGCTTTTACACCAAAAGACAGAGCAAGTTTCCTACAAACACCTGAAAAAGCAACATAAGGCACAGTGTATGTGCAAGAATACGATGAACTTTGGGTGTGAGTGACATGTCCCCAACTTACTGGAATGGAGTGTTACTGCACACAGGCACAGAGGCATATGCAGTTCTGGCAAGCACTGGCAATGACAATACTGCAGATATAGAGAAGAATCACACCCTGAGCAAACTGGCCTCTTCCAGCTGTTGTTGTACAGCTCATCAGCACTATGGAAACTACAACCCATCACAGCTACTGATGGCAGATGTCTTCCTAAGAGCACCTGAACAACCTGCTCTTGAGAGCTGTACAAAAAACGACACAAGATGTGCAACTTCCATGTATAAGAATTAACTCATCACAGCAACAACGTAGGGTGTATTTGCAGAAGTGATAATAAAAGATGAGGTAGTGACAGAAAGTCGTTAAAGCTTATTCTCCTGGGTGGCTGTGGAATTATATACCACGTCTGTATTATCAATGCAAATTACCGTGGCTCTCTGTCATTGCTGGCTTGCTATTTATGGGCAAGAGAGAAGTGCTGCCAGAGGCACTAGAGCCTGACCTGCTTCTAAGGACTCAGAAGGCCACAGTGTATGCAAAACACAAAAGACAAATCCTGTCATCTACTGTACTGGCCAGCTCTTGGTTTGCTCTGTCAACCCATGTGAAACTTCAGCGTAAGAAAAAATAGAAGATGTACTAAGACCTTGGTCTAACTGTAGCACCTGCATCTTCTTCCTTCTAGAAACAAGGATATCAAAGAAGTTCCCATTTTTTAAAATATCTCCACAATATGACACAAATCTGAAAGACTTGCAGAAAGCCTCAAAGGACTGAAAAAGCACCAACAATCTCTATGAGACAGGCCAAGACATGCAGCATACCTGCAAGGCATGATGAGGACTGATAAGCTCTTTCTCCTTCTCTACAGAAATAGAAGCTCTTCACCCAAATAAATTTATGTGAAAGAGGGTAATTCTGCCATTTTCCTCCTTATTTTTGGTTCTTCAGATAAAAATACTTAGAATTTAATATTTCCTGTCTATATTTAAAAGCCCTTTTAATGAAGTCTCAGAGCACCTCCTCAATCCATGCTTAATTTCTGGAGGGCACAGCTAAGGCTACAGGAACTTGCCCAAGACTAGAGCTTCGCTCTTTAGATCCAATTTGTACTACACACTGCTCTGCTTAAACTTTAAAGCTTGCTCCCTGTTCCTTGCTGCAGCTAGTTAACATCACCACCCCATCCTGTACATAGACATCGTCAAATCAGTAACAACCTACATATGCTGCCTCAGCCTGTTCTGGATGATCAGGACTGTGCAGGAAACCACATTTTCCACGATGTTAATTTGTGAATGTCCCAGGGAAGAATTAGGAAAGAGACGGAAGAGTTCACAAAGCACGTGGCAGAATCTGATCTGAGCAGGGTCGCTTCCTTGCTCGAAACAGTAACATCTTGGTTTTATTCCATGCAACACCCCTCTGCCTGCCATGGTTTCATCCACTACTTGCCCATTTATTAATAAAAACCAACCCTTCCACCACCACCAATTTTAACAGATCTTACAGCTAACCCAACTCTCCTAAGCAATGCCAGGAGCTGTTTGAAGTGGAGCAGCATACATGGCTGACATCTAGTGGGCATGAGAAACTTCACAACAGTCAAGGCAGCCTCTGAATAAATCCAACACGTGAAAATAATTTTTGACCTACACTATATCGACAAAAGTTTTGCTTTCAGTGTCTTGAGCTTAATTTCTGCATGAGATCAAATGTCACAAATTTGAACACAAACCTAACATCTGACAGTGTTAAGCTCCTCCAGATATTCAACAATATTCCAGAGATTACCATCTGTAACTTGCTTTGTCTCTTTTTTCATGCCAGGACAAGTGTTGCTTGTTACTGACATGTTGCTGACAAGTCTTCCTGATCATCTTTTAAAAATACAGACAATCTACTATGTCACAGTTGTTTTTAAAACAATAGGCTCATTGGGAAGAAGAAAAGTCTGAGACAGTTCCAAGGAGCATCGATTTTTTTGCCATTAAATGATACTATTTGCAGGTACTTCCACCTTGTGCCTGTAGAAAGAGGTTGAAGTGGGCCAAGCCCCTTGAGGTGAGAAATAATAACTGTAAGCAATTAAGCTCATTATTTGAATGGGTGTTTGTCCCACAGGATGGGTTTTTGCAGGTGTTGTGACTTAACATTCTAGAAATCCAGAAATCATAGAATCATCAAGGTTGGAAAAGACCTCAAGGATCATCAAGTCCAACTGTCAGTCCACACCACCCAACCCACTGACCCATGTCCCCAAGCACCACATCTACACGGTTCTTGACCCCCTCCAGGGATGGTGACTCCACCACTTCCCTGGGCAGCCTGTTCCAATGCCTCATCACTCTTGCAGTGAAGAGATTTCTTCTGATATCCAGCCTAAACCTCCCCTGGTGCAACTTGAGGCNACTGACCCCAGGATTCAAGGTGTGACCTCACCAGTGCCCAGTCCAGGGGCACAATCCTGCCCCAGTCCTGCTGGCCACACTATTGCTGATACAGGCCAGGGTGCCGTTGGCCTTCTTGGCCACCTGGGCACACTGCTGGCTCCTGTTCAGCCGGCTGTCGCCCAGCACCCCCAGGTCCCTCTCTGCTGGGCAGCTTTCCAGCCACTCTGCCCCGAGTCTGTAGCATTGCAGGGGGTGGTTGTGACCAAAGTGCAGGACAGTTTATTTGCTCTCCTAGTCTTTTTTTTTTTTTGCAAGTGATGAATTGAAGTAGCTATGGAGGACCCATGCTGGTGGCAAGGACCCAGGACAATTCCTCTGTCAGGAGTGCTGCCTCCCCAGCTCTGGCTGCTGTCTTCCAGCCTCTCCCCACTCACTTCCCTTTGGAGAGGAGGAAAGCTCTCCAACCAAGCAGGCAGACTGGAAAAGGAATAGCCAGATGCTGGAAGGAAGACTGGCCCACTTTAGCTTGGAGAAGAGAGGTGGAAAGTGGGTAAATAGTTTATATCACTTCTCAGGATTCAATTCCCATCTTCTTTGTATGTGTACACAGCACGACCACGGCTGCTAGGCTTTTAACCTTCATTATTAGTCTCATATTCCCAGAGCTCAAACTCAGGACTCAAGCCTTAAGCAAGCTAGAGGCCTCCATGCAGAGACAAAAGATGCTTAAAAGTACTTTTTGGAGCTGCAAGGCTACATTTGTAGCAATTTTATGCTTCTTCTATTAATTCTCTTTTATTTTAGAAAAAAAAGAATATTTAATTCACTGAGATGAAGCTCAAAAGTATTTTTCAAACAAGAATTTCCACACTAACTCATACCCAGAAGAATTTATACAACATATGCTTAGGGACTGGTATCCTATACTTTAATGAACTTCCCAAAAGGATCATTTGTACAGAGGCACTTTTTCAAAAAGTTTTAAAAGGGAATTAAAGCAGCAAGACAGAACAAACAGACCTCTCCTCCTCCTTGTAGCCTCCAACACACCAAAGAGTGAGCAACTGGAGCATCATTAAATCCAGAAAATCTTGGGCTTCCATGATGCTTTCCAAAAGGCATTTGTAACATTGCTTAAAATCCTAAAACAAACGTACAAGGCTGAAGACACAGAGGAACAAGAGTTGTTGCTGAAATACAACCAGCTGTACCTTGCAACAGAATGGCTCAACTGTCAACTCTCTACCGTAGCTCAGAAAGAAGAGAAGAATCTGGTTTTGTGACCAGGAGGGAAATATGCTGGAGTCTGGCCAGGACTTGAGTGTGGTGCTTCTACCTTTAAGAAAAATAGGTTAAGAAATTGGTTTTTAGCATCTTATTCAGAGTAGAAGATTCCTCTTAGGAATTATTCTGTCTCATGGGAAAAGACTCACAGGTTTTGATGTACATTCACTTCAAATTTTTGTGTGATGAACTTTACTTCAAAATATCCCATTAATGGGAAAATCAATTGTACTGTAAGCAATCCAAGGTGATACATGAAGTAAATACAAGGTGTCCCTTTAAGACACCTCTAGCTTAATAAAGAGGCTTATAATCTCTCAGTAATGGGAAATCTTTGGGATCCCAGAATAAACCAAGGACAAACTGGTTATCAAAATTACACTTTGACAAAAAGTTTTGGCTTTGACAGTTTTGCTTTTCTTTTGACAGAAGGTATTACTGAAAAGTCCCAACTAGCTCCTCTTCCAAAAGGAAAAGCAATGTACCATTGAAACAAAAGGGACTGGCTGTGACTTCCTGTAGGTCCCTGCTTGCCTGTGAATGTCCCATCATTTGTGTATAGACACAGCAGGCAGGTTACAATGACAGTAACGCTGAGGGCTGCTCTACTCAAAAGTAAAGATAACCAAAAGGCAACTTTTTATCAGTAGAGGCTTTGTAGAAAGCACCTCCTCAGCTCTTCTAGGTGGATAGCTTTCAAGGCAGAGAACTGCGTTTTTGGCTTATTTAAAGAACTGACCCCTGGCATCACGTGGTGCTGCTGTGCAGCTCTTCCATCAACTGCTGTCCCCTGGAAGTTGAAGCTGGAGGCTTTAAACCACACATTCTTCCCATCTCACTGACTTCCCGAACCTCCTGTTTGTACCCTTGAAGCATGCAAATACTGTGGTGGTGGATGCTGGTAGTAATGAAGTTTCTCCCACTAGCTCTGCAGTGTACTACTGCACAATCTGTATTTTAGGGAGATGAGATTTACAGCGTAGCTCTGGGCATTCAATTTCTGTAGCTCAGTTATGAGCCAAGGCTTTCTATACCATCAACTGAGCCCCCAGAGACCCGTTCAGAGCTTCCAGTTCACAGCAGGTACTTATTTCTGTATAGAGTCAGAGGCCTGAATCTAGATGATGGAGTAACTCTTCTCCTCCCTCATCCTTATATTTTTCACGTTAATTCATTAAATCTTATCTCCAAGGTAAAATGGAGCACTTCCAAGAGAGAATGCTACTGCGAAGGAGAGCATGAGGAACTTATCATGACATTTGGGCCAATAAGCTGTACCATCCTTCTTCAGGGAATATTTGTGTATTCACTGCCCGCTCAGAAACAGGGACCCTTTGAGTAATGCAGCTTTACCAGAGCAGCATTAAGCAGCAGTTGCTGAGTTCTTTTATTCAGACAAAAGAAAATACCTAGTAACCTGATGAATTTAGGACGGCGNGATTCTAATGATTGGTCAAAGCTATTAAAAAAAAACCAAAAAAACCCCCAAAAAACAAACAAAAAACCCCAAACCAAACAACCCACTAAACTTTGTGTAATTATTTACTTAATGTGGCAATTACTGGTTAAATCATTGCAGCCAGTTGTTATTGGAATTATTCCCCATCAAAGTTAAAGTTTAACTTGCAAGGAACCTGTGCTTTGAAAGAAAAGTATGTACAGCTGCGGGGTGCTCGAGTTCCCAGGCTAAGAGCTGAGAGCTCCTCTGTGTGTGTGAAGTTAATGCCTCAGCTCTGCTGTAGCTGCTGTTTGCCACCGAAACACCGTGCCTTCGATCGCAGCTCACCAAGAGCTTCACAGCAAAGGATGAAATCACTGTGCTCATCTTACAGACCAGAACTACAGCGTAAACTACAAAGAAGCCCAGTGACTCGCCCAAGATCAAATGCCAAGCTTGTCCTGGAAGGAGGGTCTGATCTCCAGCTCGTACTGCCTGGAGCTACAACCTTCCTGCTGAACTCACGGCACTGAAAAAACGCAGAGAAGTAAAGCTCTTCTAGAAGATTCTGGTCAATGTCACCTTTTCAAGACAAAATATGTCACCAAGTAAAAAGACAGCCTTTATTTTAATCAAATATAAGTTTTCAGAAGCTAAAGTCCAACTGACCTTTTAAAAAATTTGTAGAGCTTCTGAAGTACTTGAATTTTATAACTCCAAGTGTGAACAGAACTGGCTGGATTGGTACAATGCAATAACATAGGCACGTTTTCCAAATCTTCCTGGAAGCAGCACCGTTAACTATTGTTGAAAGTGCCATGGGAGAGGTCACTGAACTGATAATACCTAGATATAGTGGTTTTAACTCTTTGATATTGGACACCTCTGGGGACAAGCCTACCTAGACAAGCAATTAGACAAGTACTCCATCTAGCACATTGGTTTCCTGACCTAGTGAGGAAGATTTTAAATAAGGGTTCAATGGGATCGTTGACAAAGGCACACAGGAAAATAACAATAAAGCAACCTGGACATGGATCTAAAAATGAGGAGAGACATTTATTTATAAATATGGTCATAGTAAAGAAAGGGGAGAGAAGAGTATATGAAAGTAGGCTTAGATGGTTATATAGAACCACAGTTTGGATGAGGAAGAGCTGGAAGTCTTAATATAATGAACTTTTGAATTATTTAAGTGATTTGCAAAACAGTAAAGGGAATGAATAGTCCTATTCTTTTAGTTTTCTCCAGGGCCCCAAATATGCAGACTCCCACTGGCTTTCACAACGATTGGCAAGCCCTCAGACGACTGGACTATTCATAGTGACTACTACTGCATCCAAGGTCTCAGCTAGGTGTATCTGAACCCCTGGCAGGGAGAAAGGCCAGCATAGCGCTTATGTACATTCCCTGGCACGTGAAGAACTCGGCAGCTACAGCAGCCTGTGTTGGGCACTTCTCTTTAGAGACGTGTTAACAGCTTTCTGCCAAAGGAGTTCATCGCTGTGCCCTCTCTGTCTCCCCTCTGAGACCAGAGTCTTCATGAATGTCTTCAGCAGCCACAAGAGATTCAAGCTGCCAGACCCTGTGTGGTGGGAGGGAAGACTGATGATGTTCTCAGATATAATGCAAAGATTTCTTAAAAGTCTGTTTAGTGGTGTTGCAGAGAAGGAGTCTCCATATTAACGATCACTTGAAGGAGTAAGACCAAGTTGGACATTTGACTGAAGTTGGACTAGTTTGGTCACTCAGACTGAATTGCTGACTGACTGCTTTTAAAGCAACGCTAAAGATTTTGAACAGATACAAGCTGCTGCCTTAAGAAGCACTGAACTTGGCCGTCCTGATGCCAGATCTCAAGTACTGGAAGCAATTCACTAAAGCCTAGATGTGAGAACAGTCATTATGCCTTTATTTTTGAAGGGGAAAAAAAGGTCTTTGAAAGCAATTTAAGAACTGCAATTATCTAAATCACTCAGGAAAAATATTTTACACGACATGAATAAAATATGAGATAGCATTAACTACAACTTGCTTAAATCAAACCAAGCCACCAGTGGAGTACCCCAGGGGTTGATATAGAGCCAATACTGTCTCACATCTCCATCAGCAATGGGGATGCTGGGACAGGGTGTGCCCCCAGCAAGTTTGCAGATGATACAGAACTGTGAGGGGCAGCTGAAGCACCTGATAGTTGTGCTGCCGTTCAGAAAGACCTGGTCAGGCTGGAAAACTGGGCTTAGAGGAAGCCCATGAAGTAGAAATGCATTTGTCAAGGAATAGCCCCATGCACCAGTACACACTGGGGGCCAATCAGCTGGGAAGCAGCTTTGCAGAAACGGACCCAAGGATCCTGCCGAACAAGCTGAACAGAAGGCAGCAATGTATGCTTACAGCAAAGGCAGCCGCCAATGGTATTGTGCATTAGGAGTCTTGCCAGCAGGCTGAGGGAGGTTATCCTCCACTACTCAGCACTGGTGAGGCTATACCTAGAGTTCTGGGTCCAGTTCTGGGCTCCCCAGGACAAGACAGANTCAAACACCGGAACATACTGCCCAGACAAGCTGTGGAGTCTCCATCCGTGGAGATATTCCAAATCAACTGGACGTGGTCTTGGGCAACCTGCTCTAGCAAAGGGGGTTGGACCATTCCATCTCCAGAGGTCTCTTCCAACCTAAATGATCCCATGATTCTGTGAAATAAAAAAGTAAATCTATCCTACTTGCATAACGTTGTGGATCTATGCTCCAGCCTACTAGAACAAAAAACTTTTCTTTCAGTTAAAAAAGCTGTTTTATCAAACTAACTAGATCACAAAGGATCCTGGATTTCTAACAGTATTGAGATGACTAACTCATATTTGGTTTGCTCATTTTCACTACGTTCAGGGGGAAATCCATTACACACTTGCAAGGACTCTGACATTAATCTAGAATACCTACTGCCACCATCTTAAACACTCTCAACTTACATAAAAAACGTACCAGGTAACAGTTTCATTAGTTCCTCGTAATGCATGCCCTGTAGTGATCCGACTAGTTAAAAAGGGAGGAGGCTAGTGAGAACGGGCTCTTTTCCATTACCACTACCTGAATGCAGATCTTAATATCACCATGATGACATTGTGCATAAACTGCTGTCTGTGCAGCTTGTTTTACAATCTGGGCTCGATACTTATGCTCACGGGCGATGTAAATATTTGTTACCCAGCCAGCCTCGCTGAAAGCTCTATGCAGGCATGTCTTTAGAAGACTGGGCTTACAGCTTTGAATTTCCCTGCACCGCCAGAGACTTTGCTGTGTCTTGCTTGTTGCCACTGTTCAAATGGATATTTCCTCTTCTCCTTACTCACAGACAGCCTGACACGCCCTTGGCATGATGGGGGAAGAGGGAAGTTCACAAAAGAAGGTGTTAGAAAATATTACAAGGAAAATACTGGCTTAATTTGCCTAAAAACCCCAACCAAACAAAAAACCCCAAAGTACCAAAGCCCCTAAAACCAAAAAATATCACCTGCCCACCTAATACCGTAACTCTGTACACAGAACATAACAGAAATATGTTATTCCTTACCTGTATTCTTGATGCTGAATTGGATGCAGAATTTATTTATATCCACTGCTCTACCTCCTCTAAGATACCCAGCCAACATTGTAAAAGCATCAAAAGACATATTATGGGCACATGAAAGAAAGAACAAGCTTACACCATATGTTTCTGGCCACATCAATCACGAGGAATTACAGGAATGTTCATGTTACTGTGTTGGATAATTAATCTTAAAGTAACGATTACATTCTAATGTTCCAAGAACAGGCTGGCCATAGTCTAGAGTTCCTGGTTACTCACCAGAGAACTCTTTTGTACACATTAAGAAAGCATTAAAATATACTTTTCAAGAAAATTAAGGTCACTTTGCAATACAGTAGCTACAAAACGTTTATTTTTTAAATAAATCATCAGGTTTTGTAAAACAGCACGTCAAGTGTTTATCTTCATCTTTGTAGTGTAAGCACCTTCAGTTTTGTGCTAAAACAACATAATTTATTATTTGGTCAGGCTATTAACCTACATGGAAATAAATATACTTTTATCCAAGACAGATCACGTAATGCATTCCAGTTTACCATACCTTCATAGAAAGTTTCTCAGGTGACAAGTGAAATACAGACTGTGAAATCACGATTGCAATATTTTTTTCTTTTTCTCTTTTTAATTTCAGTGAAGACTGGCCTATAATTTTAAACTAGAAAACCATTGATAAAGCACTATAGACTATAGCTTAAAAAAAACCCCTGCAGCACATAAGAGAAATATTTGAGATAGCTTACCTAAACTGCCTCAGAATAAGAAGTGGAATACAAACTCCTAAACTGGGTACAGCACACGATACTGGTCATAGCATGTGTCCCACTCTTCTGGGAAATTAGCCACTGAACAAGCAATAGAAGTCTTTGTTTAATTACGAGAGAAACGACTGATAAGTGAAAACAACACAGCTCACAAAGGTATTTTTACGCTGATACTATCGATTACAAAATATAGGGTGCAAAATTCAACACTTAAAATTATATAAACCTTAAAAGTACAGAAAAAAACTCAACAGAAGTTTACAAGTCAAAATTTCAGCACCTGAGATTTTCCTGTAGAAAGCCAGAGATACTTTCTTCAGAAACACGTAATACAATCAGCTCCTTTTCTCTCAGTATTACAGAGGACTAATTGATCAAGAAAGAGTTGAAATATACATAATTCTTCAAAATTCTAATTAAGCCTTGAAGATAAATCTGCTATGAAGCTATACTTAAAATTTGATCCATGTGCATTACCTAATTTATTTTATAAAAACATTTTGTATTAAAACTGGAACAGACTTCCATATATTAAAGTGTTCTGATGAAATTAAAGACAAAGAACAGTATGCAACTTGAATCATGTTGACAAAGAACTAAGAATACTGAAATAGAAACAGGTTTGAACAAAATGCAATAACTTAATCTGCTACGCAGGCATTTAGTTTTACAGACAACTAGTGGTTATGCCTTTACTTTTGATAAATTAATACTTTAAGGAAATTATTTTCTATTTTCACTTTGAGAGCTGGGAAGTCGCATTTTCTGTGTTCTGCTCTGTGTGATTAAGACTTCATGATTTTATATGTATAATTATCTGCCATCCTCAAGAGTAGCCACTGTACTGCATTCCAGTCTCAGAACAGAAACTTTCTTTTTGAAAAACTTGGCTTTGAAGATTTAATCAATTGTGTATTCTACTTAACACTTGAATTCTCAGATGAAGAGCAAAGGAGAAGAAAACATCTAAAGCAAAGATCTCAACAAAACAGTGTTCTCATGGGTAAACAGTAGTCTTATTTTAACATTGTCTAATTTTATTTATGAAAAAAATGTCAATGTTAAATGATATGCAGACTTAGGGCTTGAAGTACTGGAATAGGAGGGATGTTCCTTTAAGTCTAGAAACACTTTCATCAGAAAGTATAAGGTACATTTGGTTTTATTTAATCACTCAGTGATACTGTAAAAAATTAAACTCTTAGTGTTATCAAGGTTAAATGTTCCTCCCCCCACAATTAACTACTTGGAATTTTCTGGAACCTTTCTATCACTGAAAACCAGTCAAGCATATCTGTTTCTGTCCTTTAATGCCTGAATGTGAATAGCTGGGCACTCGGTAGTAACTTTAGAAAGAAAAGCTGCAGAGATTATACTGAAAGATTTAATATTAAGTTATCGCAGTTTTAAAATTTGAGTGCACTGCAATGCACCATTGGCTCACTTACAACCCAAACCAATCATTCTTCAAACCCATCATCTTTCCTCAATACAAGGTGCAGCAGAGTTCAAAAAACAAGAAGCAGGGCAAACCCCTCCACCACAAACAAAAAGTCCCAAACCAAGAAGATCGTTTTCAGTGCAAACACTGTGGTCTTCAAAAGGTTAAAAGTACAAATATTTACGTTCCAGTGTATCCTTACCTACAAAGAATGTTGCTTCACATTATAAAGGATGTCAAATACCTTTAATCGAATGGCAATACTAAAGTTTACCCTTTCAAATCGATACGGTGGCTGAAACCTAGAGTGTTTATACAAGCACACAGCTGAAAGTTCTCACACAAACCAAGGGCAAAGACTGCAAATTCAGCTGCTGGTCCTTCACCAGTTTCAGTATCAAATACCAGAAAGTAACCAGCTACTTAATGAGGGATGAACAGAGCCTCCTGTACCAGCACCTTAAATCCCCTGCCCTCCTCCCTAATTCCACAGGCCACAGAGGCTAGCTGCAGACAGCCACTTCTTAGGCAAAACTCTTCTTGACAGAACACAACTCACTGCGTGTCATTCATTTTTTCAGTGTGCAAAAGTTAAATTTATAGCAAAACCCCTCAAACTTAAAGAAAACTTCTGTCACACTGCAGAGGGAGGTTGGCATGTTATCTTAGTCATTCAAAATACAAAGTTCACCTAAAATACTATTTTGCAACATTGTGCTCTTAGAATTAACAGCTGGGATTCCAAGGAACATTTGAAAAAGGCACCTACTACACTTTCTTGATTAGCTGCCCATTTTAATGATTTTGGTACTATTTGTCACAGTACATCAGAAAACAGCAGCACAAAGCATTAGATGGACAAGAATTTTATATTTGTTCCCCTTTAAAAAGCAAATGTTTTTAAAACGAAAGCCACTCATGACAGAAACTCTCTTTCCAGTTCATATATAGATGGCCGACAAGCTTTGCTCTTCATTCTACACAAAGGCACAGTACAGTCTCTGTTTTGACCTTCCACATCGATATCAAGTAACGAAGGCATGTGGCAGTTAGTTCTTTCCTCCGTATCTGGACCGACATTGCCCTCTAAATATTCAGAGTCTTGAGAGTTTGGTTTAACACGTGGAATAATCTGCCATGCGTCAATTTTACTTCTTAAAGAAGAAGGTCGAGGCCGTGATATAATATTGACAGCATTTTGCTTTTCAGTTGAAACAAGACTGTGATTGCTTCTTTGTGGAACAGACGGAGAGTGCAGAGCACCAGTAACTGCGAGAACTGGTAATGCGGAGACATCANATAAAAATTTGCTTTTACTGCTACAAAAGAGATACAGAAAAAAGCATTAACCACCCAGTAACTGGATGAATATTAATACTGAAATAAAGCCCCACAATTTTTTCCAGTTATTATGAGTAATTACATACGCATAAAGTACCATGAAAAATATTACATTTAAGCCACCACAGCACACCAGTACTGAAATCTATAACTTCTTTTCAAAAACTCATTCATCATGAACTTATCCATTTACATGGAAACCAGATTTAAAGACTTTTTTTCAGCTAAAATTTTTATCAACAGCTTAATTTAAGGATTTGTGAAACATGTAACATAACTTCTAGGTCAAGCAAACAAATCAAAACTTACCAGACTTTTTCTTGAAGGTAATACATGCAGAGTACTAAAATTATGCTCAATCAATCACCTAGGCAGACTGTGAAACTACATTAAGCGTACTTTCAGTCTCAGGAAGTTTGCAACTACATAATGTATGCACCTGACACAGTCTCAGTTTATTGCAGCCATAATGCTAATATTGTACATTTCACAAAAGCAGGTTCTTGCTGACACGAAAAGGCCATGGAAACCTATTTTTGCAATACCTGAAAAAAACAGATATTGCCTTAAAATTAACCATCTCTTCTCCTTAAATCTCCATACCCACACTCCTAACAGTACACTCTTCCAAGTGCAGGTAGTTCATTCAGGGTAAGAGAGGGCTTACCCACCTAAAGTTACGGTGGCTCAGCTAACACATAACAGTGCAATGAAAATCTTCACAACTCATTAGTAAATGGTTAGTTTCCCTACCATTTTCTGTTTCTAAACTTAAAAATCCCCTCATTTTAGGTTCTTAATTACCCACCTGTGGTCTGAAAATTGTTCCCATCTGATAAGGTTCGTCTGTGACCCATCACATTTAACTTTATCGAGGAATCATTTGGCACATTTTGAGATTCTTGTTTCAGACAAAGATTAAAAGGCTGATTTTTTAATCCTGTAGAAACTATGTTAGGAGCCAGCTGTATCCTCTGTTCTCTCTTACTTTCAGAAGTTTCAGATGAAAAGTCATCAGTGGAACGACATGAACTGCAATCACCAAGCACAGTGCTTCCAAACGCATCTTCGCTGTCAGACTGAAGTAAGCATTTTGTGGAAATGGAGGGCATGGAGAGAAGATTCACAGTATTTGCAGCTGGATTTAGGGATGGAATACTTGCTTCCTCTTTCTTGGACTGCAGTCTTGTAGGGCTGGAACTCCTGCGAAATTTCGAAGCACGCTGAAATATTCCATCACGCTTCTTCTTCTCATCTTTAGGCAAGAGTTCATCTGGACCCTGTGATTTGTTCAGCTCTCTGATGTCTAAGCCCAGGGCAACAGATGCAAGGAGGACAGCACACCCATACAGCACCGAATCCGTCTTCTTTTTCTGCAACGTCCTGCTCAGACTGTTTGTAGGTGTCATTTGAGGAGTACTACTTGTAGAACTAGCAGAAGTTCCTTCTTCAAAGCTCTCGTGCTCTACTGTATTCTCTCCCTGATCATCTTTCCAAAGAGGTAGATTAATATAGGCCTGATTTGGCACCTTAATTGACTTTGGTCTTTTACTGTCCAAACCTTCAGGGAGAAGCTTCTTATCAGTACTGACACCTATAAAACATTACAGTATACTTAAGAAAGCAGTTCAGCTCTTTTGCTATCGCATGTCTGCATACGTGCACCATTATTTCCTTTCACTTGCACAAGTATTAATCTTGAGGTATACTTTGTGCCCCCTTTCAATGCAGTCAGAAGCTCAGAGACTCATGCTGTAAGATTCAGAAACACATCTTAAGCCTAAACCTTTTAATGTTCTCCTGAGAGCCTTTAAAATAGCAAAGTACCATTTTGCTACAATTTCATCTTTTTAGCAACTCAGAAGCAAACTCTATTACAACTTGCAGATCAATCTTCCTGAGCATATCTAAAAGATTTACCTTTATTTTAAAGGAGGCATAATGTATCTCCCAACCTTTATGCACTCAACACAGATGAAAATATTTCTGTGTATGGATTACAGGGAAGTAATTTAATAAACACAAACTGCCAGATAAGATCTGGAACACATTCTTTACAACGCTTTCAATTAAGACCTGTTCCAAAATCCAGTGAGTTATTAGAAAGTTTTCCAATTAATTAATTAGGCCAAGGTGGTCTGAAGTAAAAAGTAAATTTGACATCTCACTTTTAATGACAAATAAAATGTAAGGTATAATTTGACTTAGATGTGCTATTCTACTCTAAACTACTGAATGTTACAGAATAAGCACAGAAATATTTGAAATGTAATCTTGGATAAACTTCTCTGTATGTAGGGATTTAGTAGTAAGCTAACAAATCTTGAAAAAAATCACTATTTGTGATGCCTTGCTGTATACTCCCTACCAGCATATACAAAGATGAAAATGCCTTTTTCCTAGAAGAAGGAAAAAAACAACCAAACAAACCACACGTCCAAGCAGCTTACCATTTCCCCTTCCAGCTGGCATAAAACTAGCCCCTGGTATGGACACCAAGTTATATCAGAGTTTTTTCCTGACACTGGTAACTTAATTTTCTCGGATAAGAGAATCTGTACTACAGAAAGTGTGTGCAAATTTGAAAATTATTACAAATATCGCATAGCCATAGCACATTATTATAATGGACATAAAAAGCAACATACGGCTATTATGTTCACGATCCTAAAAGGATTAAGTATGTTTTTCCTTTTGATTTACTTGTAAATCCTAAAATGTTGCCTTAACAACTTTAAGATTTGAAATCTACATATTTTTTCTTGAAAACTTAAGAGAATAAAAAACAGGGAACAAATACCTGGAAATACATCAGGGCTTACAGGTTTTTAAACAAGCATGTAGAGCCCACTAACAATAAAATTAATGATTGTTGAAATGTCAAGACATTTACCAATTTAGCTACTTTTTAAAAGAAGCTAAAAAGTGGTGACTGCAGACCTCAAAAACCTGAGCAGAGCCTGCAACTCAAAAACGTGGGGAAAAAAAAAAAAAATCTCTCTACATGGTACTGCTCGACAACACCATGGGTATTCCTTAGCTGCTAATGGCAGAAATGTGAAGATGTTAATACTTGCATTTTTTGATACACAGGCTTCTGCACAGGAAAATTATTTGTAGCACGATTACACTTCAAATAATCTGCATAACCCTAGAAGAATTCAGGCAATACAATATATAACACTGGAGACAGACTTCATGCCATTCATTATATGGCAACTTTCACTTTTAAAAAAATAGCTCTTACCTTGGTCTACAAATAGTGAAGCTAAGGGAACACCCTTCTGATTTTTCATTAAAAGGGTTGACCAAGGGTTGCTGCCATCTGAAAGGGGTCTTATTCTGAAATAACAATAGTTATTTTGATATTACAGAGGATATAATGTTTATATATACTTTGACAGAAAATTGCTACAACATCTCTCTTTGTAAACTATACGCATGTAGTACATAATTCGAAAACAGTAAAGCCTTCCAAAGGTAATAAAGATTGTATAATAGCACAGAGTCATACGGTTATAAACTGCTACATGCCTTACATCAGGTATTCCTTTTAAGATGAAAATTTCAGGGCTAAAAAGAAAGCCAGTGAAAAATGGGCTTTGACTACCTGTTGAAGAACAGAAGTTGGTGAAAACCAGGTCAAAATTTTCACTGTGTCAAAAAAAATGATGTGAGTACTGGAAATTTATTAAACATAGTGATTTGAAAACAAACAAAAATATCATAAAGCCAGTTTCAATAGATGGTCTGGAACCAAGTACTGACATAGGCAAATGAGCAGATATCTCTAAAGAAAAAAAAAAAGGTGCTATAAATAATTATACATACTAGAAGAGACAAGGAAAATGATCTCTTGCTTCAGAAGAAAACTACTGAGCTCCAGTTTTGGGCAATCCAAAAAAATAACTGGAAATGAAGGTGTCCAACCGATTTTCAGAACCCTTTCACCCTGTGTTTGTCAGTGTAAATGATGCTGCTGATGTGGTTTGTGCTTCTCACATGTAAATTCAGGCAGTCTTATTTAATTGTACTGGAAGTACCCACTGGGAGCCATCTTCAGTTCCTCAAATCAGTGGGAGGAAGGGCAAGAAAGACAGGCCATGAATGTCTGCTATGCATCAGTAGCTCAGCATTCCAGTATGTTCCAGGTCTCAAAACCCAGAGATAAAGGGTAATAGATAAGAGCCACTAAAACCTTAATATAAGTAAGCATTTTATCCTCAAGTTTGTGTGGGGGAGCTACTCATTATTAATGTAATTCCTAAATTAAGTAAAAGGTGTGACTGAGTTTTAGCTGTAACGAGATACTGCAGAACTTCTGTCACTACCTATGTTAGTGACTCAGTTACCAGGAATGCTTAGTATTGCAAACAAATAAAAGGCAGTAGACATACTTGTCCTTACAATCTGCACGATCCTTTGTTTGAACTGAACTTGGTCCCCATGTACAACCTCTCTTTTTAAAATTTCTCTTCACATCTTCAAACTCTTCCTGGTGATAAGTTGTGCTCCTTCCCCAAGTTCTGTTGCTGTCATCTGAGGTTACTAGAGATTGGATTTAAAAACACAAACACCCCACACATAAACATCATTTCTAAAACAAAAATATTTTGTCAGAATCAAATATTTTTTCTCTACTGCAAAACTATTTTGACACTGTAACACAATGAGGAGGAGACAAAATTTGAGATTTTTTTATTTTACAAAATCCATCACAAACACTGCACTGATCCAAAAAGATGAGCAAGCAAGAAAAATAATTTATGAGCTGACAAGAGACCCAAATTAAAGATAAATCAGGAAAACAATCACCTTTTCCATGCTTCCTTTAATTGAGAACCTTATATTTAGGGAATTTGGACAAGTGAGTTAGACTGAGCACTTAAATTCCAATAAAGAAAACACATGATGTGGAGCAATTGATATAAAATGAAACAAAATATTCCAATTGCGACAATGATTAATGTTTTCCTTCTTACTACAGCAAAATAAATTGTACTTTTAAAGTGTCTAACCTTCATTAAATGCTTAGTCTGTCACTGTCTCAAGTGTTAATTAAACAGAACCAGCACCTTTGAAACATAACAAAATCTTGCCTTTTTTCATAACCCCACTGGGAAGTTCATATTCACTTGTGATATCTACATCCTGGTGGTACACATACACACTGTTTCTTCGGCCATTAGTTGTGTGTGTATCTGTTTTGGGAATCACTGGGGAAAAATTAAGAGAATGTAGCACAGATCTTAGTCATGTTGATTTCAGAAATGGAACTGTTTCCCTTCTATTTTTATCTTTGGGTCATAAAGCCCAGATCTCTAAAGGCACTAAGCGTCTTTTGATAAGATGGTTTTTACTGCAGGGTTTAGAGGATTCTCTTTCTAGGACCTTGCATACAACTGACTGGAACAGTAACTTCTTATCAATGTAGCATGCTGTGATGGAGAGACCTAGGAGAAAAACAGCGTCGCTCGTTATAGCACCATGACAAATGCGGTGGCATTCACATGCCCGTGGTCCTGCCGCTCCCGCACCGCGCAGGGCATCACTCTCCTCCTGCCCCACCATTCACCTCCTGGCCAGCACAGCTTCCCCTCCAGTGCAGCACTCTCATGCCTTCGTCACCATCCCATTTCCAACCACATCCCAGGACCTATGGAGTACTACCTTAAAGGGAGGTTTTCTTCCTCCCTTTAAAACACCTTTCAAAATCAGCTGAACTTGTTTTAATAAGATTTACAATTAACTAGCTTTTTATTTTAACTTAAAAAAACTTTTTTGATTTGGAAGCTAGTCTGCTCATGACAAAGTGAAGCAATCAACTAACCAATTGCCTGTTCAAAATCACCTGTATTTGAGCAAGTCTTCTTGAAACAAAGACACTTTGAAGTTAAATCAAGATAAAACATTATTGTGGGAAAGAGAGTTTATTTTGCACAGGTGCAGATGGGTGTGGAAGCTAAATTGTTTCAGCTAGATACTCTGAGAGATCTGATAAGCTTTTAGGTAAAGCTGAGGGATCCAAACGCAGAAACAGAAATGTACTTCTTTTAAAGAAGAACCTTTATGTTGTCCTGTATGTTCTAGCCCTACAAATACCAATAGCTGCTCAAATAAAAGAAAGAAAAGAAAAATACCCAGAAAGGAGTGGCACTGCTATAGCTTATATAAGGCTATGCATTTAAAAAAAACCCTGAAGTTTTCAGAATCATGCCAATACCTGACATTTGCTTAATTTCCACCCATTTTCATACAGAGCAAGGAGAATCAAAAGATAAAACAAGGCAGTCTTGCTTATATGTAATTGTGACATTTTATTAAGAAAAAACTTTCTTACCTTTCTGCAAAAAAAACCAAAAGCAACCAACCAAAAAAACCCACCATATGGTGTGAGGTCAGGAAACTATTATCAACACAGCTACTGTGTCAGCTAACTTCTGAAAAAGACTTTACATAATTTTCCTTCCATCTCAAATTTTCCTTAAGAAAAGCAAGACAGGGTTTGTCCACCTCTCTCTTTTATCCACAGCATAGGGGTAGTAATTGTCTTCACTCAGGGAACTGTATCGGTTACAGTTCAAACAAATAATAAAGTTACTGCCAGAAAAGACACCACTTCTCCTTTAGACATTAATAACAGAAAGGATTTCATAAGGCAGAGGTATTCCAAAGGAGATGAGAGATCTGGTTTCTATCCAAACTTTAAACAAAGTTTCAGGCTAGTTAGGAAAGAAAGAAAGAAAAAAAAAATCTTTCCACTAGCTACAGAACAGTATGCAGAAAAAAATCCCCATGCATTTTGGTTTTCCCTCCTCCTTATTTACATCCAAAAAAGCCAGATTCTGTCCTTCAGAGATCAATACCCTTGCAAGAGAAGATAGTCACCATCCATAAGAAATCAGCTGGAACAGGTTCCACTGATTTCATATATAGAAACTCAAGGCAGTCCACACTGAACATGGATAATTAGACAGTCTACTCTGCACAACAGAGATCAGACAGTACAAACACAAGCAGGGAATCCAGTAGGAATTGTTTTCTGTCTCTAGAAATGTCATTCCCAAATACAAATATGGGCTTCACTGTAACAACATGATCAGTTTTCTTCCATATTCATGGTACCTCCACTACACGAGCATGAACACAGACCCTCCCTTCCATCATCATCATCATACAGGGAATAAGATAGACCTACAAGCACACCTGCCATTTTATTTTTGTTTCTTTCTCTTGTTTTCAAAAAAAATAAAGCAAGTTTTCTTCTTTATTTACTTCTGGTTCTTTTTTTGGGGGGGTGGAGGTGGTTGTTTGTTTGTTTGGTTTTGTGGGGATTTTTTTGTGTGTAAATCTTGCTCATCTTTTGACATAAGCAAGCTGAGTTGGTGGCTGACTCTTTGGCCTTTCCATCTTACATGACTCCCTTATTCTCTCAGTCTTTTTTTTTTTTTCCTCATAGTCCATAACTGATTTATCAACTCCAATACCTACTAAAAAGTTGTTTTCCATCTTACACGGGTTCTAAACATGATGCTTTTCTTCTGCCATTATCAATTTTGAATCTTCATTTTTTTATCCCAGTCAGTTTACAAACGAGTTCCTGATGTTATTGAGGAAACATATGATTTAAAGCATTCACCATCATTCTGAATTAGTGAAAATTAATTAGCATTTCAGCAAGATTATCCCACCCATCAAAGAACAACTTGCAAGCTTTAGAACAAGTTAAGGGACCTGGAAATCAGGCAGAAATCTGTCTGGAATCTGATACTACTACAAGTGTTTCAGTGAGTCTATGGAACAGTCTCTATCGAACAAATGAACAAACAAATGGTGGAGACTTACATTGTATAGCTCGAAGACGAGGAATTATTGTAGGGCTACTTGATGGACTAGAGCTGTTACTGTTTAAACTCCTCCTCTTATCCAGATTAGGGGATGCCTGCACTGTTATTTTGTGCTGGAAATCTATAAGAGTAAAACAAATCAGTTTTAATGTTCTAAAAAAAACCAAAACCCCAAACTTCAGNGATAGACCTACAAGCACACCTGCCATTTTATTTTTGTTTCTTTCTCTTGTTTTCAAAAAAAATAAAGCAAGTTTTCTTCTTTATTTACTTCTGGTTCTTTTTTTGGGGGGGTGGAGGTGGTTGTTTGTTTGTTTGGTTTTGTGGGGATTTTTTTGTGTGTAAATCTTGCTCATCTTTTGACATAAGCAAGCTGAGTTGGTGGCTGACTCTTTGGCCTTTCCATCTTACATGACTCCCTTATTCTCTCAGTCTTTTTTTTTTTTTTCCTCATAGTCCATAACTGATTTATCAACTCCAATACCTACTAAAAAGTTGGTTTCCATCTTACATGGGTTCTAAACATGATGTTTTTCTTCTGCCATTATCAATTTTGAATCTTCATTTTTTTATCCCAGTCAGTTTACAAACGAGTTCCTGATGTTATTGAGGAAACATATGATTTAAAGTATTCACCATCATTCTGAATTAGTGAAAATTAATTAGCATTTCAGCAAGATTATCCCACCCATCAAAGAACAACTTGCAAGCTTTAGAACAAGTTAAGGGACCTGGAAATCAGGCAGAAATCTGTCTGGAATCTGATACTACTACAAGTGTTTCAGTGAGTCTATGGAACAGTCTCTATCGAACAAATGAACAAACAAATGGTGGAGACTTACATTGTATAGCTCGAAGACGAGGAATTATTGTAGGGCTACTTGATGGACTAGAGCTGTTACTGTTTAAACTCCTCCTCTTATCCAGATTAGGGGATGCCTGCACTGTTATTTTGTGCTGGAAATCTATAAGAGTAAAACAAATCAGTTTTAATGTTCTAAAAAAAACCAAAACCCCAAACTTCAGGAGATTATACTTCTGTACTTCTTAAAACAATTAAAGCTATATACTGATTTAGACTTGATAGTGCAAGAGATGTTCATATTAAAAACACCAACAAACTCTAACTCTTAATTTAGATATTGAGTCAAACAGGCAGGATTTCACACCTTCATGGACACTGTACGATAGGCTTGCAGTAAAATCAACGAAAGCAGGTTCAAGTGGACCCAAACTGAGAGGCACCCACATCACAAGCTGCTATTCAATATCGTTAGTTGCCACAGAGGGAAAGAAAACTCTCAGTATTTCTTCTCAAATCAATCAATAGCCATGACAATCAGATCTGTCTTATTTTTTTAACATTTAATTCATATACAACATAAAAAGTAGCATTAACGAAGAACTCACATCTATCAAGACACAAACTACAGAATTACAAATATTTACAGCAATGAAGTAAAAAAAAGAACAACAAATAATATTGGCAAGTAGGAAAAATTTTATGAAATAAAATTTGATGATAGGCCCCTCTTTAATCGCCATCATCTGTGCAATTAGATTGTATGCTATTCTTTGTCTCAAGGACAAGTTTATCTCAATGATTCCTGACCACAAATTTCTAAGTGGTATTCTGAATAAAACTGTTTTTCACTTTTTCAAGTTAAATATGAGAACTGGAAACAAAGGACCAAACGTTTAGGTCAAGTTTGTGATCCAGCAAAAACCAATCTAACATGCTCGTCTGGGAGGCTGCAGTGTGATTTGTATTTTGTTTACTGTTGTTATTATTTTTAAAGTAAGGAAAAATAAGCTTATTTCACTAGTGCTGAAAGAGTACTCTAAATATTACTGCCCTCTTTGTGTTTTTTCAGCTACCAGACAGTTATGATTTGGTCTGACCTGTGTTAGCATGGCATTAAGTTCTTATTGCATTAGTAATAAACTGACAGAACTGACCTGGAAGCCACTGAAAGGAAGCCCATTAACATTTGGATGCTGTTACCACTTCTGAAGGCTTTCCAAGCCTTGGTGTAACCTTGACTTTCCATAGTGCCATCTCGTGGCAACACTAAAAAGACACCACCAAACCAGTCCCTGTCACTAAAAAAACCTGACTCTCTACAAACACCCATCCCTGTGCAAAGGGGCGTTTCAATGCATTTATGGATGGAACTAAATGCTCCACCATTCCAATTATATGAGGTTTGTACTCTGAAATACTATCTTCTGTTGCTATTACAGTGTTTTCTTGCAAGAAGAAAGCCAGCGGAGACTGTAGCTGCTGTGTTGTATTTGCAGCTCCAATAAGAGTGCAATTTGGACCTACCACACCTGTACCTCCAGCCTTTATGAAGTGCTGGTTTTCTGCTATGTGTGTCCAAGGTTAGGGCAAACAGCACTAATATTTGATCATATAAGAAAATTCTGGGATGTGACAAAAAGGTACTTTTCTATCTGCACAGAAAGAACAATAGCAAAAAATCTGAACTACAAACCAGTCTTAAATCATTTGGCTCCCACGCTAACCTTTCCCTCCAAATACAATTGATTTCTACCTGGATCAAGGGAAAGATTCTTCCAGCTGAAATGAGGACTACTTCACAAGAATATGATATGTGATCTTTTTCTCTAGGGAGGAAAGAAAAAAAAAAAGGGGGGGTGGGCTATACAATACTTACCATATCCTTATGCATGATTAGGGCAGAAGGACCTCAACTGAAATAGCAGCCAATACTGAAAACATTAACCATGGAACAGAAGCCTCCATATTTAATTGTAACACATATTGGGAACTTTAAAAAAATATTGCAAACCTGATGGCAAACTTATTCTGTGTCCATCTTTAAGTTTTAACCGGCTTCTTTTGAATTTGCCCTTCCTCTTCTTTACGTTGGGTTTCTCTTGATTTAACTGGAATATCATGATATTCAGCTCACGCTCTAGTACATCAATCTCACGTTCTGCTAACTGCTGCTCACGGCGCTTAAGTAATTCTTCTTGAGATTTTTGCTGAAGAGCTGCTCTTGTCAACTCCTCTTCTCGTGAACGAAGCTCCTGAAGATAAGATTCACACAAGTGAAACTAAGTAATAAGCTGAATGTTGTATTAAAGAATACAGAAAGTGCACAGGAGGTTGTATTTCCTTACGTGTTTTCATGATGCACTATAAACATATAACATGCACATACAAACTTCTATTCTGCACAAACCAAGATTCTGTATCCAGACACAACTAAGCATTATGTGGATTTCTTTTTAACCATTTAACTTAAGGTAGGTAGCACTGGCGATGGAGACAACACATCCAAAGATGATCAGCTTGCAGCCTAGCAGAAACTGTGCTCCAAGTACTTCACATCAGAGACTCTCTCACAGCATGAAGGCTGCTCTTAGCTCCCATGCATTAACATAAAGTCAATGACCTGACGAATACAGTAATTAATGCCTTTATCTTAAATTTTCTAGCCTTTCCTGTTTTTCAGCCATGTATTAAGTAGCAGTTTTCCATCTAGGAAAGAAATCAGTATTATACTGACTGAGAATTAGTGTAACAGGATAAACTAAGTCATAAGACAGAAGACAGCTGTTTCTTAATTAAAATCTAGCAATATCTGTATAACAACAAACAGCTACTAACTACTGAACTACTCTCCAACCATCAATCCCACAGCACAGTTGTTCTTTTCCCTTTATTCTTTTCTGTTTTGGAGAAGGAAAAGCTTCAGTGAGGAAGCTAGATAATTTTTCAGGGTAAATGAATCCCCAAGGCTAAACAGTTGTAAACCTACCATCTTAAATTTATCTTAGTTTTCAGCTTCTAAAATCTGTTAAAATATATCTGAAATTTAAGTAGACCTCCCTTCATAGTATGGGGCATATTACACAGGAAACACTTACCCAGAAGTGCTGTAGTCAGTACTGCTAATGAGAGAGACTACAGCAAAAGGAGAAGCTACAATGGGACTGACACTATGTTTCTCAAAATGTAACTTTTTCATTTTTATGTATGATTGTGTAAATTCTACTTGGATAGAAATCAGAATTAAATTCAAAATACAAAACCAGCATTTGAAATTAAGCTATGCTTTAAGTTCTGGATAGATAAGAATCTTATTCCTATTTAAAATTCATTCATTTTGTCACTGTACAGTCTTAGAATTGTGGTGATGTTCATTTTTTTTTTTTTTTTCTCCAGCACAGACTGCCTACTTCTGCTCCCCAGTACACAGCAATGTTGTATGCCAGCACAATTTCTTATCACACACAGTGTAAGCAAAACCACATTTTCTGCTCTTTTTATCTCCCATTTTCTTTTGAATAATTTAGTTCCTGAACTATACTACTTCGGTGTTTTCAAATGAGGGGAAAAAAACCTTCTCTATTCTTGCATCCATAGTCTTTTTGGCAAAAGACAGCTTAGCACTGAAGCTACTTGTGCCAGAAGTAGCACTGAAGATACTTCAGTCAGAAGTATCTGTTCCTCAGAAAAATATTTGTTTTTTCTTTACAGCTATAGCATACGTACACTGCTTATCATTGTTTTCAAATTTAATTGAAATGATTGACAAACTTCATATGCTTTGCTCATTTTGAGTAAGTTTGTTTCAACACAATATTTGAATTTATTTTTTTTTTAAATCCACTCTGCTTAACATACACAGTTTCGCAAAAGGAAATTCTGCCTTTTGGAAATTTAAAGCAGTGTCTTTCTGACAGCAAGTAAAGCTTTGGGGTTTGGTTTTGGTTTTCTTTGGTTTTTTTTTAAAGATAATCACTTAATTTAGAGATTGCTACAAATTCTCACCTTCCTCCTCCTCCTGTCCAGTCAAAACCAAACAGTCTAAAACAAGGGTTGGAAGCAGAATCTGCATGAATTTAAATCTAGAACTTCAGAGTTTACACAGAAAATGTTTATATACTTTATTAATACACTTATTATCAGTCAATACTGTTGATTATCCATCTCTTGTTGTCCTCAAATCCAGGCTCCATAAAGCATAACTAGGCAAAAATTGAGGGCCCATATTGAAAAGGCAGAGAGTCTAAAAGAAGCAATAGTGTTTCTCCCTGAGAGATTAAGTATTTACTCTTTTCCAAATAAACTAATTAAAAACAGACTTACTGCAATTAGTTGTGCAATGTTTTTACACCACTCCACAATTAAAACACCCATTGTAAGGAAGCTAGGAAAGAATTCTATATTTAAGTTGCTCAAGAACATTTGTCAAAAGATTGTGATCTTCTCTGGGAGTGGGTGTCACCATTGCTCATTTACAGCAAGCCCTTGAGGAAATTCCTCCAGCTACCCAAGTTCCTCTTTTACAGGGCATGAGACTCCATGCAGGGTTTTAAAATTTGTTTTATTATTATTATATAAATACTTCATAGGCATTACTTTCTCCCTAGTACCTGTCAGTAAAATTGACAATATGCCAAATGAAATAAGTCCACATATATGAAAACCTTCTCTAAGTCAAAGTTACATGCTTTCATCCTGAAACAGGTTTAGCTAATTAGGGCAGATGCCTTTGGAGATGCATTTATTTTGGCATATGAGAAGTAAGTTTCATTTTATCTTTTCCCCTCCCCAATTAAGCTTAACTCACTTTTACACTAAAAACATGACTCTACCCCCAAAGCTTTGAGCTGACTTACTTAATCCTAAATTTGATTTAGTCAGATTTTTCTTCAATAGGAAATCTCATACTGGACTTAAGCCTCCAGAAAAGAACAAATAAACAAAAACCTGAATGGGAATGCCTGTTACAATTGTTCCCAGAGTGAAAAGGGGGAAATGGTTGGTTGAGCAGTCGCTGGAGGGGCAGAAAAGAGAGTTATGCCCTAAGGCAAGCTGTGGCAAGTAAATGCAGCAGGGCTGGTGACCCAACCGCAAGTAAAAAGGCAAGAGTCGACTCTCTACAGAGGGACTATAACCCATCTGACAGCTGCAGAGGCACACAGCCCTGCTTTAGCAACCTGTGTGCCCACTGCAGGAAAAAGGAAGGCTGCACAGGCAACACTTATCCAGTTCTGTGAACAGAAGGTTCACGGAGGTGTAGGAAGGCGCAGACAGGAAGAACTTAAGATTATTGCTGATGATACTGCAATTGTTGTGGTGGTCAATAAATTCTGATACCACATATGCTGATATCGCAGTAGATCTCTAGCATCACAACCATCACTAACCAATAGGTCACAAACAGCCACAGATTAGCTAAGGAGTAAATATACTCTGGTTAGTTTAAGGGATGCATCAAAATATCCAAGAAAAAATAACACTTTAAAAAGAGCCTACGTGGCACGTTTACAGACCTACAACCTGTTTTATTTGGGGATGCAGGTGTGGATATGCTTCTTTTTCAACTGCCTGTACTTCTCAAATGAGCCATGCACATGATAACCCCCACTTACAACAAGAACGTTATGCTTCCTGTCACACTTAGTATTTCACTTCACCTGAAATACCTCTAGCTGCAGTTGCAACATACAGAACTCTTCTCTGTTTTTGTTAAGGAAGAAAGGGGAAAAGCAACATTGTTTGAAATTTGAGGAAACCAGTATTCAAAACTTTTTTCTAAAGTAATTTTGCTGCAAGACAGTTACAGGATTATCTTAAAACATGTCCAGAAACACATTAAGAGAATTTAAGGATAGTACATTCACCAACAATAATAGGCAACTTAAATAAATAATATTTTAATGAGAGAGTACATCCTCTCGTCCAAGTAGTTTATCCTCTCAAGTGTATCTCCACTACTAAATTAGATTTCTAGAATTATATTGGTAAGTCACAATTCAAAAGTTCAAAACCACTGTGTCACCTAAATGCACCTACACACATACCTTTCCTTCACTGCCATGCAACTGGAAAAATCAACTTACTTTTTCCTTGGTCCTCAGTTCATTGAATATCTGCTGAATTTCCAATTTCCAGTCATCTTGCATGGAATGGAAAGACTCTTGAGGCATTTCAGTCATAACTGCCCCTTCAATGGCAGTAAGCTCTTCAAGAATTAAGGCAAACGATGGTCGGATATGAGGGTCCTGCTCCCAGCACTCTAAAATTTATCAAAATCCCATCAGTTTTGAATTACACATAGAATTTACTGAACAACTATATGAATTTCAAGTTCCTTGCTACTGTACTTCAAGTTCTAATGTTTTCCCTTTATCTGCAAGGCTTCCCTAATTCCTTTTCCATTTACAGAAGTGACACCTACCTACCTGTACTCAGAGGACTGTTTTTGTATTAATAGTCCATTTTTTTTTCATGTCTATCTTTAGGATCTGAAATAGCAAAGCTAGCAGTACTGCACAGAAGGGATACATAGAAAAGGTGAAGAAACTCATTAAACACAAGGAAATAGCCATTAGCCAGCAATGTTTACTTCTCTCTAAAGTATTTCTGAAACATTTTTGACATTCAGGAAGAAACAATCAGGAAAAAATGGCATTTGCCATTCTTCCCCTTGGGATTTTAATCGATATGTAGCATATCCTGAAGTTTATAAAAATTAATGCAATTTAAGTGTAAAAGGAAATCAGTAAAACCAGAGCAAAAAATTTACTGTGGCACTATTGGTACACTGTAATACTGCATGACTTCCTCAGAAACACATTCAACTGTCTGTAAGACCAGATTGCTGTGTAAAGAAAAACAATATAGTTTGTACACAGCACATTACCAAACGAGGTGTTTAATTTGCAAAGCCATGACTATTACAGGCAAAGATACATACCCCCCAAAACATGAATATTTAAATACATTTGAAGAAACAGCATAAATACCTTTCATTAGTTTTGCAAACGGTTCAGGACAGGTGGATGGAATGGGCAAAGTAAGCTTATTGACAGCAACTCCATAAGCCACAGCAAGGCCATCGATGCCGCGGTAAGGAACTTCTCCCGTTAGCAGTTCCCACAGCAACACTCCGTAACTACAAAAGGTAATTTTTTTCAACAGTTATTTTCTGAATACTGACACGTTGTTTACTCAAGAACAAACAAGTATCTGTCCAACTATGCACTGAAATTAATGATTTCCCACGTCAAAGGTGAATGTATTTAAGAGTCAGCTTTACTTTCGTCATCTTGCACCTTGCCACTAGCAGTGATTAACTACATTGGATGCACCTCTAAGAATGGCTCACGCTCCTATTCAAAATGTAGCTTGAAGTCACTTCTATAGAAACGTTAGTATCATGCAAATCTCACTGTAAATCAGAAGACTGAACGACAAGAAACCAAGCAACTTTCTCCCCAACAAAAACCAAGCGACCCAAAAAAACCCCAAACCACACCTCAGCAGAACGTTCAGGCCATTCCCCTTTCCAAACATTTCAGAATAATTTACCTAGATGTACAAGCTAATGTTTTTTTAAAAAATAGTAATAAAAAACAACAGAAACGCCCCAGCTTTGTTTGGAAGTCTTGATTTCCAATTCCTTGTACATTCCATAAAGGCCTGTTAACTTTCCACTTCCTACAGGAGATGCAACAAGATCTGAGAGAAGCGATTACACACACACAACTAATTTCTCCACACTAGAAAAAAAACCAAACAAACCAATGTTGTCTCTAGTGAAAGGTGGTGGCACAAAGAAATCTTTTCTCAGTGTCAGGTACAGAAATCAATAGTCAGGGGAACTCCTATTGCAGCAACAGCACTTGTAAGAATTTCTGCTATTCTCTCCACTCTAGAAGAGGAGCTTGGTATTGCTTTTACCTTCTTTGGGTCCATATGCCCAGTCCTTGGCTTGCTGAAATGATCGAAGCCCTTTCAAAGAGCTGGAACAGCACACTTGCTGCTATTGCTCTAGAGCTCCTGTTCCACTCAAATTGATAACTTTCAGGGTCATTTTTGTGGAGGTAGGAATTATTCCTTTTAGAATGGACTTTACGACTGGGTTTGTTGTGCCCCTCTGGCTTCTCTTCCTGCCAGGGAACCACTATTTGTAGAACTAGGACACAAAGGACAACCTATTGCTGCTTTTGGATAGCAAAGTGAGCAGGCAAAGGGGAAAAACAGCATACAAAGTATTGCTCTTGCCCTTTCTCCCCACGTCCGTGGAAAACTACCTACGAGTTTTGCAGGACTAGATTGAACTCACCTACACGAGGAGAAACGCACACAGCAGTGGGGAGGTAAGGGCTACGTACCCCTTCCCTTACTATGTACCTCTTCGTGCCAGAAACACCACCTCGACTAGAGCATATGTGACAGGGAGAAGAACACACGCTATGAAAGTTTTTCTATCATTCTCTCCTTAATGGGAAAAAGTCATTCAGCACTATACAAGACCTTACAACATCATTGTAACAAATAATAAGACAGCAAACTATGTAATACGAGCATGAATATCAGCAGTGTTTGTTTACTGATGCTCTGTTTATCTAATAAGTTCTGCCTATCATAAAATCTTATAAAACTAATGAACTTATAGTGCTAGCAGTTAATCAAAAGCTGAGGAATATGGCTTATTCCTAAAAAGCAGAAAATAGAATAAACTAAGTCTTTGGCTTCTTAATAATTTCCTCCCATTTTTTTCCAGTCTAATCACTGCACTTGCTTGTATACTGACAGGATAAAATAATGAATTCCCATTTTGTTTTAAATCAGTGATACTTCTGAGAATAATGAATACACCACTTCCTGCAGTGCATACACATTTTACGCGTGATGGAGGAACTCTGCTGAACTAAATCTCATCTGTGTGCTTAGAGAAAGCGTAAAAATAAAAACATGCTCTCTCAGCAAGCGCAGACTGTTCTTAATTCAAGGAATTCCCTTGTTCAGACTATTCTATACGTATTTTAGCATGAACTCTGAAGTTAAGCAGAACAATAGATTTAACTAAAAAGAAACAATCTTTTCCAAAAAGTTGTGTCACACTATTAGCTTCAGCTGTATTTACAATCTAAGCCTTTAATCCTAAGTAGTTCTCAACAGTGCCAAGAAGGTGGTTGTAAAATTTTAAACAGACCAACACAGTACTAGCCTGAAAGCACCTCTTTTAATGAAAGCAATCCTAATATTGAGTTCCAAGAGCCAGAGCAGTAGCAGGAAAACTGTAGGGAGGAATCTTAAAGACATTCCAGCCCTGCCATGCTGGAGTTTTTGTGAGGTACTGTCTATCATTATCTAGGATGATGACTACTTATTAACTCTCCCAACTACAGCAGTAGCTACTTTGTGTGTTAGATTTCACCAGCCCATGTACAGTTTTCCTATGTATATAGCCAGAGCTTCTAAGAAATGGCTTTTTTTTCAAAAGAGCAAAAGCCATCTCCTTCTCCATCTTCTGCAAAAGGCCAAAAATACAGGTACAGTATGCTTGAATCACACATTTTCAAAACACGAAAACTAATACACTTTCAAAAAATGTATCCTCTTAAGTATTTTCATTATTAAAAAAAAATTTCTCCTGCTGTCAAATGTGATTTTGTATTTCATTCCAGCAATAACTTGATGGTTTTATGTATTTTAAAAGCTAATCAAAATGTAGGATGTGTAGTGGTTAGGCGGTGCCTTTGTTTAGTCAAGACTAGATTACTGTAATTATTTTTCTGAATGTTCTTATTATATACTTTCAACAGAACATCTTTAGGAAACACAAACTCTTTTATCCTTTTATGTCTCAATGTCTCAG